>OX578135.1:172078192-172678192 GCA_951213105.1 Amaurobius ferox | reverse complement strand
GGCAACATTTAAAAAAGTCGCCAAGTTGGCGACATTCCGCCAAAATCTCGCCAAGCGTTATGGTCAGAGAAATAAGTTATTCTTGTAGAAGGTAAATGACTACTAACGTCCAAATGCAAAAGTATTACTAAAAGTATCTTTTCACATGAATGGAACTAGCTAGATCCACGAAAACGGTGTCACCAAATTTATCGCATGGTATTACTTATGTATAGTGAACATATTTCACAATAGGTAATTTTTTTTGTTTTATTTTATATGATTTTTTGAAAAATGTGCAATATCTCGAGAACGGTTCATGCTAGTGTTTTAAAATTTATGTCAATCGTTTTCTAATGAAAAATTACACAAGAAATGACTATTTGCTTAACTTTATTAAACGTTTTAATTTTTTGATGATTTTTTCATAATTTCACTCGAAAATTTAGGGGGGGGGGGAGGGTTCTGTGCATTCGATTGCGTATAAAAACAATAGACTTCCAGTATTCATGGATTGTAATTTTTGTATCAAATTTAGTTCGAATCGGTTCATTTGTTCGTCAGTTATCGTCTCCACAGGCTCACTGACACACACACACACTTTCACACACACACACAGACATCATTTCAAAAACGCCTGATTCGTGTTCAGGGATGCTTGAAACATGCTCGTCCGTCGGAAACTCGAATTTGAATTTTCAACCCCGTCACAATACTTTCCTTATACATATATGTATATAAGGAAAGTAATAATTGACTTTATAAGTTTGAACATAATTTTAATTTTTTTAACAGTGATATTTTTAGAAAAAATTTTTACTTTCAAAGTAAAGCAAAAAAAAAATATTGGCTTCATATATTAGAATAAACTTTTAATTTTGAAATATTATTTTATTTTATAATTACTTTCCCTGCAATACATGGTAATGTATAGGGAAAGTATTGGAATCATGCCGAAAATCGCAACTCGAGTTTTCGAGGGATTTACACGTTTTGAGACCTCTGGAATACGAAAATCTATTTTTAACGTGACGTCTGTCTGTCTGTCTGTGCAATGTATGTATCCACTCTAACTCAACTAATGGACCGAATTTCATAAAATTTGGTAGGTAAGTCACTTGGGTTTGACCCTGGTGCTGATTAGTTTTTGGTACGATTATGAAAAACAGAACCAGCCTTTTTTTTGCGAAACAGCCCTCAAAAATTTCATGTATCCACTCTAGCTAAAAGGCTAATTGACCAAATTTCACAAATTTTGTAGGTAAGTTACTTGTGAGATACTCTGGTGCTGATTAGATTTTGGTACGATTCGGAATAGAACAACCTGTCTTTTTTTACGAAATGGCTCGCAGAAATCGCCAAAATCTAAAAAAATAGACTATAAATGCTCAAATGTACCAATTAAATGCTTGTTTTATACGTAATTTTTGATGAGGAAAAGAATAAAACTAACTTCATTACTTTAGGACTAACCGTTCTCAAGATATTTGAGATTTCTTGCATTTTTGTTACGTCATTTTCGGAAAAATGTCCAATTACCAAATAAAAACAAACATTAAATTAAAAATGCAAATTTAGTGTTATTTTGTGCAATTAAACTCAATTTAATGAATTATTATAGAAATAACGAAAAAATGAATTTGAGTCTGCAGGGAAAGTCATGTGCTGCCCATATCAAATTTTTTTATTATTTTCAAATGAACCACATAAAGTTCAAATTTTAAAATAAGTGATTTTATTTTTTTCATCAACGATATTGTGTCCTTAGAATGTTTTATGACTACGTAGCCAGAAAATAGATTAATTTAAATCGCTGAATTATTTTTGTTATGAACAAAAGGAGCCTTAAAATATTGTTAACCCTGGGCCCCAAAAAGTTTTATCCGACACTGATTAAAGTTGTATGAAGAAACTCTTACTCTCTTCTGCTCCTCCTCCTTTTGCCTCCTCTTGATTTCCTTCATCTCTCTCACTTTTAGCGCCTCCTCCTCCACCATTTCCTTCTCCCTTTGGCGACGAACAAGATCTGCTGACCTGTAAGAGAAAAGAATTGTGTTTGTGTATTCCTTGGTAAGATTCTTGAGCTATTAATGATCGTTTTTACCATAGGATTCAAAGAAGATGCTAAAGTATTGCCCAAACGAATTGCTGTATCTAATACTGCTTTAAGGACCGTTGAAAATGATTGCTGAATCCTATATATATCCGATATGCGGTATACGTACATCCGATATACGGTAGAATTCTTACAATAAATCCCACCCTGAAAATGATCGCTGAATCCTATATATATCCGATATACGGTATACGTACATCCGATATACGGTAGAATTCTTACAATAAATCCCACCCCAAAAATGATCGCTGAATCCTATATATATATCCAATATACGGTAGAATTCTTACAATAAATCCCACCCCGAAAACGTTCGCTGAATCCTGTATATATCCCGATATACGATATACGTACATCCGATATACTGTACAATTCTTACAATAAATCCCATCCCGAAAATACACCTAATGGATTTTCATATTTCATAAATTCCGTCTTTTACACTTTCGTTCCTCTTTTAATTTTTAAATTGTCATTGAATTTCTCAGGGCTTATAATATTTTCCACCCGTTTTTCGTCATCGCACTTAGGGTTGCCCTCACCACTTCTATCTGAAGGACCTACCCAGAGATCTGTGCCTAGCTCTACAACACATATCAAACTTCTAAACGGTGCCTTCTTATTTAGAGTCCATGTTGATGAAGTCTAGAGTATTAGACTTTATTAAGGCCGCTGATAAAACAATCCGTCCTAACTACTGGCGATTGAACCCAGGACGCTTGAATTGATTGTGCACAAACGTGCCACCTAACACAGCACTCTGCCTCTTTAAGAAATTACTGAAATTACCTTGTATAGGTAACATATATTAATTGTTTACGGTATTTTACATACATTTCCGAAGCAAAATCGAGAATGGGGCTGCTACTATACACAATACATTTGAGCTTAGGTACCAGTTAGAGAGATAGTAAGAGTCTAACTTGTTGATTCTTTACGGACCTTCCAGAAGCCCCGGGGTGACCTATATTTTCACACTCATAGTATCATCCACTTGACAGCTTAACAAAACTGGGTTTTTTTATTTGCCTCCCGGACTCAAAGAAAGGGTTTTTGAAAAGTCTTTTCACACGTTCCAGAAGTTCCGGTCACTCAATCTGCAGCTCATACCTTATACGGTGAGTCGAGTGACTTGAGTCTCCGACACCTTCCAGAAGTGCCCCTAGTGACCTAAAAAGTCAAATCTTTGCATACTTATAGTATCAATCGTCGGATAGATCTCAACGCAGCTAGATTTTTAATTCCTTCCTCGGGATAAAAATTGTAGAGGTGTTTCAAAAAGTGTTTTCAGATCCTCAAGCAGCCCCTCGATGGCCTAAAAAGCTGAATCTTTGTACACTTATAGTGTTGCCTGTTTAACCGATCCTAATGGAGCCGAATTTTCGATTTGGTAGACAAAAGGGGGATGTAAAATCTCTCAGAATCCTTCCGAAGCCCCTGAGTAACTTAAAAGACTGAAACTCGACCACGGGGCAGAACCTAATTGGGCCAATTTTAGATTGAGACAACTATTTTCGACTCTAAGTACCAAACATTGTTAAACAAAATAAACTTTACTAAAAATAGTTGCAGCTTAATTCTTTAAGAGAGTTAGGTTCCCTGTCTTTGACAGGTTTAAATACTAGTTAGATATAATTATTCGATAAAAAAACATAGGTCAGACCCCAGGATCGGACCAAGTCTCCAGAATTACTCCTAGATATGTTACCTACTACATCGTTCGTAAATACCCTGTAAGGAATTAATAGAATTACTTTACGTTAGTTTGAAAAAATAAGAATTAAAATTGAAAACTTAATTTCATGAATTCAAACAGGTCAGACGACTTAGATGGAAAAAACGATAAGTTATGATTGGTTAAAACAAAGATGGTTAAAACAAAGTATTAGTGTCCATCCATAAAATATCTATAACTGTTTGCAAGTTATCAATTTCAGACAATCGTGACAACAGAGATCTTAATTGAGTATTAGCCTGGATGTCACGTGAAATTTCAAGGACAAGAATCATGTTTGTTGATTCAATTAAGAATAGCAAGCACGCCAGATATCCAGTTCAATATTGATTTGGGTTAAAAACGTCGTCACGCGGTAATTAAGATCATAAAATAGTTTTAAAGGTAATATAGACATTAAAACCATAAATGTTTTAATATCTGTTATAAGTTTGACATAAATAAACCCTACCCAGGAGTCCAAGGGAACGTCAAGGAGTTTGAATGACGAATAAATACTCAGCGTTGCAGTACTTTCATCCTCTGTTTTAAATGTTGCTAAATCCGCCACTAAGCATCTTTGTCGTAAAAGTTATTTCTTAACCCCAAGAGTTTGGAAGTGAAGAAAACAACTTTGCGATTCTCGATGAAAACTTACGAGTGCCGTTTTACTCAGTTGCTGTTATTAATATTTTCTTTCTATTATACGTATAACGTATTGCTGGTTGTCATAGTAACATGTTCATTTTTGAATACCCATTAATACTATTTTTTACCTATACAAATAAAATTGAAAATCTGTCTGATTCTTTATTTGTGTGTATGTCTCATCATTACCGGAGAAATCTGCTCCGAATTGGATGAAATTTTCGGAGTAGACTTGGAATAGCCCCACTTATATTTTGGTCCATGTTTCGAGTTTTTAAGACCAGGGGTTATCGAGATATTAAGAAAATACGCACTATTTAACCTTCCATTGAGATAGCATTATGCAAACACTATTTGTTCCGCAAGATTATCTGAAAAAATAAATAAATAATTAAATAAATAATATAATGTTGTTAAGTGACGAAATTAAACTCAGTGAGTTCATATTTGAAAAAGAAAAAAAAATACCACATTGTTAAGAAATGGAATGAAACCTAGTGAGTTATTACAGCAATAATTATTTCTCGATTTAAATAAAAAAGAACATATAGTATAAATAAATTTTATTAGAATTGTAATTTTAATTGGGTTCTATCCATTACGGCCTTTGGATTTAACGAGTACAGAAATTATTGTTAATTTTCAAATTCTTGCATAATTTTTAAAATCCATATACTGTAGTACGGATATATCTTCTAAAACATGAGTATAATCTTCTAATCTACGAAAATATAAATAGTTCTTTCCGTCCGTCCGCCTCTGTAACGCTTAGCGAGGGATTTGATGGAATATCGCAGATTTAGCGACTTTTTAATGTTGCGAAGTTGATGAAAATGTTGCCAAATTAATACAAATGTCGTCAAATTGATAAAAATGGTGCCAAATCAATGGATTTAATTTTATTTTGAATGGGGATAGTATTGCAATGATGTTTCGATAGCTTTTGACTATCAAACCAACCATCCCACTTGACAATAAATTTAGTAACTTTTTTTAATGTGGCCAACTTGCTCAAACATCGCCAATTTAACGAAAACATCGCCAAATCGATAAAACTAACTTGAAAAAATGACACTATATCGATGAAATTAATTGCTTGAAAGATGATATTATTGCAATGATGTTTCGGTAGCGTTTGTCTCTTGGTCCAACTGTCCCACTTTCCGACAAATTTAGCGACTTTTTGAAACGCCATCAAATTGATAAAATGAAGCTAAATTAATGAAAATGACTCCTAATTGATGAAAATTCAGTATTTTGCAAAATTAAGTTCAATTTTCTTGATAATCTCTGTCATTTTGTGGGAATTTAGTAATATTTTTTGTAAATTTGTTTACAAACGGGACCAGGATGTTTTCTTTTTACTTTCCTTATATACATAATGTATAAGGAAAGTATTGTGACGGGGTCGAAAATTCGAATTCGAGTTTTCGACGGGAGAGCACGTTTCAAGCATCCCTGATCACGAATCAAACATTTTTGAAGTGATGTTTGTGTGTGTGTGTGTGTGTGTGTGTGTGAAAGTATGTGTGTGTGTGTCAGTGAGTCTGTGGAGACGATAACTGACGAACGAATGGACCGATTCGAACCAAATTTGGTACAAAAATCACAATCCGTAAACACTGGAAGCCTATTGTTTTAATACGTAATCGAATGTTCAGAGCCCCCCCTAAATTTTCGTATAAAATTTTGAAAAAATCGTCAAAAAATCAAAACCGCTAATAAAGTTACGCAAATAGACATTTCTTATGTAATTTTTCATTAGAAAACGATTGGCATAAATTTTAGAACGCTAACATGAACCGTTCTCGAGATATTGTACATTTTTCAAAAAAATTATGAAAATGTCACATGAAAAAAAAAATTCCTATTGAGAAACATGTTCACTTTTCATATGTAATACCATGCGATAAATTGAGTGACATCATTCTCGTGGATCTAGCTTGTTCCATTCATGAAAAAATATACTTTGAATAATACTTTTGTATTTAAACGCCAATAGTCATTTATCTGCTGTAAGAATAACTTTTTTCTTAGTGCATAACGCTTGGCGAGATTTTGGCGACGAATTTGGCGGAATATCACCAACTTGGCGACTTTTTTGAAATGTTGCCAAATTAATAAAAATCTCGCCAAATGGATAAAAAGGATGCTAAATCAATGAAAATGACGACTAATTGTCGAAAATTCAATATCTTGGAAAGAATATTAGTATCTACTATAAGAAAAACCTATTTTTTACTGTAAAAGTAGTAAATTCATTACATTATATAAGGAAAGTCATGTGCTGCCCACATCAGATTTTTACAGATCTGCCTGAAGATAATCTTGTACAGCAAGAATAGGGATTCTTATACATCTTTTTAGGAGAATTGAATTAAATATTTTAATAAAATATCTAGAATAACAATGTCATTTAAATTTTATAGGAATTTGCACTTAATTGTGAAGCTTCAATTTCTTAATATTACATATTCAGTGCAAAGAACGGGTATATTGCTAGTATTTAAATATGAAAAAAAAGTCGAATTTCGAATTTTAATCTAGGGATCGACTGTTTGGAAATTAAATCACATTTTTAATGAGAAAAATTTATGGTTTTTAATAAAAATAGCGTTTAATAGCTGGGTTTGCACGGTAAAGACTGCTGGGCGCGGTAGCCCATTAGTTAGCGCGCTGGAGTTGCACTCGGTAGGCCCGGGTTCGATTCCAGCCACTGCCAAAACTGCCGCCGTGTTCATGCGGAGTACGATCACGTTAAACATGTGGGTCCGAAAGTCCTTCCGAGAGGTTGGTGGTAGGGGAAGGAGGGTACGGTCCCTGTGGATGCCTCCCCCACTGGGTTCCGGTCTAAATTGGGTGGCACTTCCCGACCGTCCAAACAGTTACCTTACACCTTTCTGGTAGGTCGGCCGGTCTGGGTTTCAACAACAACAACGGTAAAGACTGCTTAACTATGCCCCTATTGTAAAATTAGGTTTACTCAAAGCACACATTATAAACTATATCAAGTCAAGTCAAATCGGGGGTGCAATTCTGGAGCGCCTGGTCAAATATGACCGTATCTCCGAGCTGTAAGTGTACAATCATGATCTCTGTAATTACTTGAATTGCTCCAAAAAAGGGGGTGAAGATGAGAATACTCCGAGGAGTATAGAAGTGGTACTAGGAGGTAAGTGAATTCACGAGAAAAAAAGTATGACATGCCATGACGTAATGTTAAAAAAAGTAGTCTGAATTCTTCTTGAGACTAGGGGTGCGCGTCCACAATTTTCAGGGATTTTTATAATTATTCTGTTAATCAGTTTACAGTTTATCAAGTGGAGAGATGACTTTATTTAAGTTTCAGAGTGCATTTAAACTTTTGAAAAAAAAAAAAAAAAAAAAAAAAAATTAGGTGCTATTAATGATTAGAGTATTGTGGACGCTCTGGGTCTCTTTCTGAACTTCCACTGATGGGGGTCGTACTCCGGTAAATTGCAGATTTCTTCATTGGGTATTTTATTTAAATTTTGAAACATTTTAATTGCTAGTTTTGAGATTTGATTATTAATATTTGTTACTCCGAAGTCGCTGTGGATGATATCGTTCCTGAGAAACCGAGGGGCTTTCCTGATAGCTCTGAGAGTTTTATTTTGAGCTGTTTGAAGTTTTTTGATATGGTTTTTTCTTGCGAATCCCCATATAGCAGATCCGTATAAGAGGATGGGCCTAAGTACTGTCTTGTATAGTAATACTTTAGTATTGTAACTCGCGTGGGGGGAGTGGAGTATGGCCGATAGTTGGCCTCTAGCCGATTGAAATTTTTTAATTGAGCTTTTGATTTGTGGCTTCCAGTTTAGTTTGGAGTCAAACGTGATACCTAAGTATTTAGCGTTGTCCACGTAGGGTATGTTGACTTTGTTTATTTGGATGGGGACCGGTTTCTTTTGGGATAAAGTTAACTTAAGTACTGCCAAAATTAGGGCATTGACTCAGTTTGGCTTTCATACGCCCATTATGCTTACAATAACTAAGACACACGTTGCATATCAATTTAAAACACCATTTTGATATGAATGTGGAAAAATGAATAGAATTTTGAATATTTATTGTAGAAATCGATTGACTTGAACTCAAACTATCGGTTTTATATGTGAACATTTTACCTTTTGATTAATTATAATCATCAATAGATGAGCTATTAGCAGCGGCTTACAGTTTTTCCAATACCTCATTACTGTCAAGGTTGCTTTGCCAAGAGTATCTTCAGGGCGAATATTTGCGCCCACAAAAATGGTACCTGGCTTAAATGGTACCTGACTTGTCCTAACAGTATAAAGTCCATTAGGAGGTGGCATGACGTGCACTCTTAAATAAACTTCACGAGGCTCGCAATATAAAAGTCACACAGAATTTGAATAGATCATAATTGGATGCAATTTAAGCTTTTGGCCCTGTTTATTACCGTCTGGAATTCATAGATCGCAATTTCAACAAAGTTCTTCTCAATTATGTGACAGTCGTTAGGGGAAATTATCCTGTAAAAGCAATAACGGAGGGTTTTCCACAATACTTCACACTGGATCATTTTCTGCATCACGCGACAGAGGCACAATCTTCTGTCGAATTCATTTAGAATTTGAAAGTATTTTAATGATTCAACGCTTGTGTTATTTAGAACTTACCGTTTATGAATGCATGAGATGAATGCGTGACACGATATGCATATCATATGCTGAGTATGGATTCAGGGAGGTACTCGCAAGTTAAAAGTTCTCATTTTACCAGTACAAACTGGTTTCTATGCAGTATATAAATCCATCAGGTGTCAATAATGTCAATTGTAATGCTATACTTGCGGGAAAGATAACGTGACTGTGGAGAAATAAAGGGAAATTATAAACTTCCTCTAAGTTATACGGTTCCTAGGAAAGTCCTCAACTACCCCAATAACTTTGTAAAGAATAGTCCATGAGTGTATGCATTAGATCTATCTATACTTGCCCGATTGAATTAAAGGGATTACAACGCCTCTAGAGGAGAACTTATAAACTTCAGATAACGAACCCGGCAACAAAGTTGCAGAGCATTGTCTATTGAGTAGTAATCGATACCAAGAACGAACAAAACGCGTGTATGTAAGGCAATAAATGCCTGTCAAAATATAGTATCATCAGGACCTCTAACACGTCGACACCTGCAATTCTTGTCAAAGTATGCGTTTCTATTCTTTATGGAATTCAGATGTGCATTGCCTCTGACGGAATGCCTATTGTATCATCCTTGAATAGAGCAATTCTTGAATAGGACAATCCTTGAATAGGACGTTCATCCATAACCTTATTATGTCCCTTGCTTGCAACAGTTATTTTGTCGATTCCTATTCATGAGATAATGCTCTTCAATTTCGTAATCGACTGGAATGCTCTTCAACTCGACTCTTGTGAGACTGGATTACTGCTGTGCAGAAAATAATATGACAATACATTTAAGGAAGACACTACTAGCCAATTCTTTACCTTAAATTGGAAACCCTTTGCTCCTCACCTCATCTACAAAGGTACCGTTTTACAACACAGCGATGTTTCTACCTATCTGGGTTGCATCCTTGATAATAAACTAACATGGAATAAACATGTTGAGCATGTTGTATCAAAGGCAAGGAAGAGACTCCCAATTCTTGAAAGATTGGCGGGAGTGAAATGGGGTTGCAATCGAAAAACCTTAAATACAACCTATAAGTTACATATTCAGCCGATTTTGAACTACTGCAACGCGGTATTGATTTCTGCATCAGATAGAGTCTTGAGGCCTCTTGATGCTTTTCAAAATCAACCGCTGCGTTTGATGACTGGGGGAGTCAAAACTACTCTATGTACTGGCTATGCAGATACTGTGCAACCAACAGCCCTTAACTAATTTAATTCAGAGGAATACGGCTATTCTTTATAATAGACTAATTAGACTCCCAAATAATTCCTTCTGGAGAGATTATGACTGTGACAAAGCGCGTAATTTAAAGACTCAGAGGGGCCTTATTCAGTTCATTCGTGAGAACACTCAATATAATGTGATTAATGATGCGCCCTATGAACTTTTATCTTTTGTGAGTCCATTGGAGTGTGTGGAACTTGATGTCAGATTGGACTTGGTTCTGAAAGCGAGAAAAAGTGACCTTTGCCATACAGCACTCCGAGATATTGCTTTAGAAACTATTGGCTCTCGTTTCCCTCCTGATGAATGGCTTCATGTTTACACTGATGAGTCTCTATTGGATTTTTCTGGGGGGTGCTGGTGCCTGTGTTTTTAGTGAACTTTTTTTTTTATCTGCATGTTGGATCATTTACAACTCACTTCGATGGAGAACTCGAGGCTATCCATGTATCTCTCCAACAACTTGCTGTCCGTCATATTCCATTTGAGAAGCTAGTGATATTTTCATATTCTACTTCTGCTCTGCAGGCTTTGACGGGCATCCAGGAGAATACGAACTCCTGTGTACAGAACTGTAGAAAACTTTTGGGGGAGATTGAGAGAAGAGTTGATTTCCAATGGGTACCATCTCATTGTGGTCTTCAAGAAAATGAGAAGGCGGATTTTCTAGCAAAAAAGGGAACTGGTATCCTTCAAAGGGCTTACAGAGACTTGCCACTCCATTTTTCTAAATTAGAGATTGAAAGAATATTCAAACAATCGTTTCGTAGTGTGGCTTCTCACTCTTTTAGAGACAAACACTGGAGTGTGCTTTGCTGATCTTATTGTGTTCCTGATTCACCTCGTGCTGCAGCAGTGGCACTGTTTAGACTTTTGACCGGACATGACTGTCTTGGTGCCTATTTGTATCGTTTTAATTTAACTACTTCGCTTGACTGCGTTTTGTGTACCTTTGGACAACCCATAACTGCTGCTCATCTGGACGAGTGTTCTGCACTAAATAATTTGGACTGTATTGTTGAAAAGTATGGAGAGCTCGTGGCCTAATGACCTAGTGGGCAATGGCTTGGCATTTATTAAATAATACTTCGTAATTGGCTTTTTTCATCTATATCGCTTTGCCGATTTCGTTGCCTTAATTTTTTTAATTCTCTCGCTGCAATCCTTTCCATTTAATAGAGCTTTACTGTCGATAATAATACTTTAAACAATACTTTAAAAAGTAGTTTCAAAATTAAATCGCATATCAAATCATAAAAGTTTGCCCTGCAGATTTGCGTAACATATTTATTTTCAGTTCCCCTTACTGTTTCTATAATAATTATTATTTTTACTAAACATTTTCAAAATTCGATATTTTGACAAATAAGCATTTTTGAAGACCGCGTGAACCTATTTTGAGCACTAAATAAATATAAAATATTTTTATAAATATAGAATATAACAAAATTTAGGAGTCAACCTGTTTCGAAAGCAAAAAACAGCCATTTTAATCAGGATGGGCAAAAAGATTACTTCACCTCTCGTATTAAAACAAGTTCGTTATCTTGCTCACTATACTTACACGATTTACTTTTTGGCTTCTTTTACAACAATTAGAGGGACTTATTTTAAATTCTCTTTTACTTTCCGAAAGTGTTTATTCTAAATGGATTTAGAAGGTCTTAAATGTGTTTATTTCTGAAATTTTCGAATTCGAAATTTTTCGGGGAAACAACACTTTCTCTGTATAGCAGTATAAAAAAGCAAAAATATGACATTTCTAGATGTGAAAATCAGAAAATCACTGTATATTTTTAATCTTAGATGTTAATTTATAAGAGTGACTGTAACCAACTGAAATCGGCGCTTTTTCAATTGCAACTTATAAATTTCTTTTTTACTTTCCTGATTGAAGAAGAGTGTCATTTTCATGTTAAAAACACTTTCTAAACCGTCACTTTTCCATACTATTGTAAAGAAAACGGACTGTTTTACTCGAATTTAAGATTTTGGCGGAAAAACCCGTTTCTGCAGGAAGACCAGTTTTGGCGGCAAAGACCGGATTGTGTGGATCTGTGATATGTGGACACGATACAAGATATTATTGAATCAATCTTGTATCGTGGAAAATAAATGCTTCATAATTTAGCCTTTATTAATCATAATTTAGCATTAACCATAATTTAGCATGCTTCATAATTTAGCATTAATGAATCAATCTTGTATCTGGGAAAATAAATGCTTCATCCTTTAACAGCAGTATTGCTGTTAAATAATGAATCATTTATTTTCCCAGATGGATGGAATGTTTCGTAATTTGAATGATCAGAACAGGAATTATTAGAGATTTTCTGTATTTGAAACTTATTATTCTGTGGTGAAGCAATGATTATATCAGGAATAATGCGGTGGTAGTATATAATTTGCTGGGGGAAATGATATTTTGAACTACGTTATGGATGTAAATGACATTGAGAAAGTATATACTAACGCAAAGGAAGCAAATGCATCCAATTCATTAGCATTACTAAATTGCCTCAAAATGTTAAAGGAAAGTTTTAAAGATGATATTTTTAAATAACTTAATGAAATTCATAAAGTTATTTTCCAGTTCTGGAACTATTTATGATATGAGTGGACCTAAAACAATATATCCAATATAAGAAATTTAGGAAGTAGTCTTCATATTAATGACAAAAGGTATGTAGACGTCATGTTTAACTGATCTACTAACTATTTTATACCCTTTGCCTATTTATTTCGTATAGTCATACGATTTTTCAGAAAGCGATTTTTCAGCGAATACGATTTTTCAGCATTGCACCTGTTGCAGCAAGTGCAATGCTTCTGCCGGCGATTTCTATGGACGCCAATGTCTGCAAAGGGGGGGGGGGGTCGAGCTGTTCAGGATAGGGTATGTCCAATACCTGTCTTTTTGAGAGATTCTTCGTTTGAGATGGACGCTGACCCACCCGTAAGCAAAAGGTTAAATGCATTTTTTTCGAAAATGAATTTTGAAAGGTTTTACATTTTTAAAATGCTCCATGCGTCTTAATTTTTGTTTGAGATGCATGAAATTTGGTATGAAGACACCTTTCATACATTTTAATGAAACTGGGTATGCATTTTATAATTGAATTTTATTAAGGTAATTAAAAGTGAATAATAACCCAATTAAATGATGAAAATTAAGTTTTAATGCAGAAAAATGTTTTTTAAAAATTAACTTTCTAAGGGAATCAAAAATGAATACCCAAATGTGGTTTTGAGTGATCATAATGTGAAATGAATGAAAAATATGAACAAATGGCACGCAAGGAGCATTTCCAAATGTTCGTTAAAAAAAATTAAATTAAAATATATATATATACAAAATTATAACAAAATTGAAAAAAATTGAATGGTATTTTATAATGTTAAGAAGAATATTTATACAAATTTTCATGTTTCTAAGTCAATAAATAAATAAAAAAAATTTCAATGTCCACTGTCCCCTTAAATTGAAAATCAGACGTTTTATGCGGTTTTGATTATAGAAAACACGTTTTAGCATTCTGTTCATAGAACGGTCTGCGATATGTGTAAACATTTTCCTTCGACATTAAACCTATTAAAACCGAAATTGAGTAGAAACATCTGATTGTAACATGAATACAGGAACATCGTCAGTACTTATGTTTTTTTTTTTTTTTTTAACTTCGAATTTAAAACAATGATTTTTTTAAGTTACGATTTAAATTATGTTTTAAATCAACTGATTTGAATCAACAACTCTGTGAGAAAGCAAATAGAACGCTAAAAATATAAGAATATTTTTCGTATGAAAGATGACTTAAAAACATTTTGGGCATATTCATGTATAAAAATATATATTTTTGGCATTGGCAGTTCTTTTAGCTGACTAATTACTTTTTTCAAATTACACAGCTCATATATCCTTTTAATACTTGCTTGAAGAAAGCTGGTATAGGGAAATTAAGTGACTACCAATATTTCGAGGACGTTTTGAGCCCCGTTCTTTAAGTCAAAAACAGTGTGTTTTCAAGAAACAACTGTAGTTGTTTCTTAGTACACTGATTTTGATTTGAGGAAGCGGGTTCAAAACGTTCTCAAAACAATTATAATCATTTAATTTTCCTATGCCTGCTTTCTTCAAGGAAATATTAGAAAGTTATATTCTCACAAGCAGCAATTTTATTTATTGTACACATATCAATTTGCATATATTAACTATACATGAAGTACTCTTAACCATTAGTACAATAATTACCCTTTATAAAGAACTAATTATAACTTTATTTACGTATTGATATGTTCGAATAGGGCGATAAACGATTATTAAAGTGATGCATATATATGTATTCAACATTGGATAATTTTAGTATTTTGTATTCCCCTTCGAGACAAAATTAAACAAGTTCCGCTCTATAAATTTTTCGCCGAGTTTGTAATGACAATATTTCCAAGTAGCGCATTGCACGCATTCAAAAACCTTTTATAACCGTAGAATGAATAGGACAATTGAAACACTTCGTTAGTAAAACACCATAAGAGAAATATTTAAAAGCATCAACAGATTTTAGAGGCGAACATAAGTCTTCGTTGGGGATAAATGAGACAGATTTAGAGCAGTTACTACTGTAAAAGTAGAAAAATGCTCACATGAAACAGAATGTAAGGTATTGCCAATCCAAAAATAATAAAATTAAATGGAAAATCTAGATGCATGAAAACTGTAAAATGAACATTAGAAGAATGTGAAAAAAGAAACACAGTGAAAAGCAAATCCATATTTAAGTCTACAAAAATTGAGTGGAACCTTAACTGAGTAGAATAAGAAAAAAATCTGATGTGGGCAGCACAAGACTTTCCTTATATAACGTAATGAATTTACCACTTTTACAGTAAAATAAATAGGTTTTTCTTATAGTAGATACTAATATTCTTTCCAAGATATTGAATTTTCGACAATTAGTCGTCATTTCATTGATTTAGCGTCATTTTTATCCATTTGGCGAGATTTTCGTTAATTTGGCAACATTTCAAAAAGTCGCCAAGTTGGCGACATTCCGCCAAATTCGTCGCCAGAATCTCGCCAAGTATAATGGACAAAGAAATAAGTTATTCTTACAGCAGATAAATGACTATTGGCGTTCAAATACAAAAGTATTACAAAAAGTATCTTTTTTCATGAATGGAACGAGCTAGATCCACGAGAATGATGTCAACCAATTTATTGCATGGTATTACTGAAAAGTGAACATGTCTCTCAAGAGGAAATATTTTTTTTTTATTTTATATGACTTTCTGTTAATTTTTTTGAAAAATGTGCAATATCTCGAGAACGGTTCATGTTAGCGTTCTAAAACTTATGTCAATCGTTTTCTAATGAAAAATTACATAAGAAATGTCTATTTGCGTAACTTTATTAGTGGTTTTGATTTTTTGACTATTTTTTCAAAATTTCATTCGGAAATTTAGGGGTGTTCTTAACATTCGATTGCGTATAAAAACAATAGACTTCCAGTGTTTACGGATTGGGATTTTTGTACCAAATTTGGTTCGAATCGGTCCATTCGATCGTCAGTTATCGTCTCCACAGACTCACTGACACACACACACACACACACACACATACTTTCACACACACACACACACACACACACACACACACACACACACACATACACACACACACAGACATCACTTCAAAAATGTTTGATTCGTGATCAGGGATGCTTGAAACGTGCTCTCCCGTCGAAAACTCGATTTCGAATTTTCGACCCCGTCACAATACTTTCCTTATACATTATGTATATAAGGAAAGTAATAAAGGAAGCAACCGGATTTGGAGTTAAAATTGTTGGACTACAAATTAAAAATGTAAACGGAACAGTTACAAATACATTAAATAATCAGGTTTCGGACCATTAAAATGAGCTAACTTCAACTGAAAAAATAAAACGGAGCAGCCACAAATAAACTGTGAAAAAATGTTTTCAGGATATAAATTAGAATCCAGGGAAGAAAACGTAGCAGTTATATATAAAGAAAAAGTTAATTAAAGGAAAATAAATATAACTAAATATAAATTTACATGTAAACGTTTGAGTCTTACATGTAAAAGTGTGCAAATAATATGAAGCAAATGTAGATTTAAACAAATCTTTGCATTTCCTTTTTTGAGATTTCCTTTGGAGGAAATCTAGAGATTTCTGAAACGTACGCCAGTTTACTATACTTTATTTGCCCCGTATTTTACGTTGTGATCCAGTTTGTTCATAGCTCTTATTCAAAGTCACAGTCTATATACTCAAGAATAAAATGTTATTTACTTACGTCAGATTGAGCTGATGGACGTAGATCCTGTCCGGGATGTGGCCTTCCTCCACGGCCGTCCCCATCTCTGAGTCGGAGTCTGAAGGATGAAAAAGACTAAAGTCATCAATTGGCTACAACTTCTGTTTACAGAAATAACGTTAGTCATTCTTATGGACATCAGCAAATAACATATTGTGCTTTTGGGCAACAAAAAATATCAGTGGACTGTTTACGCTCTTATTAGAACTCTTCAATACCGAATAGCTATTATCAGTTCTGGCAGCAAGGAAACTTGCTATGTACCGCAGTTGTGGTGGTCAATGGATAATAGGTATCGACAGGTTTCTGAGACAATAATAAGCAGCTTCCTTCTGCAACATGAACAGAGCGCAGCTACTTCAGTCAAAGCAAAATATATTTAACTTTCCAAAAAATTACACACGCGTCCAAATAGTTGCTCTTAGTCCTCTGGACGAGTCGGACGGTCTGGGTCTTCAACACACAACACAGCATACATACACAACACAGGAGAGTGCGGTCCCTGTGAATGCCTGTCCCGGTGGTTTGCGCGCTGGATTTGCACGCTGCCACAACTGCCGCCGTGTTCATGCGGAGTACGATCACGTTAAACATGTGGGTCCGAAAGTCTTTCCGAGAGGTTGGTGGTAGGGGAAGGAGAGTACGGTCCCTGTGGATGCCTCCCCCACTGGGTTCCGGTCTAAATTGGGTGGCTCTTCCCGGCCGTCCAAACAGCTATCTTACACCTTTCTGGTAGGTTGGACGCTCTAGCTCTCAACAACACACAACCCAGTAGGGCGTGTAGTCCAGTGGTTAGCGAACGGGAATTGCACTCTGTAGGCCGAATTCAATTCCCTCCTCTGCCAAAACTGCCGCCTTGTTCACGCGGAGTGCGATCACGTTAAACATGTGGGTCTGTAAGTCCTTCCGAGAGGTTGGTGGTAAGGGAAGGAGGCTACGGTCCCTGTGGATGTCTCCCCCACTGGGTTCCTGTCTAAATTGGATGGCTTTTCCCGGCCATCCAAACAGTTGCCTTACACGTTTCTGTAGGTTGGACGGTCAGGGTCTCAAGAACAACACACAACACAGCTTTGGTCACCCAACCGACTGCTCATACCCTCGGGTGAGTCGAATAACCTGTGTCTTCAACACACATCACAGCTCCCGACCACTTAAACTCCTGCCCATGCCTAATGGTGAGTCGAGTGGTCTGGGTTTTCGACACACAACACAGCTTAACGACTTCATACTATCTGTATGTATCTGCTTTTGATTCAACAGAGACGACATGTCACTAACACATCGTCTGTCTCCTATTGTCTGGACTGTAAGAATGCCTGCTATTTTTCGAATCTTTTTTTTTTTTCTTGGAAAAAAATAACATGTTATAAAAAATTTAATTGTATTAAAAAATGTTACTAAATTAAGTATTTTTTATTTATTTGAAAGTAACATTTGTTTGACTTTGACATATTGAACATTTTGGATTTAAATTGGGAATAAACAGAAAAAATGTAAATATTATCACTATAGTAAGAGGGAATTATTTGAAAGCATTGTATACGAATAATTAATTCAACCCATTGTTTAGGAGTTATTTCGAGGCATTTCTGAGATATTTTTAATTTATCATCGCGATACATCTTGAACAAATTGAGTGAATCGAATGAAATTGGGTACGTTTATTTTACTTAATGAATGCAAAGGTGGATTTATTTTCAAAGTGAATGGACGAGTATAAGCCCATAGTGTATATATTTTCTTAAATTAAATAAATATCATTAAAGGTAATTATATTGAAAAATGTTATGCAAATAGCAGTTTTATTATTTTAATTTTTAAGTTATTACAGAAAGACAACAGAAGGATTTTACAAAAATAAATATACATGGGGTTATCATATGGGTGTTTATGCTTTGTGTATACTTTAACTAGAAATAAACTGAAGGACAGTTCAACTTTTCAACTTCAGTTTAAAAAGTAGGTCAAAATAAGACGATTCCAAAAATATTATGATATTCATATACATTTAAAATAAATAAGCACTCAAAATACGGCATTTAAATATGTAAACGAACATTGCCACCATCATAAAAAACAGTTTTTATATATTTGTTTTTCAATTTGTATTTTTCCGTATTTAGGTACCCCATTTATAAAAAGTATTCAAGGTAGAAATTTAAAATTTTTCACACTTGTGTAACAAACTTATTTCATTAAAAATAACTAAATGTATAGATTTTAGTAAAAATAAAAATTGATAATTTTTGGATCCTGTCACTAGAAAAATTCAAAATTATTTTCTTTTTATCCAGAATATAAAATGCTTTTTATTATTAAGTAATATATTTTTAGCCCCGCCACAAATATGAAGGAGCTAGGCTCAATATTTGTTTGGAAAAGTGTACTAAACTGGCGGGCTGTCAAAAGTAATTGAACGACAGTAACTGCAAAACCGATTACATTTATTAAATTATGCCTATAATCCTCAATTTTTTCATTTTATTTATTAACTTAAATATGTTCATTTCAAAAGAAAACTATATAACTAATATATTTATATCTAACTGAAACACGAAATCTTAAATTGTGTATTAAAATTGCTTATTTCACCCATTTCATTTCAAATTGATATCTTCCGTGAAGCTATTTTAAGATTTATCACGATCCATTCATTCTCAAAGTATTAGAAATTTTATTTTCTTCTACAGGGAGCACGATATTTCGACAAAATCAAGCCATTCCCATGAAATTTGGTATATTTAATTTAATCAATAACAATGCCACAGAGATTTTCATTGAGATTGGGAAATGAAATTCTCTGTATTTGTTGTCACTGAATATCGACATTTGTTCATTTGTAGGAAAAGTAATGTGTTGAGCATATCAGACATTTTTTTTTATGTATATGGAATATCGGAAGATTTTAAACGTTACATAAATTGAAATTTCCCTAATAAGATGGTTATGCTAAAGAATTTTAATGTACAAAAATAAATTATTTCGCTATTCGTATTCACTTTTCATAGATGAAATAAATAAAAATAACAAATGCTCATCAATAAAAGCAAATTTTCTTAATAAAAATGTATAATACTGTGTCTAAGAAAATACATTTTCATAATATTCTCAATTCGCACTCAATCAAAAGTTATTTACGAATTTTGTAATGAAATAGCGTTTAATTACTACACAGCTAATTAATTCTGTGCACAGCACAATAGCCTTTAAAAGATAATTCTTCTCCAGGTTTTTTCAAAGAAAACAATCAATCAAACACTTGTTGGAACTCCAACCCTTCTGGGATATTTTAAACACAAGCCATCACTTACCATTTTGTTATATAGGTCGACCTGAAACACAATACACTTCTTTTACATAAACGCTTACGTATTCTCCGAGACTTCCGCCTTATAGTAACTGACAGCCATGAACGAAGGTTGTTTATCAGAGGCGTGGTTTACTTCTGTTGCATTTAAAATAAGCATCCACACAGTAGCGTAAAATCGGACAATTTGTGGTCACTCTTTTTATCGGGAGCAGACAGACCAAGCGTTGTCATGGTTACTATTGAAGTTGGCCAATAAACAACGGTCGAATGCACACACACAACACCAATATCGGCCCGTGCTCGATAAGTGGACGTTCAATTGATAATTAAATAGGCTTCTGGGAATAGATTGAGAGATATAAAGAACTGAGTATGCATAGATTCCGCCATTTTGTTTCTATTTTAAGGAACATCCGAACCAATTTTGAAGCACCAAATTGCTATTTTGCAGCAAATTTTCTGATATTTGTGGACTAGAAAAGGTTTTTTTTTACTTTCCCTACTACAGGGACGCCCATGGAGGGGTGAGGAAGGGAAATATATGAAAGATTCACAGAGGAGGGGGAATAAAGTATGTGAAGACAGGGGGGTGATAAATGTAGGGGGATTGAATGGACAGCCCTGTCTACAATATAGTACCTGTATAAGGAAGGTACTTGGGAAGGGGTGAACATTGGAATTGTATGTGTGTATGTACATTTGTAATATATGTATCTCCAGCTGAAAAAAATATTGAACCAAATTCAATGAAATTTGCCAGTTAAGTCACAAGTCATGTTTTTCCGGATGCTGATTAGAATTTGGTACACAAAGTAGAATTGGAACTGGCTCTTTTTGAAGCAAAACTTCTAAAGGCACGGTAGGGCAAGTTCGTTTAATGGAATTCCGAAAATAACGAAAAGCAAAAGCATTTAATTCATACATTTGAGCATATGTACATGTCTTTTTGGATTTTGACTATTTTTGTGGACCACGGACAGGTTCTTTATTAACGAATCGTACCAAAATCTAATCAGCACCAGGGTAACCCCCAAGTGACTTATGTACCAAATTTTGTGAAATTTAGCCAACTATTTGTTTAGGTAGAGTGGATACATACGTTTTTGGTTGACCATTTCGCAAACAAGGGCAGGTTCTTTTTGTCTGAATCGTACCAAAATCAAATCAGAACCAGGGTAACCCACAAGTGACTTATCTACCAAATTTTGTCAAATTTGGTCAATTAGTTTTTAAGCTAGAGTGGATATATTCATTACACAGACAAACACACAAACAGACGCGCAGAGAGACGATAGGTAAACAGGCAGATAGACAGACACATATACAGACTTCATGATAAAAATTGTTTTGGGGGGGTTCTAGTGTGTCCAAACTTGTAGATTTGTAGATAACTGTTTAGATATTCTAGACATTTTTAATATATAACAATATTATTCTGATGTGGATTTTTCATAAGAGCAGTTTGATTAATAAAGCATCAAAAGCCCAAAATATTAATTTACAGTTCAACGCCAAAAACTTTGTTCGGTGTAACTAACAATTTATTATTTGATTGTGTAAAAGGTAAATTCACTACAGAATATGGAGAAAGTCATATGCTGTCTGTATCAGAATTTGTTTTATTTATATCATTTATAACATTGATGCATTTATCTTTTATTAGTTAAAGATAAAAAATAAGGCTAAATGATAACTTTATTCTCCGAAATGTTCTACTTAGTATGAAATTTCTAAACGCTCTTCATGTCTCATTAAAATTAAAAGGAAATTAAGGTCAAATAAAAGTTTTTTCAAGGACCTTAGGATTGAAAATGGCGAGTGGTAGGCTGGATGGCTTTTACGTCACAGATACCACAAAAACTCTGAATAATGGACGCGAGAATCTGTCAACTCTTAAAAGCTTTTTTCACCCAATCTTTTATTAATATGTTATGTTGATGGACAACACAAAGACCATGGCTTCATGACCTCGTTATACAACGGCTTTGAAATCAGAAATTTTCTTTTAAGAGCACGCAGTAGGCTGTGTTCTTAAATTGCCACGTTTGATCAATATGCTTATTGGAGAAGTCTTATTTAAGTTTTGAAATTATATTACAAAAATAAAAAGAAATTAAAGAATTTTACATGGACTAGTTAGTTTTAGCAATGAAATGTGTTTGTAGTTGCAAATTTACTGATAAAATCGGATATTACCAGCACATGATTTTTTCAGTGGTGGCTCGTGAGGTGAAGCAGGTAACGCAGGATAAGCGCTGATTCGCTTAAAGTTATCGGCTGAATGGGTTATTATTATTATTATTTGAAGAATTTTTCAAATTCGTTTGGCAATTTTTAGATAATAATTGATAACACTTGTGCCAGTAGGATGTGTTTTAATGATGTTCGTTGCCGAGGAGGAGGGGGAATCCCGCCACTTACTCTGCTTCACCCATTCACGAGCCGCCACTGGATTTTTTTTTTTTTTTTTAACATTGTGTGGAATTCTTCTAATGAAATTCTCATTTATAGCTACGTCCAAAACCGATACAAAAAAATTAAGATTGGGTATTTTTGGTACATCGTACTTTATCGTATGTCGTATTTTAAATGATTCATCACACCTATTTATGTAACTTAATACAGGTAATATGCACCGTCTCTGAAACTTAAAAAATATGCAAATAAAAATAGCTCATTACACAATGCTAATCTAATGGGAAAAGTGTCTTGATCTAATCCATTTGTGTCAGTAATGATGGATACTTCCTTTCCCGTTTCCAAGCGCTTTGTAAAATTCCTGTTTGTTATTAGAAAGGATTCTATCTCGTGGGAGTGTAGAAATTGCACGAGACAGCTACTGGACATTAACCGCCATAACGGTCAGAGGGCGCATTTAGAGCTCAAGATAAATAGCAGGTGCTTGCAGTGTATCGTAATTTAAGAGTTCCTGGTCTCATACTGCATCTATGTAAACTCTGTTAAAAAAAAGTATATGTATCCATATAAAATTGAACTATAGCATATACGTATCGTTTAAAGAGACATGCAAATGATTAGAATTTGGGAACAAAAGAAAGTTTGAGAAATGGTGTTAACAAGAAGATGACATTTTAGTAAGTGGTGATTCCCCCCCCCCCTCCCAAGCAGCTATACAAGTCGATATTCAGTGCGGCATAGAGTCTATTAAGTTGCTTATGTCCCATTGCGAAAGATTCTGTCACGAATGTTGCAACTGGTCAGCTAATTCGGTGGAAGGCTAGAATTGCGTTTCCAGCATGTCCCAGACGTGTTCTGTAGGTGATAAGTCTGGGGACCTATATGGTCATGGCATTAAATCATCGAAGACATTATTGAGAAAGTCGTGCAATATGTGGTCGAGCGTTATTTTGTTGGTAAATGGAAACTCGGCGTCTTAACTGCAATAGAAGAACAATTAACTGCAGAATATCGTGGACATATAAGCGAACCATCCCAATTGGCTTGCAGTACAACTAGAGGAGATCGGCTGTCCTACGAGATGGCTCTCCAGACTATTACACCATGTGTGAAGCCCGTGTACCGCTTAATAATAAATGCGGGATCGGGACGCTGGTTAGTCCTCCTCTACACAAGTATGCGGCGGTCATCAGCACTTTGAGAGAAGCGAGATTCGTAGCTAAAAACAACATGCCTCCAATCGAACACCGTCCAGCCTAATCGATCGAGACGGCTCTATCCATGTTGAGGGACCAAAGGTAGGCGCCTTAATGGAGGTCGACACCTAATCTCACCTTCTTTTAGTGGTCTCCGAACAATATCCTTTGATGCAGGGTGCATGGAGAATGGCAAATGCCTTCGAATGTGTGATAGCGACACGATTGGTGTGGATGTGACTTCTCTCATGACTGCATGATCCTCTCGAGCATTTGTCTTTCTGGGGCATCCTGAGCTTCTACTACGGTTCCATGTGCCTTCTTTGATCCACTGTTGCCAACGCTGAGCAACTACCAAGGTTCTACCAAGATGGCAACTGATACGTTTGTTGGACCAACCAGGCTTTGGCCTATGACGTGATCTCTCTCTAAATCCGGCAATTGTTTGTAGCATCATCGAGTGCATCTCAAAGGCATCTTTGTACACAACTTCCAGTATTAAAGCATAAAATCCAGTTCCAATTGTCCGTGAGTGAGAATACAGGTCGTTTTAAATACTGCACGATGCGTCGTTCTCATGTGCGTTGCATGAGCCCTATAACATCATTGGCGTTGACAGTTTGATCATTTACATCACTCTTAAAACGACATTTGTATGCCAAATTTCGCGAGTGTAGCTCAAATTTTCATGGGTGCATGTATTTTTTTGCAACAGAGTGCATGCATTTCACTTATTTTTGCAAACGATGACCTCAAGAAAACAAATCAAATATCTTAGATATAATTATTGCATTGCAATCACATACGTACCCTATAAGAATAAAAAAAATATATATATAATATTATAACTTTAATTCTTTGTATTTCTAAAATGGCTTAAGTAATAACATATTTTACTGGATAACATATTTTATTTTAATTTTTCTGATGAGCTGCAGCTGCTCATTTGTTGGCCATTTGAGTGTCAGAAAGCGTTTTTGCTCCGCATTGAAACACATTATTAAACCCATGCAAATCCGTATTTCTCCTAAATTTGATTTAAATAAATTTCAGATTGATAGCATCTATGCATAATTAGAAATAGACGGACAAAATTATTAATTATGCTATACATTCATATATTGTTTGTTGGGACAATTTTAAGAAAATAAAATATTTGCAAGGAATATCATTTCGAGAATATCATTTTTATTTTTAAGTATAGGTTTTGTATGATGGGATTTATTTTGAGCTATAATATTAGTTATGATTTCCTTGATTTAAAAGAGAACATTTTTAGTTGCCGGATTGTATAAGTATGCTTCATGGCAGCTCTAAGTCAAATATGATGAGTAATGCTTCATGTGTAAATTAAAGTGTATATTTTATTTATAATCTTTTAGAATCTTAAAACTTATACTTAATTTTTAGTCGATTAAAAAATTATTCATTGTTTCACATGAACTCTTAAAATTAAGGATTTAAAAATATATATATTCTATTATGAAATCAAATATCGATCATATTATTAAAAGAAAAAGAAAATTAAAAAGCATTTTCAAATCTAGTTAAATTATCTAGTTAAATTATTTCAATTTTAGTTAAATTATAGTATCATTATCTAGTATTTCTAAACGTCTTCACATCTAAATGTTTCCGCTCCATCAACGACCAGCTTGAATTTTTCTTATAGGAATACGGGAGGATCTAAGAGATCTTTTAAAAATCTATCTAGAATTTTAAAAATATTATCGAAGAATGTATCGCATTTTAGAGATGTTTAAATAAGATTGCATTGAAGTTGGAAAGTGTTTCATAATCAATGCTTTATGCATGATTGATCTTTCTTGTTAACACTTTACAACATAGATGAAAAGTCTTTATGACTTTGTTCATTCTGTCTGTCTGTCCGTTCGCACGATAACTGCCGTAAAAATGACTTTATCAAAATGAAATTTTAGTATGTGGTTGAGATGGTCTGTGGGACATACGGGAATGTAAAGGAATAATATCACCCAATTAGTTTTGGATTGAACCTGGGATGTTAAAATGAAATACATTGAACCCTTTGGGACCTAATGCTTCAAACATTTTTAGGCGAGTTTAAAATTCACAAATTGCTTCGAAACTTTTAGGAAATAATCAAACTATCCCGAAAAATGTATAAAAAAAATTTCAGCAAAATATTTTCTGTAGTTTTTAAATAAAAATTAAAATAATAATGGCACCCATACTGTTTGAAGCGATTACGTGACACACTTCAAAATAAAATATGGCATGATCTTGTGTCAAAATTGTGATTTTTAAAGTTTTTTTTAATTGATATTTAGTGTTTGCATCCGTCCTAAAACAGCTTTATTTTTTATTTTTTTCTGTGCATCTATATATTGCGCCAATGTAATTACAATATTTTTGAGTTTAAATGATCATCAAATTTTGATCATTTCTACAACGAAACCTGATTTTTACGTATGCAGAATGTAAGCACATCAAGCTGTAAGATGAGTTGTATAAGAATTGCTGCATATCTTTAACGCAAAATTATTTAGCCCTGGAGTCTGCAATATAGCTGACGTGAATGAAACATTCATTGATTTTACATAAAGCAGACGATTCTATAGTATTGCTTTCTCCGATGAAATTTTAACTATAGAGTTAGAAAGTACTTTTATCATCATGGTTTTAAGTTTTAAGTAAAATAAATTATTGTAGTATTGTGATACTTTTAAAAATATTGCCGTTGAATGAAAGTAATGGAAAAAGTTTATAAATGAAATATTCACTGCTTTTATATAGAGAGACAGAGGATTTACATTTCGATGACGTTATTTAAATACAGTTCATTTGTTTTCGATGATGTTTTCAAACATAATAAATTACTGTAGTATTGTGGTAATTTTTGAAATATCACCGCTGAATGTATCGCATTTTAGAGATGTTTAAATAAAATTGCATTGCAGTTGGAAAGCGTTTCATAATCAATGCTTTATGCATGATTGATCTTTCTTGTTTTTAATATGTTCCTGTAACCCGTAATTTAAATGCTACGCGAACGCTAGTAACATGTTCCAAGAAAATTGTAATATTTCTCATCTCTAAACGACTATAAAAAATATCTTCAAACATAACCTACTCTAGTTTTTACCTGCAATTCAAATTATACCCAATTTCTTGATGGCAATTGCAACTTCCGCGTCTCGATGTAATGGTCAAGAAAACGCCAAATTCGTCTGCCTTAAGATATCGCACAGAAAAAAAAATGTCTATTATATAAACGTAGAAAAATTTCTTAAAAATATGGAGCATGAAGCCAATAGTAATAAAAGATGGACACTGCTTGGTATCATAGAGATTTGGAAGCAACACTATTATTATACTCCTCTGTCTATATTGCTAAATTGCGTGCGTAGCAGGAAAACGATTTCTCTTTCTCAAAATTCGAGATAAGTCAAAGTCCTGCTTTGCGGGGTAAAAAAAATCCGGCGTTACATAAGACGGGACTAGGCGGACGAATGTTTTTTGAAATATGATAAATGATCGCTATAATTGATAAATTTCGTAGACAAATTAACTGAGAGTTCGAGAGTCCGGTGTTTTCTTAAACTGGAATTTGTAGTCTCTACAAAGATATATATATATATATATATATATATATATATAAGGTAAGATCAAAAGTTCGGAGACTGTGCTGATATCTCCAACCCTGATTGGAGGAGAAAGGAACTATTTTACCGTGGCATAGAGGCACATGTGACGCGAGATGTGAAAAGGAAGAAGCAGGTGTTTTTCCAGACAATGCGCGTCAGTGAACTATAGTCTTTCGTGTTCACCGAAAATGCAAATGACGTTTGAAGAACAATGTGCGAATATCAAATTTTGCCAACGTTTGTGGAAATCGTCGACAGAAACATTGCACCTGCTGCAGCAGGTGCAATGCTTCTGTCAGTGATTGTCAGAAACGGGATATTCTATCGGTTTTAATTCGAATTGTATGGCTGTCCTGACGGGCATGCAATTTCGAACTGACCGCCAGTTTTTATGTAGTTTCAACTGATTGTTCCCCATGTCTTGATCTTTAACCTTGAGCTAATTATTATTGTCTTTTCTCATTTTTGCCGTGTTTGCTTTTTCATTTTATATATATTTATACATACCTATTTAATTGTGATTTATGTATATTAATATTCCCCTCATCCCCATACCATTATAGTGATAAGTTACCTACTATTTTTATCCTTAGTCTTGGTCTATAGTTACGTATTTGTTTCCGATATGCTAGAGATGGGTTTTTTGTACTTACCGTAGTTTGTACATAGTTTTCGATTAAAAAATTTCAATTTATATATATATATATATATATATATATATATGTATGTATCATCATCATCATCATCGCTCATGGTGCCTAATGGCACATAAGGCCCCACCCTGGTCGATCCTGTGCCGCAGTCCTTGCTTCTGACCAGCTCGCCCATCCCATCAGATTTATTTCTTGTTCTATTAGTCTCCTCCAAGTTAGCTGGGGTCGACCCCGTGATCCTTTTTCTTCGGGCGCCCAAGTAAGTGCCACAGCAGCGATGTTATGCCGTGTCACTCTTAAGACATGTCCAGTTCATTTCCATCTACGGTTTTTTATTTCCATCTCTATTGCTTTCTGTCCAGTATTCTTGTAGAGTTCGGTGTTACTAATAACATAAGGCCAAAATACTCCCAAAAATTCCCTGACATTTAACTTCTTATATTGGCCTTTTGTTAATTTCCATGTTTCGGCTCCATGCAATAAAACGCTCTTTACAAAAGAATTAAAAAGGTTGATTTTGGTTTTTAAATTAAGGTTAGTAGTTCTCCATACTCTATTTAGTTTTCTAAAACAATTCTGAACTTTTGCAATTTTGATTTCTTCATCTGTGTACCCCCTCTTTGTTCACCAGTACTCCAAAGTAAGTAAAACTATTTACATCTTCAATGGGTTTATCATCTAGTTTTACATTTTTAGAAGTTGTTTCATTAATTCTTAAGACTTTTGTTTTACTTTTATTGATTCGTAAACCAGTAGTTTTACGAATCAATAAAAGTAAACTTGTTAAGGCCTTTATTTTTCTGCTGTAGTTCACAAAATCTAGAAGCCAAAAGACCGATGTCATTTGCAAAATCTAAATCTTCTCAAACTGATGTAAATTTTCATTTAATGCCTCTTCCCTTCTCTTTGATGTTTTTTATGGTCCGGCCAATAACTGTATTCAATAATGAACCTGACATCACACCTCCCTGTTTTACATCTGATTTAATTTAGAAGGGTTCTGTCAGTTTTCCATTTACTTCAACACAGCAGCTACTCTTTCGATATAGCTCCCTAATAACGTTAATATTTTTTTGCGGGATTCCATAACTATTAAGTATCTTCCATAACATATATCTGTCAATGGTATCAAATGATTTTTTAAAATCAATGAAATTTAAATATGTTCAATGCTTTGCTCAATGATGTTTCTCAAAGTGAAAATATGTTGAGCGGTTCCAGATCAACTTTGAAATCCTATATATCCTATATATATATATATATATATATATATATATATATATATATATATATATATATATATATATATATATATAATATTAAAATAGTAAATCGTAATAGTAAAAAATAAAAATTATACTATTAATATTAAATTAGTAAATTTTAGTATTAAAACAGTAATAGTAAAAATTATTAAAATAGTAAAATATATATATATATAAAGTTAAAATAGTATATATATATATATATATATATATATATAAATTAAAATAATAAAACAAAAGTGCAGGAGTGCAAATTAGTATACACAGCATCAAACCGCGTATATAATAACGTGTATGTAATGACGTGTTTAACAGATGTAATGACATGTTTGACATATGAAGTGTTTTTTCAGGTATTCTTGTTTCCTATATAATTT
This sequence comes from Amaurobius ferox, assembly GCA_951213105.1. Lineage (NCBI taxonomy): Eukaryota > Metazoa > Arthropoda > Arachnida > Araneae > Amaurobiidae > Amaurobius > Amaurobius ferox. The sequence continues at coordinate 172,648,632 of OX578135.1, read as the reverse complement.
TTCAATCTTCATGCATGTGGTCTAATTTAAAAAGAGTTTATAGATATTATCTATCTCTTTCTTCAGAAACATGCATATTTTGCGTTCATTTTGATTAAATATTAGGACTTGATAAAAAAAAATTTCGAAATGAATTTATTTAGGCCTAGTGCTTACCCACGTGTATAGCTTTAATGCTTGGATTTTATTTGATTTTCTATTATCGAATCTACTCCATTGATATTTGTTGATTATATTCAGCTTGATGACTAAAATTTGCATTTTATTTTCCACATGACTGATGATTCTCTATTTAATACTTATTTTCATCATGTAGGCATATTTTAAAGTTAGGATTTTTTGAGTTACACCTTCTCTCTATGCTATCACTGGATTTTCAAATTATTTTTATTATATATATATATATATATATATATAACTCTACAATACATTCATATGGATTATGAATGTATGGTAACGTTCTGGTTTAATTATAACAATGAATCTGTAGCGAACTTTTATAAAGCAGTATCTAATGTATTGAGCAGGAGACGTCTTTAGCTCAACGCGATGATGCTGACCTACCAAGCTTTGACTCCGCAGTGAAAATTTAGTGATTTCGCGTTCTCGTTATAAATGTAATTGGCTTAATAGATACACGATACTAATAGGTTTATGCGAACCGTGCCTTTAAACATTTTCTTAATTCTTCAAATAATATATAAGGGAAACTATATAGGAAAAGTCATTAATTTAGAAAGATTTCTATAAACTTGCAATAATTATTTTTCAGGTGTTTTAAAATGCTTTTAAGCAAACTTTGTAGTTTTAGTGTTGTGATACCCGATATATATTTTAAACGCTTTAATTTTAACTTTGTGATAACTGATAAATATTTTAAATGTTTCAATTTTACCGTTTAGAGCGAGCAGGGTGCACGTTGTATTGATGGGATTTGTTCAATCTTGATGTCGAACGTTAGCTGTGACATTCTGGCGTAGCAGTTGGCATGTATGCGGGTGTCCTGATAGCTCTGTTCTCGGTTATATTTGTCAGAGTTCACCAAACTGGCTGTGTATCGTTAGCTGTAACGCCTACGTAGAGAGTGGATCTAATTTTTACTTACCTTATATACATATAACGTATATAAGGAAAGTATTGAGACGGGGTCGATAATTCGAATTCGAGTTTTCGACGGGAGAGCACGTTTCATGTATCCCTAAACACGAATCAGGCATTTTTAAGATGATGTCTGTGTGTGTGTGTGAAAGTGTGTGTGTGTGTGTGTGTGTGTGTGTGTGTGTGTGTGTGTGTCAGTGAGTCTGTGGAGACGATAACTGACGAACGAATGGACCGATTCGAACGAAATTTGATACAAAAATTACAATCCATGAATACTGGAAGCCCATTGTTTTTATATGCAATCGCATGTTCAGAAGTTCTCTAAATTTTCGAGTGAAATTTTGAAAAAATCCTCAAAAAATCAAAACCTTTAATAAAGTTGCGCAAATAGACATTTCTTATGTAATTTTTCATTAGAAAACGATTAAAATAAATTTTAGAACGCTAGCATGAACCATTCTCGAGATCTTGTACATTTTACAAAAAATTATCAAAAAATCATATAAAATTAAAATAAAAGTTTACCTATTGATGAAATATGTTCACTTTTCATAAGTAATATCATGCAATAAATTGGGTGACATCATTCTCGTGGATCTAGAAAGTTCCATTCATGAAAAAATATACTTTAGGTAATACTTTTGTATTTGCACGCTAATAGTCAGCTATCTGCTACAAGAATAACTTATTTTTCCGTCCATAACGCTTAGCGAGATTTTGGCAGAATGTCGCCAACTTGGCAACTTTTTAAAATGTCGCCAAATTGATAAAAATGACGCTGAATCAATGAAAATGACGACTAGATGATGAAATAATTATTTAAGTATTTTAATATATGGACTATATAACTTATTGAGGATGCTATCAATATTGATGATTGTTTAGAGTTGCGCGAAGTATAAGTTAATTGAGTATTTTGAAATAGTTTTACATGTCGTCATCCTGAAAATTGCTCAATGTACAATTTAACGATAAAAACACAGCGCCGTGGATCTTATGCATTAATTTTTTATTGTAAAACTAGTAAATCCATTGCATTATATAAGGAAAGTCATGTGCTGCCCACATCAGATTTTTTACTTCATCAACGGGGAGTAAAAAATTTTACTTCATTGCGTATATGCGGTCTACTGAAGTCATCTCAAAGTTTTCGAAATGACAGTATTATGAAAATATTACGAAAATCTTAAATTTCGAATATAATCCAACTTTTATTTATACCAGCTCAAAATAACACTAAATATTTCCCGTTTTTGCATAATGTGCCTACGCATAAAATTCAGTAGCGATATGTGCGTTCGTTCTTGAGCTATCGTGTCCATACAGAAATACACAAATATACACAAATAGACTGAAGGACCTCTTTCCGAAATTGTAAAAATGTGTTCATATAAACGGGTTTTATTTTTAAATCAAAATTTCGAATTCTTAAATTTTCCATCAAGTCAATTGCAATTTTATTTATCGAGTCCTTGGAATTTACTTAATCGATTTGCATTTTCTTTTTAAAACAAAGAATCTCGACCTACAAATTTGCCCCAAAAATACTGAATAACTTGAAAACACTTCCAAATTCAAAGAATGAAAATTTTTAACTATCCCTAAAATGTTCTCATAATCTACTTACCGGATTTTCATAATTTTTTTTTTTACTTTATCATACGAAGCATAGAAAAAATATTGTTTTTGCGAAAATTTTCAATTTCGAGATTTAGATGCCATTATATGTTTTACGACCTTCTCTGCACGTTTAGGCTATTTTTAAAGTGATGTACGTCTGTCCGTCTGTGGTCGATTTCTTGTGTACACGATGGCACAAATATTAATAGATTTTTACGAAACTTTATATTCAGCTTTGTTATCGAAAAACATAGAACTAGATAGAATTTCTTGGAATTCGATAGAAAAATTTCGAAATTTTATTATTTTTTTAACATAGGACAAGGTTTAATATAATTAAGCATAAAAGGGATTATTTATGGATCAATGATTACGAAATCTTATGGTTTCAATCACTGTAGCTAAAAATAGCCACCACGAAACAGATTTTGTGTTCGTGACGTCATTCAGATCCCAGATTTCGGATCAAAGTGCCATTTCCGATATGAACGCCTAGTCTCCTGCTTTTTTTTATCTAAGCTATCTCATATGCTGTTCTGTAACCTTTTCATCCAGTTTTTTTAACGTAAATTAGAATCCGTTCATCGTAACAAACATTAATTTAAAATTGTTGCCATAGGAGCCTATTAATGGTATCACTTCAGAAACATTCCATGCATGTTGTAGGATAAAAATTCAATCTCAAATTTTACCCCATCAAATCTTTCCTCGTGTATATCCTTTTTATTTAGGGAGACTAATAATGAATCCATTCCCTGGTTAGAAATAAGAAATGGACCAGGATAATAAAGCCCGCTGCAGATGATACTACTCATTATAGATCCATCACCTACATTGCCATATCGCGTGCACCGGAAAAAAGTTTTATCTTTTTCCAGAATTCCGGATTGCAGCCCCCTGAGTAGGACACCCCGGTGACTGAGAAGCCAAGGAATATATATTCTTCGAAAAAATGTGACCCAAATTCGAAAGACGTTTGCAAGTAGCAATTGTGACACATGATATTTATGCCCTACCTCGCAATACTGAGACGATAATGAACGTTTAATGATTTTGGCAACGCGTGAAGATTGCGTAACAGTCAGAAAAGAAATTGAGACGTTTAATATGCGTGGAAATTAAAACTATTACTCAAGTTTTCTGTGTTCTTCGAAACCGTGTAAACAGCCTATTATTCATTTGATTTACATGGGTTTTACATTTTTAAAATGCTCCACGCCTCTTAATTTTTGTCTGAGATGCATGAAATTTGGCAAGAAGACATCTCTCATACTTTTTAATGAAACTGGGTTTGGATTTTATAATTAGACTTTATTAAAGTAATTAAAAGTGAATAAGAACCTAATTAAATGATGAAAATTAAGTTTTAATGCAGAAAAATATTTTTAAAAAATCAACTTTCTATGGGATTTAAAAATGAATACCCATATGAAACATTGCCCATTAAAAATTAATACCCCATTGTTCATAATGTGTTTTTGAGTGATCATAATGTAAAATGAATCAGAAATGTGAACAAATGGCACGCAAGGAGCATTTTCAAATATTCGTTAAAAAATTTAAATTAAAAATAAATACAAAATTATAACAAAATTGAAAAAAAATTTAATGGTATTGTATATAGTAATGTTAAGAGGAATATTTATACAAATTTTCACGTTTTTAAGTCAATAAATAAATTAAAAAAAATTCAACGTCCACCGTCCCCTTAAGTAGCTTGTGGTTTTTAATTTCTCATACGTAGGATCGAGAAAGTATTGTTTTCACGAAAATGTTTGATTTCGAGATTCGGATGCCAATATATGTTTTAAGCCCTCCTAAACACGTTTTGACTATTTTTGGAGTGATGTCCGTCTGTCTGTGGTCGATTTCCTGTGCTCACGATAGCGGCCGCAAATATTAATGGATTTTTGTGAAACTTTATATCCGGCTTTGTTATCAAAAAAATCTAGAACTAGACAGAATTTCTTTTTTAATTCGAGCGAAAACTTCGAAATTTGTTTGAAATTATATATTTTTTTAACATGGCAGCATAGAACAAAATTTGATGTAATCATACACAAAAGGGTTTATTTATGGATCAAAGATCACGAAACTTTATAGTTTCAATTATTGTCATGAAAAATAGCCGTAAAAGAAAATAAGCTAAATATGGATTCTGGTATGAGAAAGTCGAGTTGAGTTATACTCCAGTTATTTTTATTTTGCAAGAAAAAATTTAAAAAAATTGTATCATTGGTCTAAATAATCACGATTATAGCATGTTATCCTTCATTTTAGAGGACTTAAAAGTATTTCGATTGATACCAAGTTTGACAATGTACTCCATCGTGGGGTAGGGGGAGTAACTTGCTTGGTCCCTGAGGGGGGGGGGGCTAATGACGTCCACGAATACAAAAATTGTATCTTGGCTATTTTTCACTGCAATGATTGAAAGTGCTAACCTTTTGTTTAGGGGTGGGACAGCTTCAATTCCATACGAAGAACCTCTCAAAAAGACAGGTATTTGACATACCCTATCCCAAACAGCTTGATCCTCCTTTGCAGGCAGTGACGTCCATGGATGCAGGCATTGGCGATCAAACTGTTTGGGATAGGGTATGTCAAATACCTGTCTTTTTGAGAGGTTCTTCGTTTGGAATGGAAGCTGTCCCACCCGTAAGCAAAAGGTTAAGGATAATGTACTATAATTGTGATCATTTGAACCAACAATACAGATTTTTCAAAAAATGTCTTGTAAAATTTGAAAAAAAAAAAAAAGAAAAAAAAGATCACAAACTACTTAAATTTTTGGTATGCTAATGAGGTCACGAACTCAAAAATTGTATTTCGACTATTTTTCACTACAGTGGTTGAAACTGTTATTCCGTGACCATTCAGCCATAAATTACTCGTTTTATGCATAATTATGTCAATATTTGTCCTATGCTGCCATGTTAAAAAACTATATAATTTCGAAAACATTTCAATGTTTCCGATCGAATTTCAAACACTATCTAGTTCTACATTTCCAATAACAAAGCCGAATATAAAATTTCGTGAAAACCTATTGATATTTGTGTGCTATGGGAACCAACTATGTGCACAAGGTACCAACCACAGGCATACAGACGGTCATCATTCTGAAAATAGTTATAACATGTCCAGGAGATCCTGAAACATATATTAGCATCAAAATCTCGAAATAGAAAATTTTCGTAAAAACAATACTTTCTCTATACTATATTTAATAGTATGATAAAGTAATAAATTATAAAAAAAAAATGTTTTTCAATGCCCTCCCCTACATAGCAGTGGAGCATGAAAAAGTAGTAATTAAATTTTAATTACACATAAAATTTCCAGAGTTCACTTCAATGATAAGAGCTTGCTATTTCGTCCTAGTAGCTCAACGGTAGAGCTTCGGCTGGCCAGTTCGGAGATCCTGGGTTCGATTCCCGGTTGGGGCAGCAAGGTTCTTTACAAACTGAACTGAGTGAGGGAGTACGCCGATCCAATTCAAAACAACACTATATAAATTTTATCATTATCTAAAAGTGATATTATGCAGATTTATCGAAGGAAAGTGAGGGCAGGTGAGGCAATTTCGGCAATTTTTCATAATATCAATTTCGGATAATGATAATTTTTTATATTGTTTTGAATTGAATCTTCCTACAACCCTCAATTAGGTTCAATTTCGCGTGTGATTAAAATGTATTTTCTACTTTTCCATGCGCCACGTTGTGTAGGGAAGGACGTTAAAAAACCTGATTTTTCTGATAATTTATTTTTTACATTTTGGTTTTTTATTTATATTTTTTTGCGTACTTGACGCACAAACTATGTAGTATTATTATACATAGATCGACGCTTTTGAACCAGAAGACCGTTAGCACCAAGGGATACTGAACCAGAAGACATTGAACAGTAATTCTCAAGGAAAATGCATGGAAAGGGGGGGGGGGGGACATAAGATAACACATTGAAAAAACATGGATGAAAATGAAAGAGTGCGCTCAGTTTCAGTCTTCTGATTGCTCTGGAATCTAGAACCGAACCAAAAGATGTTGAATGAAAATACAGATAAGGAGAAGTAGAGTCAAATAAACAAGAATTGGTGTAAGGAAAAAATAAAAAAGTAAAATGTTTGCAATAAAATGAATGATTTGGGGTTTTTGGACAAACATGTCAATATAGAAGCTTCTTCTTATTTGACCCAGACCGTCTGACCTGCCAGAAGGTGTAAGGTATATGTTTGGACGGCCGGGGCAGTGCCACCCAATTTAGAGCGGAACCCAGTGGGGGCAGCATCCAGAGGGGTCGTACCCTCCTTAACATGCCCTTCTTCTTCATACCACCAACTTCTCGGAAGAACTTACGGAGCCACATATTTAGCATGCCCTTACTCCTCGGAAAGCGGGGATAGCTTAGACAAAGCGGGAATCGAACTCAGGTTATCCGAGTGCAATTCCCACCGCTAACCAGTAGGCTGTCCCACTCCCAATATAGAAGTTGGCAAAACTTCCTTCAATAAGTCAGGCACATGTCAGTAAGGTGACGACAATTGGTTCTGGCGTTATAAGCCTCCATCTTCTGGCCAATGAGTAGGTAGAACAATATGCAACCTTAGCCACTGCCAAGAACTAACTCCTTTCAGGCAGTTCGGTTTTGGCAATATTTTCACAATAATAGACAGTTGACAGAAATATGAATATACGATCATACTACATTAATTTAGATTAATTTAAAAGGTCTCCAAAATATAAACTGAAGTTCTCTAACAATTTTTGATCATATATACAGCTATGTAATATAGATTTGAAATAAATCACTCTTAAGAACTTATTTTTCTATCTTTTATACAATTTTTTACCTTCAAAGACTTTTCGAAAAATTCATTTTAAAATTCGGAGAAAATATTTAAAGTTTGATTTAAAAGAATATTTAAATGTATACCTGAGAAATAAAGTTCTTCCATTTCTTCACTCAAAATGCTTTCTCTACGACAGAATACTTCATCCATGTTTGAATCTTTACTTCTAATACAAATAACTTCAATTTAGAATTCTTTAAAATCTATGTTCAGAAATCATTTCCAGTTTCTGCATTATTACCATGCAGCTAATTTCATTTACAGAGCAGACGATAATCAAATGTAACAGAAATGAGTTATATAGTAGTATCGTAAATTCTAAATATATTTATTTATAATCCAATGCATTTGTCTAAAATTCACTTGTGCATTTAACTATTATTTATATTCACGAAAAGATTAAAGTATTGGAATATAGAATATAGAATATTGCACTTCGCTATTGCCATCCAACCAATGTTATTAAAGAAACCAGATGATTTCGTTAATTAGTTCTTGAGTCTATCGTGACATAAAGCTATTACTATCCAAGAAATATTATCTAAAACGGCAAACGATAAAAACTATTGTGTTAATTAATTCTTGAGTAGTCTATCGTGGTTCCAAATATATAATTTAAAATTCAATGCAGTCCAAGAATTTGTTTTAAAAGATTTAAGTGATGATTATTCACACTTGAGGAAAATATCAGAATAAACGCATATGCGGTTAGAACAGTTATGCAACAACTTCAAGAGAACAACACATGATACCACTTCCTGGTAAACAAATCTGCAATTACACGAGACAAACTTCGACCAGGCGTTTCCCTAAAATGACTGCACGGCTCAATTTTCAGTTGAAATACTGTTTAGCTTGAATCCACTTCGGTTGCGAAAGAGGTTATTAGAATATTCTCTTATTAGGAAATAGAGGTCTTCAAAAAATTCAAATGGGGGCAACGTTCTTCCATTCGTTGACCGAAAAATATGGGTATAAAGGGCGGGTCAGTTATACACACGCAGCCCGGGCGGGCGTAAATGTTGACATGTCCATCTTGAAGATTGGATCCAAGCCGGGGTTTTGTGTTCCACTTCTTCAAATCTGAGCCGGCACGAAAATGCTGTGTTAAGGTGTATAATCGTTGCGTGACTTGGGGTTTCTTCGGAGCTAGACGAGGGTTGAATTGAGAAGGGGTGGTATACACCCACTTTCATTCAATGAGCACTCGATTCATGCAGAAAATTGGGATTATTCTACACATTATTCAGTAATTGAAAATGTATTTAAGACAGAGTGTGGTGAGACCAACACATGACCCTTTCTACAGATGTACTAATTTAGATATTGTGGGAATAAAATAACAAACTTTAAAACTTTCTATTCACCTTTCTGGAGTGTGGGCAGCACATGACTTTCAATGCAGACTCAAATTCATTTTTTCTTTATTTCTTTAATAATTCGTTACATTGTGGTTAATTGCATGAAATAATGCTAAATTCGCACTTTTAATTCAGTTTCTGTTTTTATTTGGTAATTGGATATTTTCCCAAAGGCGGCGTAACAAAGATGCAAAAATCTCAAATATCTCGAGAACGGTTAGTCCTAGAGTAATGGAGTTGAGCTTGTTCTTTTCTTTGTCAAAAATTACGTATAAAATAAGCATTTAATGCATACATTTGAAAATACGTAGTTTTTGTTTCAGAATTTGGCTAATTTTGCAGGCCATTTCTTAAAAAAAAAAGACAGGTTGTTCATTTCCGAATCGTACTAAAATTTAATCAGCACCAGAGTATCCCACAAGTAACTTACCTATCAAATTTTGTGAAATTGATTGAATTAGTATTTCAGCTAGAGTGGATACATGAGATTTTTGAGGACCATTTCGCAAGAAAATCGGGTTCTTTTTTCCCCAATCTTACCAAAAACTAATCAGCACCAGGGTCACACCCAAGTGACTTACCTACCAAATTTTATGAAATTCGGTCCATTAATTTTTGAGTTAGAGTTGATACATACATTGCACACACACACACACACACACACACACACACACACACACACACACACACACACACACACACACACACACGGACACACAGACAAACAGATACACACACACACACATACGTCACGCTAAAAATAGTTTTTTCGTATTCTAAAGGTCCCGAAACGTGTAGATCCGTCGAAAACTCGAGTTGCGATTTTTGGCATGATTTCAATACTTTCCCTATACATTGCCATGTTTTACAGGGAAGTTAAAGGACAAAATAGGAAAATGATTACAGAAAAATCGAATGTGTGCAACACATGACTTTCATACTGCATGAAAATTGTTTGATTCTTTGAAGAAATGTATCACTTACTGCGTGCGTACCATACTTTAATTAAATGTTTTGGTTTACCACTTACTGTGGTAAATTAAAATGTCTACTATCTCTTGGATACCTAATGATAATTCCTTATAAATAGCGTCCATTGATATTTCGATTAAAATTAATAAAATATTCATTGATTTAATATTAGTGAACATATTTATTTTTCTTTTTTTATAAATTCTATTTTAGATAAAAAACATGCCATATTTTAAGAACGATCACTATTAACGTTTTGTAAATTATGTGATTCCTTTTGTATTAAATTACATATAAAAGAGTTGTTTGTGTGCAACAACTTTTAATATAAATTTTTTTCAATTTTTTAAAAATACTACCTGCTGCAATTTTATGAAATTGGGTAGTTAATTCACTTAGGCATTGCTCTTGTGCTGATTACAATTTGGTATAAATTAAAAAAAATAAAACTAATCTTTTTTTAAATAGCCGAAAAACCGATAAAAACTGAAATAAAAGAATAAATATCCTCAAATATATTAATAAATGCTTTTTTTATATGCAATTTTTCATGTCAAATTGAATAAAACGATCCTTTCCATTACGCTGGAATAAACCATTCTCGAGATATTACTGTTTTTTATTTTGGAAATTGGCGACTTTGGTATTATTAAACACATCAAGAGGACAAATAAAGAAGGAAAATATTTTAAACCCAAGTTTGAAGTATCCATTTACGTTATTTTGATTTTTTTTATCATCAATCAGTCAGTGATAAAATCCAAATGAATATAAGGAACGAAACGGTGTATTTATGTCTGTATGAAAAGTCATGTGCCGTGCGTAAAATATTTTTCTAAACAAGGTCATTTGTTAAAAATATTTCAATTTTCAGTTGCTAACTGCTTTATCTATATCTATAAAAATGACCTCTTAAGGAAAAATGGAATGGCCTATTATGCCTATGTAATTTATCATGCTTCAGGTACATGATATTCATATAGGGTCTGATATAGAATGTTAAAATGATTACAGAATTCAAATTAATATACTTGTTAAAATATTTAGATGTTAATATATTTGTATAGATTAATATACTTGTATAGAAGTTAATATACGTGCATAGATTAAAATAATTCAGTGCATTTAAAAATAAAAAAATTAATTTTTAAAAGGTATCAATTTTTTGCAATGTTTAAAATATTTTTGCCCACTGACGCTGCTTATTTTTTTGCCCACTATGTGCAGCATTGCTACTTTCTGATCACAAATGATATTACAATAGTGGCTAGAAATGGATACTGATTTAACAAAGTTTTGTGTCTTTTATACACTGTTTGGGTTCCTCCTCCATATACATTCTTGATGTGCGAAGTGTCATTTTGCGCTCAAAATGACGCTTTGTAAATGTTGACATTTTTTCTGCAGTACTCTTAGTTTGAGATTTACACGTGCGAACTTCCCCATTTCACAACTAAGAGCGTTGTTATAGGTGTCATTGCATAGACCACAATCACTTTACTATGAGTGCATTTTACTGATAACTTTACTATGAGCTGTAATGACTGCAAAAGAATGGTCCACGGGAATGATATTGATCAGTTGATCACTTTCTTACATTAGTGTATAGCATCATATACCATTATACTATAAGCCGAATTCAACTATTTTTTACTAGTAATCATTAATGTATTAAAGCGGGAAAATATCCTAACTAAACGTTTATCAGAACAACATGATACTTATATGTATTTATACAAAATTAAATAATTCTCAAAGTTCAGATTAAACGAATAAAGTTCCATTTAAGTTCTGTTGTATATATATACTTCGCGATTCTTCTGAGGAGTTCTACTTTTATTGCAGTAGTCTTAAGGCGTGGCCATTGATTTTTGCCACGACCGATGTTTATACCTATAAATGTGGAGCACGAGGGCTATTTCCTACCTGCTCGCCGGAAACCTAACGTGACCGGAAGTACTGTGCGATGAGCCGCCTCTGCCATATTTTAGAGTTATGTTGCTATAATTATATAAAAAAAAATAGGAAAATATTTTTAAAGCAGTGTTTGCGATGGTTTAAAGTATGCAAAGCACACAAGACTTGCTCAAGGGTATATGTAGTGTCTTTAGGTGGTATTTTGTGGAAGTACACTTTTATGGTGATGACCTTGTGGAGAAAATGAGAAAGAGCACTTTCTAAGTGGAAATGAGTCGCATTCCCGTAATATCCTGGTTCATGACAAAATCAAAGTATTCAATTCAAAATTTAAAATGCGCTCAAATTGCTATTTAAATAGTCTGAAAATACTTCAATAGTAACAACATAAACGGTTGCTATTATATTTTCAATCAGTTTTAAAGGCAAAAAACGAAAAATTTCTTCAGAATTAAAAAAAAAAAACCCTCAGCAACACCAGAACAAGCAAGAAGGAGTCTGTCCTATTAATGTAACTGTTAATGCATTAGTGCAGTAAAATATGTTGTTGTTGCTACTTACCCCACTCGTCTGGGACTAGGCTAGAGTAAGTTCGTAAGAGCAAGTTCGTAGTATAGGGAGAGAGATTACGGATTCTGTTGATCGACAGACCTCCGACACTTCATAGTAGAAGCCTTTTTGCCTAATACTACCTAATTTAGACAGGAACCCAGTACGGGTGGCAAACACGTGTACTGTATTCTCCTTCCCCTAATCCATCCCCTCTCTGAAGGACTTTCGGACCAACAGATTTATCGTACCTATATTTCACGTAGACACAGGAATAGTTTTGAATGACTTCGAGGATCGAATTGTGAACCACCGTGTGCGATTTTCTCGCCCTGCAAAGTGTTTATGGTGATTACGAAAAGATTGTTATTTGGATAACATGATACCTATATCTCGTTTTGGTCAACATATTCATGGGGCACCAGGCGGCGAGGGTCTCTAATTTCTGATTTGCAGAATTAGGTACCATCTGATTATTTTCCCTTAGTTTTATGAATATCAAGTGAGGGTAACACTGTTCAAAGCTTAAAAATATTGCGTCCTTCTAATTGGATGGTAGGGGAAAATTGAAGCAGTTAAAAATTTAAGAAGTTAAAACAATTTAAGGGAAATTAAGAGGAGAAATTTACGAAATTTAATGAGAAGGTTTTAGATTTAGGGGTAAAATGGTATGCATCCAGAATTAAACTTAATTTTGGGGATTGTTAGGAGGTTTTTTTTTAGCTCGGAGAACTTTGTAATAAGTTTAAAGGCTTTATACAATGGTGAAAGGTCAGTTTTAAGGTTTTCCAAAGCATACCAAAGGAAACCCTGGATATCCGCGATATTGAAATGGGTCTCAAGTCCTTAGGATTTTGAGAATTCCTAAAAGGCATGAGTGGTAGGAGGGTTGGTAGCTTCTAAAATCGGTGCAGATTGTATGGAGTCCATCTGCTCTTCGGAGCTACTTTCCTCCTTCTCGGCAAAGGACTTCATTTTCTTGATTTTGTTTTTGATAAAATGTTTGATTTCGTTTTTGGTAAAATGTTTGATTTTGTTTTTGGTAAAATGTTTCTCACCCTAAATGTTTTAGAGGGGTTGTTTGGGGTTTTGGAGACCTTATTTGCTTTCCTGGAGCTTTTACTGTTCCAGGGGGTTTTAGGGCAGTGGCGAAAATTGGAAGGGTGATCCCCACCGCAATTTGCGCACTTGTGCGGAGTATTGCGGGATATTTTGCATTCTGGCGTTTAGTGTCACTTTCCGCACTTGAAGTAATTAGAGGGCAAACTGCAATGTTTGCAGCTATGATTGAAAATCTGGCAATTAAAGCACAATTTATAGCCCATCGATTTGAAGGACTAAATTTTGATTTTCATTAAAAGAATTTGAGAAAACTCGTAAATCCTTTTGCAATTCTCGGCCGGACAAGGAAATTGGGACGAGTTTCCTATTTCTACAACTTTTGAGTTGGACGATTCTGATTATATTCCGAATGATATATATACTATAATATATATACTATATATATACGTTTATTGATTTATACTTTCATTTCGTAAGCCTGTTAGATAGTTGAATTTTCGTGTTACAGCTTCTCACTTTTCTTTCATTGGATCTTCACACCTTTTTTTCTTATATATATATATATATATATATATATATATATATATATATATATATATATATATTATACATTATGTATGATAAAGGAAAGTGCTGGGACGGGATCAAAATTCCGACTCTCAAATTTAGATGATTCGCATGTTTTCAGCTTTTATAAATATAAATCAACCAATTTTGTTTCAATGGTTCATGTGTACGTTTATCTAAGGCTGGACAGAATACCACTATATACTAAATTGAGAGATTTAAATTAAATTTCCTAACAACTATTTAAGTCTGTTAATGTAAGACACCTATTACTTTTCAATGAGATCGGACGAAGGAAAAGCCCACAATTAAAACATTTCTTCGAACAAAATCACCGTGCGGCTCACCGGTTTTGAAGAATAGCCCACCCCCTAGTTCACAGATAGCGCCCTCTAATATCCTGGGTTGGTAATTTGTGACCACTTTTCTTAGCAACGGAAATGTTTGCGCAGGTAATGTTTCCTTTTGAAAGAAGCGATGCCATTTTTCATCTAAAATAAAATTCCGAAATTGCATATATTTTGCGTAGAAGTATTATTTACCAGTGTTGCTGTGGGTTCCCAGATTTCTTTTCACTGTTGGAACTATATGTAGTTTTCAGGTGTAAATGGGTTCGCGATGGATTTTGAAATATTTCTCAAATATCCAAAAATGTAATCGCCAAAATAGCAAATCCAAAAACGTATACGTCAAAAAACCAATTAAAATCACCACTATCAAAACAAACGTCCAAAACAACAACACAAAATGAATTCTTTAGAGCAAAAAATTAGTCAATAAAAATTGATCCCCAGACTATTAACATATATCATAACTGTAGAAACGGTTTAGTAAACCTTTCGGCTTGTAGGATTTTCGGAAATATTACTTCTCATTTGGCGACATTTTTGTCACTTTGACAACATTTAAAATAATCACTAAGTTGGCGACGTCTCACAAAATTTATCATCAAGCGGTACGGATGGACGGACGGAGAAATTGATTATTCTTACAGTTTACACTTATGTTCTTTCCAAGATATTGAGCTTTCATGATTTAGTCGTCATTTTCATTGACTTGGCGTCATTTTTATCAATTTGGCGACATTTTCGTTAATTTGACAATATTTAAAAAAGTCGTCAAGTTGGCGACAAAAATCTCGCCAAATGTATAAAAACGACGCTAAATCAATGAAAATGACGACTAGTTGAAGAAAATTCAATATCTTAGAAAGAATATAAGTATCTACTATAAGAATAATATTTTTTTAACTGCAAAAGTAGTAAATTCATTGCATTATATAAGGAAAGTCATGTGTTGCCCACATCAGATTTTTCTTATGTAGATACTCATATTCTTTCCAAGATATTGAATTTTCTTCAATGAGTCGTCATTTTCATTGATTTAGCGTCATTTTTATCCATTTAGCGAGATTCATGTTAACTTGGCAACATTTAAAAATGTCGCCAAGTTGGCGACATTCCGCTAAATTCGTCGCCAAAATCTCGCAAGCGTTATGGACGGAGAAATAAGTTATTCTTACAGCGGATAAATGACTAATGGCGTTCAAATACAAAAGTATTACTCAAAGTATCTTTTCTCGTGAATGGAACAAGTTAGATCCACGAGAATGATGTCATCAAATTTATCGCATGGTATTACATATGAAAAGTGAACATGTTTCTCAATAGGAAATATATATTTTTTTTATTTTATATGACTTTTTGATAATTTTTTGAAAAATGTGCAATATCTCGAGAACGGTTCATGTTAGCGTTCTAAACTTTATGTCAATCGTTTCCTAATGAAAAATTACATAAGAAATGTCTATTTGCATAACTTTATTAGCGGTTTTGATTTTTTGACGAATTTTTCAGAATTTCACTCGAAAATTTAGGGGGGTTCTGAACATTCGATTATGTTTTAAAACAATAGGCTTCCAGTATTCACGGATTATGATTTTTGTACCAAATTTCATTCAAATCGCTTCATTCGTTCATGAGATATCGTCTCCACAGACTCACTGACACACACACACACACACACACACACACACACACACACACACAGACATCACTTCAAAAATGTTCGGTTCGTGATCAGGGATACTTGAAACGTGCTCTCCCTTCGAAAACTCGAATTCGAATTTTCGACCCCGTCACAATACTTTCCTTATACATTATGTATATAAGGAAAGTAGAAATTAGGAGGAGGAAGGACACAACATTACCAACAGAAGGTCTAAAAACTTACAACGATATAGAGTTATAAAAATACTCTGATTTTTCCACTGTAATGTTACACAACTCATATTAGAATGGTCAGCTTTATTATAAAACTAGCAGCATACCCGTTCTTCGTACGGAGTACATAATATAAAGAAACTTATAATTCGCAATCATGTGCAAATTCTGTTAAAATATTAAATTTATTGCTCCTAAAGAGAAGTTTAAGAATATCTGTTCTCACTATTCAAAATTATCTTCACGGACAAATCTGAAGAATAAAACAACCTGGCCCCTTTTGTAAGCAAATTTACAAAAAAAAAAAGAAATTGAATCAATATATGCAAACCCGTACTACTTATATTGTCGCAGATTAGAAAATATGCCAGTGTGTTAGTAGAAGATAACCCGTATTACAATATGAGTCTCAAAAATCTTTGCCAAAATAAAAGAGATGACGTAATAAATTGAAAATATCAATAATCCCCGTACTCTTTATACCAGAAGGTCGTAATTGATTCCAATATATGCCAATATATATCAAAACATATGCCAATATACCTGTACTACTTATATTCTCGTAGATTAGAAGATATACCCGTGTATTTGTAGAAGATTACTCGCACAACGCACAATATATGAGTTCAAACATTTTTTGTCGTAATAAAACAATTGCATAATAACATGAAAATATCAATAATTCCTGAATCAATAATCCCCGAAAATATCAATAATAATAACGTTTAAACCTGAAGACCGTAATTGATATTATCCAGTCAAAAATGCTATAAAAAAATCAAATCGTTCTTTTCTAAAATATATTTTTAAATCCATTTATTTATTATTCAAATCGAAAAAAATAATAATTAAAATTAACAGACAGATTTAATTTAATTGCGTTTCTGAGCAACATGGTATAAGATAGAATCTTCCTCATAAACTGCGAAATTAAATAGCCATTTTGATTTCTTTATACTTTTCATTGTTCAGTAAAAGCTTGCGAAAATAAACCATGGATATAGATTTCCCATTTAAATCATGTTTCAAACAATTCTTGTTTTCAGAAAGTGACTAATTCGCGCAAAAAACCTCCCATAAAACGCAGAGATAAGGTTTTAATTCACTTTCAAACGATTTTCAAGCTTTTCGTTTGGATAAACCACGGAGTTAGAGAGTAGAACTCCTAGGAAAATGTTTCGTTTTTCATTAATATCTCGACAACCCCTGGTCTTAGAAACTTGAAACTTGGGCTAAATTTATGGGGGCTATTTCAAGGCTATCCACAAAATTTCATCAAATTCGGTTCAGCCGTTCGCCGGTGATGATGAGACAAACGAAAATAAATATCGTTTTTTACTAATATCTTGAGAACCACTAATCATAGAAACTCCAAACATAGACTAAATTTTAAGTGTGTCTATTTCCAGGCTACCCACAAAATTTCATCAAATTCGGTTCAGCCGTTCTCTCGTGACGACGGGACAAACAGACAGACAGACAGATTTTCAATTTTATTTATATAGATGTTAAGAGAGGTATTCTGTCTTTACCACACTTATAGAAAAAGGCAATTGAATCGCTTTCGAGTCTATAGATTCACCCAAATTTTATGATTTTTCTTACAAAATATTTATTTTACTAACACGAGATATATGATTGTCTTACAGTATTAGTTTATTTATTTAAATAATATTAATAATACCTAAACATAGTGGCATATTCTCTAGAAGGTCAAGAAACACGCTAACTCAAGTACAATACAACTGTATATTTAGAAAACTGGCATAAAATATAGTAGATACATTATATTAACCTTTTGCTTACGGGTGGGATACCGTCTATCCGAAACGAAGAACCTCCCCAAAAGACAGGTATTTGACATACCCCATCCCAAACAGTTCGATCCCCCTTTGCAGACATTGGGCCTGCGTCCATGGGCACCAATGCCTGCAAAGGGGGATCGAACTGTTTGGGATAGGGTATGTCAAATACCTGTCATTTGGGGCGGTTCTTCGTTTGGGATGGACGCTGTCCCACCCGTAAGCAAAAGGTTAAGTTAAAGGCATACAAACTTGATTATAAATATCAACTGGTTTCTGAGAGAAAGACTAGCCGTAATTAAAAGACAGGTTACTAGTAGCAACAAATGGGCATATTTACTAAACACATCTAGACGAATGACAGACGCGTTCTTGAATTTACTAGTATATGCCTCTATAATCTTTCCTGAAAATTCAGCAGTTTCTTCTCCAAAACCAGTTCACACTTTTATTGAACATTGTATATTATTTTAAGCAAAATTGGTATATACTTTTGAAGATTAATTCATAAAACAGTTTGAATAAATTTATTACGTTCTTTTATATTCTTTTTTATACTCTACTCTTCTTAAATAACGCTCATTTGACTAGTTTCTAGAAATACCATTATAAAGAATAGTTTTACTTCTGTCTTAAATTTTGAGGAGTAATCTTGGTGAGAAACATTTTTACTAGCATCGTGCTAAATTTCGACACGAAATAAGCTCATTTACTCACATCTTATACGGTCACGAACAAAAGTAAAAGGAGAACATCGTAAATATCTTGCATTTTAATTAACTGATCGACACCATTAACTTGAATTTATTTTTAACTCAAAGATTCCATTCTTTGTCCAATCACCATATTATGTTATAACATAGAACACATTATGATTATACATGTATTTTTTGTCTCTTTTGTGATTAGCCGCATAAAAAGAAACCCAAGTTATGTGTTTCTGAGAGAGAAATTAGTTTGACAGTTGGCGAAACTAATGTAATGGGTCCCAAGAGTATCTCAGTTAACTCTCAGAGAATATTTTATCTACAAGGTAGGATCAAAAAGTTCGGAGACAGTGCTGATATCTCGAACTCTGATTGGAGGAGAGGGAAACTATTTTACCGTGGCGTAGAGGCACGGCAAACAAGGCGTCCATGGACGCTAATGTCTGCAAAGGGGGAATCTAACTATTTGGGATAGGGTATGTCAAATACCTGCCTTTTTGAAAGATAGACGTTGGCCTACCCGTAAGCAAAAGGTTAAAAACAATGGTTGCCTGTAAATGTGTTTTCTCCTTGTAGAGAAGCAACATTCCATGAAGCACTTTACGTAATTGTAACAATATCAAATTGCTTGTAATTTGCTTGAATAGTTCCATAAATATCATATCACGTTCCCTGTGGAAAAGTAAAATGTTTAATATCTCAAGAACGACTCATGATAACTATTATGCAACAATATCCATTTAATTTTGGTTAAAATTACTTTCAAAGCATTCAGTCGTTTGAAATAGTGAAAACAATTAAATTTAAAACAAAAATTTTATTTTAAATTGAAAGTGGAATGTAATATCTCAAGAACTCGCAAATTATCGTTCTATAAAATAAGTCATTCACTGGTAAATAAAAATTCTGAAGTGGATATGGACAATACATGACTTTCCCTACATAATGCAACGACTTTCTTCTTACACAGCGAAATAATCATGCTCGAGACGTGCGTTGAATTGTATATTTTCTACTAGCAGCATATATCCGTTCTTCGTATACGAAATATATAGTTTAAAGAAATTTAAAATTCTCAATTTGCTGTAAACTTTTGATATTTGGTGTCGTTCATTTTGAAATTTTATAGTCATTTTCACAAAAAGGAAAGAGGTAAATTCTCCCTAACTCAAATAATATACCGACAGACAGAAACGCAACTTAGAACTTTATTAATTTCTTTATATACATAGTATAATGTATAAGGAAAGTAATGTGATTGGGTTGATACTTCGAATTCGAGTTTTCGACGGGAGAGCACGTTTCAAGCACCCTTGATCACGAATCGGACATTTTTGAGGGGATGTCTGTGTGTGTGTGTGTGTCAGTGAGTCTGTGGAGACGATATCCCACGAACGAATGGAGCGATTCGAATGAAATTTGTTACAAAAATCACAATCCGTGAATACTGGAAGCCTATTGTTTTCAAACGCAATCGACTGTTCAGAATCCCCCTAAATTTTCGAGTGAAATTTTGAAAATCATTACAATGTCAAAACCTTTAATAAAATTATGTAAATAGACATTTCTTACGTAATTTTTCCTTAGAAAACGATTGTTATAAAACTTTAGAACGCTACTCGAGATATTGCACATTTTTTGAAATAAATTTATCAAAAACTCCCTTAAATTAAAAAAAAATTAACTGTTGAGAAACATGTTCACTTTTCATATGTAATATCATGCGATAAATTGGGTGACATCATTTTCGTGTATCTAACTCGTTCCATTCTTGAGAAAAGTTACTTTGCGTAATACTTTTGTATTTGAACGCCAATAGTCATTTATCTTCTATAAGAATAACTTATTTCTCCGTCCATAACGCTTGGCGAGATTTTAGCGACGAATTTGGCGGAATGTCGCCAACTTGGCGACTTTTTTAAATGTTGCCAAATTAATGAAAATGACGACTAATTGACGAAAATTCAATATCTTGGAAATAATATAAGTATCTACTATAAAAATAACCTATTTTTTTAATGTAAAAGTAATAAATTCATTGTATTATATAAAGAAGGTCATGTGCTGCCAACATCAGATTTTTTATATAGGTAATAGTAGATAGTCCTTGTTACATAGTGTTTTACAAAAATATGTAACATTGCTAAAGAAGGGAGAGGATGGCGACCTACAAAAGATGGCCCCTGGCTTTTCACGCAATAGGTATAAGGTTCCCTCCTGGCCACCCGCAAAGGGAAGGGTCAGTGGAGCTTGGACTGCATGTGGGTGGTCCAGCACAAGATGAAGGAAGACGCATCCGGGGGGTAAGCGGTCGTTGGGGGCGCAGTTAAGCCCGGGGGTTCACGCAGGAGCGTGGGATCCCAGCCAGCAATAATTCAGGGGCGACTGACCAAGCCCTGCTGTCACGGACTGGCCACTGAGAGTGGAAGCCAAGTGTCCACCAGTAATATTTAGGGGGCTTAAATCCGGTCAGCAAATAATATTTGAGAGGGAGGAGACTTGATATTACAAGTTTTTGGAGAGAGTTTTTTGCAAAAAGAGGAATCGACAGTGCCTCTTGCGAGCTGGTGGAGTGAAGTTGGGTTTTAGTTGACGGAGCGAAAATGTTCTCCGGTCCCCGTTTACAGAAGAGCACGTATGGCCGTTTGGCCCAAGAGATAAGGTGAGGCCTACTTGCTATACGTACAACACTTTTTTGAAATGTTCTCTCTTCTCTCTTTTAAATTATTGCTACCTGGAGGGTATAACGTTTTTGCAACATATCAATGTTTTTTTACAAGTAGAAATATTGTTTGAGGATTGCTGATATATTAATAACTTATGAGGATTAATAGTTTTTCGATAAAGATTGATGATGTATTTGGGATATTTTTTGAGTAGAATTTATTTTAAGAGGTTTTGTGGTGTCTTCATATTTTACTATGTACTCTACTTTAAGGGAGTAGCTCATGTGATATGAGCAAAGCTATTTCATGCTTTTTATTTTAAATGTTAATTTTGTAAATAAACTTATTATTTTTTGTTATTTTAAATCTAATCCGTGTCCTCATTTCAATTCTTATTAATTACGTTTTTTTTCAGCTTTAACCACTTGAGATCATTTATAGGCCTTTATATTCATGTTACATGAATATTTAAATATTTTAGCGTTCAAATCGAACGTGAGGTGCTTTACCTCGTAACAGTCCTGATGTTGCTCGTGATTTAAAATATGCACAAATGCCTGTAGTATTCTAAATGACAGTGTTATTCAAAACATTCTATTAAAATGTTAATTTCATTTTCCGAAAACGAAATTTGATAATCTCTCTTCTCGATATACAAAATTATCTTCAGGTAAATCTGAAAAATAAAACGTCTTTGTACTGTTGATAGACAAATTTACAAAAAATATCAAATTTGATAAATGTATGCCAAAATAAAAGCGATAAAATGGTATTAGAAGATTAATATGATATTAAAATATAAAATGAATTGGGTTCCTGTATTCACTGATTATAATAGCCGTACCAAATTTGTTTCAAACGCTTCATTCTTTCAAAAGATATTGCGTTTACAGACGCATATTAACTACTTATAGGCACCGACACAAAGGTTTGCAGCATTTACAACCTATGGTAGTAGAATTCCTCAAATCCAGAAAACAAAACATAATGCCAAGACAAAATTGACTAACAACAACTATATTTAAAAATGTTTGCTCATCTATATAAACAAGAAAGATCAATCATGCATAAGCATTGATTATGAAACACTTTCCAACTGAAATGTAATTTCATTTAAAAATTTCTAAAATGTGATTCATTCAGTGGTAATATCTTTTACATTATCACAGTACTACAGTAATTTATTATACTTAAATATTTAAAACTGTATCGAAATATAAATCATCTGATTCTTTATGCAAAATCAATGAATATTTCATTCATATAACTTGTATTCCAGACTCCAGAGCTAAATAATTTTGTGTGAAAAAAATTCAGCAATTCTTATGTAATTCATCTTACAATCGCTTGAGATATTTGCATTCTGCATATGTTAAAATTAGGCTTCCTTGAAGAAATAATAAAAGTTTAGGGATCATTTAAAATCACAACTATTGTAATTGCATAGGCACGGAATTTACATACACAGATAATATATATGTGTATGTGTATGTACTCAAAGTATTGGAATCGTGCCGAAGATCGGAACTCGAATTTTCAAAGGATCTACACGTTTTGGGACTTCTAGAACACGAAAAAACTAGTTTTAGGAAGACGTCTGTGTGTGTAAGGGTGTATCTGTGTATGTTTCTGTGTGTCTGTGTGGATATTACATCCACTCTAATTGAAAAACTAATGGACCGAATTTCATACAATTTGGTAGGTATGTTTTTTCTGGGAAATCCTGATGTTCATTAGATTATAGTACGATTCGTAATAAAAGAATCTGCCTTCTTTGCGAAATGGCCGCAGAAATTGCCTTTATCCACTCTAGCTAAAAACTAATGAACCAAATTTAACAAAATTTGGTGTATAATATTTCAATAACCTACAAGTGATTTATATACCAAATTTAACAAAATTTTGTATATAAATCATTTGTAGGTTATTCTACTACGATTCGGGAAAAAGGAACGGGCTATTTTTGCGAAATGGCCAGCAAAAATCGTTATATATAAAAATAAAAGACTACGTGTGCTCAATTATATCAATTAAATTCCTATTTTATATGTGATTTTTGACAACAAAAAGAATAAGACTAACCCCATTACTCTAGGACTAGCCGTTCTTGAGATATTCTAGTTTTTTCGCGTTTTCGCTACGCCACCTTTGACAATAAGTCCAGCTATCAAATGAGAACCAAATTTAAGTTTAACGTGTAAATTCAATGTCATTTAAAATACTTATGTTGTGCAGATAAACTCAAATTATCATTGAATAAATAAAGAGAACGAATATGAGTCTGCAGAGAAAGACATGTGCTGTCCACATCAGAATTTTTAACAATATTACAACAATGATTTATAGAAGTGAACGGGGATTATTTTCAGGCCATTTCGAAAAAAATGTATGATCTATATTTAAAGATCCATCAAATTTTTGTCGAATAAAATGTTCAACAAATTTAAGCTGTGTACCAAATTTTAACTCTCTAGGACGTAGGAAAGTGCATTTAAAATGCCATCAATTAAATTTATCATAAAGAGTTATATAAAATTTAAAAAAAATGAAAAATTGTTATCTACCAAATTATTTTAAAATATGAAGCCACTCCCATATGCAAAACGTTTAAACAAATAGAGAGATATTTATTATATAATATCTCTCTCTTTTCTTTCTGGAAGATATCCCAAAGTCAGAATTTAATTGAATTTGTGTTTTTCCCTATATTAAATAATTTTTTTAATTAAAAAACTACTTAACATATTTTACTGAATTTTTTTTATATATTCTATGGGATAATGTGAATATTTCCTAAAAATTTCGAAGCAATTCGTGAATTTTAAATTTACTTAAAAAATGTTTGAAAAATTAGGTCCCATAGGGTTCAATCCAAAACTAATTGGGTGATATTATTCATTTATATTCCCATTGGTCCCACAGACCGTCTGAACAACCTACTAAAATTTTATTTTGATAAAGTCATTTTTACGGCAATTATCGTGCTAACGGACAGACAGACAGACAGAATGAACAAAGTCATAAACACTTTTCAACTTTGTTGTAAAGTGTTAATAAAATAGACAATATGTATGTTTATTTATTTGTTTGTTTGTTTGAGCGTGTGTGTTCGTCCTATCTTCACGAGAGAACGACTGCGCCGAATTTGATAAAATTTTTTAGGTAGGTCCATGTCGAGTTTCTAAGACCAGGGATTATCGAGAGATTAATAAAAAATGCACTTTTAAACCTTCCATTGAGATAGCATTATGCAGACGATATTTATTCCGCAAAGTTACTTGAAAAATAATTATATCATGTTGCTAAGCAACGGAATTCAACCCAATGAGTTTATATTTGAAAAATAAAATATCATGTTGCTAAGTAATGAAATTAAACCCAATGAGTTAATACAGCAATAAATATTTTTTGATATAAAAAATAAATAAACTTTATCGGAATTGCATTTTTGATTAGATTATATTCATTACTGTCTTTGGGTTTAAAGATTATGGGCATTATTGATAATTTCAAATTCTTACCTCATCTGTTTTATTGTAGTGAAATATTTTTCAAATCCATATACTGTAGTATAGATATATATTCTAACATACGGGTATAATGTTCTAATCTACGAATATATAAGTAGAAGGGATGTATCTTCTAATTTACGAGAATATAAGTAGCACGGGTATATCTTCTAATACAATTTTAGTCCTTTTACTTTGGCATATATTGATTCAATTTCATATTTTCTGTAAATTTGTTTAGAAACTAGATCAGGACCTGTTATTCTTCTAATCTGCGTGTAAAGATAATTTTGAATAGCGAGAACAGAGATATTTCTTTTTAGGAGCAGAATTATAATATTTTAATAGAATGTTTTGAATAACAATATCATTTAGAATACTGTAGGAATTTACACGTGATTGTTAATTTTAAGTGCCATTATATTACATATTTCGTACAAAGAACGTGTATACTACTAGTACTAAATACAGTTGAAACACATAAGTAAGTGGCTCTCTCATATACAGGGTGACCAAATTAAAGTAGAGGTGTTTAGAGCACGATAGAGTGAGAAAACTGTTGGGCAACCAAATTTGGTTGTCAACCAAATTTGCATTAAATACTATTTAGACCATGGGGTTTTGATTTTGAAAAGAAAAAAAAAATAGTTCGGATTTTTGCCACCGAGGGCCAAAGTGGCGCTGTAATGTCCATTTTTGGAGTAAAAAAGGCATAGGAAGTATAGAAAGCTAACATTTTACATGCATTTTTCAGGATATCATATTTACATTTTATACGTATTTAGTACATCCTATATTTACATTTGCATCTTACATATACATACATATGACATTAATTTTTATATTGGCATCATTTACATGTATGATTCAATATGTTTTCCTTGCATATGTTCCAAAAAGTGCATTCTCTGAACAGCATTCTCTACTGCAGAATGCAGCAGATCCTCATTGATTTGCTTGACGT
The DNA here is from genome assembly GCA_951213105.1 of Amaurobius ferox. NCBI lineage: Eukaryota > Metazoa > Arthropoda > Arachnida > Araneae > Amaurobiidae > Amaurobius > Amaurobius ferox. Next base: position 172,622,758 of record OX578135.1, on the reverse strand, counting down.
GCAATGCTATTCGGTCCTTCAAAATGGCTAATTATCCACATTCCCCTGGTATACCAAGCGCTTTACATGATCCCACAACTAAAAGTCACAAGGGGTCAGATCAGGCGAGCGAGCTAACTAGCCACTTCATAGGAAACGCTCGAGTAATTATTCGGTTGTTGGTAAAATGTTGTCGTAGGACTTTCTGTACGCGCAATCCAATATGAGGGGGGGTGCTCCATCCTGCATAAATATCGTAGATTCAAGACATAGACGCTGTTGAAGTTGCGAAATAATAAAGTTTAGCAATATTGTTCGGTACCTCTCAGCATTAACGGAACTTTCTGTACTTCCTATGCCTATTTTACTCCAAAAATGGACCTTACAGGGCCATTTTGGCCCTCCGTGGCAAAAATCCGAACTTTTTTATCTTTTAAAAATAAAAACCCCATGGTCTAAATAGTATTTAATGCAAATTTGGTTGAGTTTGGCCCAACAGTTTTTTCACTATTGGGCTCTGAACACCTGTACTTTAATTATGGCCACCCTGTATAAACACTTGTATACAGAACTGTTTCAATTGAGGAGTAACGATATATATAATGCTGTTTTTAAAAAAATCTGATATGGGCCGCACATGACTTTCCTTATATAATGTAATAAATTTAATTTACTTCTTTAACTGTAAAAAAGTGATGAAAAAATCCACTGCACAGTGTTTGTAACGCTAAATTGTACATTTGGCGTTTTTCCGGATGACAACATGTAAAACTATTTCGTACCCAATTAACTTATATTTTACGCAACTCTAAATTAACAATTATCAATATTAATATCATCCTAAGCATTATAGTCCATATATTTACATATTTCAATAGAAATTCATCAATTAGGCGCCATTTTCATTAACTTGGCATCATTTTTTCAATTTTGACGATATTTTCGTCAATGTGAAGCTAAATATCACCAAGTTAGCGTTATTTAGAAGATCATTTCTAATATGATAAAAGATATGCCAATCATCTGACGGAATTAAAAATTTTTAAAACATTGCATCTCTATTGGCGTCATTTTTACCAATTTGATAAAATTTTTATCAATTTGGCAACCAACAGTTTCGCAAATTTGGCAACATTTAAAGAAGCCGCCAAGTTGGCGATATGCCGCCAAAATTCGTTGCCAGAATTCCGCCAAGCGTTACAGACGGAGAAATAGGTTATTTTTATGTTCTTTCCAAAATATTGAATTTTCAACAATTAGTTGTCATTTTCATTGATTTAGCTTCATTCTTAACAATTTGGCGACATCTTTTATTAATTTGGCGACATTTTATCAATGTAGCAACGTTTAAAAACTCGCCAAGTTGGCGATATTCCGCCAAATTCGTCGCCAAAATTTCGTCAAGCATTATGGTCGGAGAACTAGGTTATTCTTAAAGTAAATAAACGACTAATAGAGTTCAGATGCAAAACTATTACCCAAAGTATCTTCTCTTACAGTGAATTCTTATATTCTTTCCAAGATATTGAATTTTCATCAATTAAGCTTCATTTTCATTGATTTAGCGTCATCTTTATCAATTTGGTGACATTTTATCAGTTTGGCGATATTTTCGTCAATTTGGCAACATTTAAAAATTCGTCAATTTGGCGATATTCTACCAAATTCGTAGTCTGGCGTCAAATTAGAATGCTATTACACAAAGTGTCTTCTCTCGTGAATGAAATGAGCTAGATCTACGAGAATGATGATAATAAATTTATCGCATAATATTAAGTAAACAAATTTCACAGTAGTTAATACTTTTTATGAATTTTATATGATTTTTTGATAAAATTATTTGAAAAAAGTGCAATATCTTGAGAACTGTTCATGCTAGCGTTTTAAAGTTAATGTCAATCATTTCCTAATGAAAATTACATAAGAAATGATTATTTACGTAATTATATTAAAAGTTTTATATTTTTTGATGATTTTTTTTTAATTTCATTTAAAAATTTAGGTAGATTCTGAACATTCGATTGCGTGTAAAAACAATAGGTTTCTAGTATTCATTGATTGTGATTTTTGTACCAAATTTTGTTCGAATCGCTTCATTCGTTCGTGAGATATCGTCTCCACACACACACACATACACACACACAGGCATCGCCTCAAAACCATATGATTCGTGTTTAGAGATGCTTGAAACGTGCTCTACCGTCGAAAACGTGAATTCGAATTTTCGACCCCGTCACAGTACTTTCCTTATACATTATATGTATATGAGGAAAATAATAGGTCATTTCATATACAAAATACCACGAATGGAAAGATATATATACAAGTATATACAATACTACATATGTATACAGGACTACTACAAATAAGGAGCAAATATATATATATATACAAGATTGTGTTCGGTATGGATCAGTTCAACATATCCAAACAAATCTCACAGATTACCACGAGTTTCACTACTACATTTATGCATACACTGATATTAGCAATGAATAGAATAAATGTGAATTTAAAATAAGTTGATTGCAGTATATATAACAAACTTGTCAAGTACTGTGAAAAAAAATGTTATATACAGTGAGTTGGATATTACTAGTAATAACTTACAAAGGTTCGTTTTCCTGTAGGAATTGAATTATAGATTTTATTCCCTGTTTAGCCTAATTATTACTCAGAAGGTTTTTGTCCATATTGGCAAATGTTGTCTAATAGGCAATTTGTGATGATAGTTCTCTGTAAGTTGGCAGGGAAATACGAAATGTTTTGGAGATTCAATTTCACCACGAATACAGTGTTCGGTGTGTTTCTTTTGGAGATTATGAAGATAGCGTGGGAAACAGCCATGCCCCGAGAAATACTGTACCGATTCCCTGCTACAAATCAATGGCTCCTGGGTTACACTGGGAAGATAGTTGAAAGTATCTCGTCCTTTCTTACCATTAAACATTTAGACGTGACCTTAGTGATAAACGAGAATACGGTAACTTTGTGCTCTGAACAGGGATATCTGAGGTCGCCTCAAAAGCTAGCGAGTCCGCAATCTCATTTGCCAGAACATCCGAGTAACCTTTAAGACATTCCATAAAAAAATGTTAATGCATGCTTTTGGTTATGATAGTTATAATTTGACGATCTATGGGATTTTTCATTTGCTATTGTTTAAGAGTTTCGATACTCGATAGACTGCCACAGTAAATAATGATAGTCTCATACAAACTTGTAGTAGCCAGCCCAATATACAGCCTTCTGTATTGCGAGCAGCTCTGCTGCCTGGAAGACGCTATTTTCACAGTTAGACAAGTAGACACTTGTGGACGCATATGCCATCGTAAAAAGCACAGTAAACTGGTGTTTCAGAATCAGTTCAATAGCCATCCGCATAAATGTCGGTGCAATTAGATGCTGCTTGTTCTGACTCAAAAACAGTGCCGGCGAATATTACCTGCTGGGTCGGTGTGGAGGGTATTGTGCTGCCATGAAACATATTATTGCTCGTAATCCTTTCGGTTATAACAAAGATTATTCCACTGTGCTGTTTGTTTCAGGTATTTTACATTTTTTCTTTTTTTTTCGTTGTTAATGTTAGTAGAGAGATGGCGGTAAGCACTTGTAGTCCTTCTGCAGGTGTTGTACGATAAGCCTTTGAAATCTAGAGAAGAGCTACCCTTCAAGTAGATTCTACTGAATAGTTTCATCTTTACATGGATGTTCATGCTGAGGACCCAACTACTTGCAGAATAACACAGGATTTTCTCTGTTACTTATAGATACCATGTTTATGAGATATTAGAATTTACACCCCATATAGATGTTGATAGTCTTCTGACATTACGTAGCCGATTTTTGTACGCAGATCTTCTATGTGAGGCATACACGATAGATGTTTGTTAATTGTAATTTTGTGATCTTTGATTTTGTTTGGTTGTGGTATGCTAACACCTTTAATCTTGAAGATAGGCTTCTTTTCCATTTGAGATATGGTTTTCCTACACTAAAACTGCAGTTACTGTTGATGAATTGACAGTTAAAGCTCCTCACAAAGATCTGCAAATGCTTCTATGCCGACATAAGTTGTATCTCCCAGAAGTCTACGTGAGCTGTTTCCTGATACCAGCATAAAGTCATCCGCATACGCCAGAAGCTGTGTTTCTGGTATACTAAATTTACTAAGAATGATATTATTAACATTATTGGCTAAGGGTATTTGTAAGGGTCCTACGCAAGAAACTTGTGGACATCCCCCGTAGATTTCAATACTTTTCAAAGATGATGTAATCAAATTGCTTTATCTTAGCGATAACTATTGATTGCGATTCTGTAAACAGATGGCCAATTTATCATTTGCTTTTATTTCTGTAATGTGGACCAATTCATGTTACCAAAAGCATCCTGTCTCTCAATTGATAATAAGTCAGTGTATAGTTTCTTTAGGATGCATTGTTTTCTATACATAACAGGGCGTCTGCTAATGCTGTTTCAGTAGAATGACTTTCTCGGAAGCCATGTCTGTGTTTACTTGTAAGACCATTCCGTTCTGAAATGTGTACCATTCTGAAATATGTAGCACCTATGAATTATTTTTTTAGTACTTTTGATAATAATGGTAGAAGACGTATCAACCGATATGAGCGCTTCTAGGTGGGACCCTTGTTAGGCTTCAGAAAAAATAAGAAAGATCAATCATGCATAAAGCGTTGATTATGAAACACTTTCCAACTTCAATGCAATTTTATTTAAAAATCTCTAAAATGTGATACATTCCTCGGTAATATTTTTAAAATTATCACAATACTACATTAATTTATTATATTTGAAAACATAAAACGTCGTCGAAAAAAAATGAACTTCATTCAAATGACGGAATTGAAATATAAATTGCCTGGTTTAAACATCTCTAAAATATGGTACATTCCTCGGTAATAATTTTAGAATTTTCATAATGCTACGATAATTTATTATATTTGAAAACTTCATCGAAAACAACTGTCATTCATTCAAATGACGTCATAGAAAAAATAACACGCCTGGCTCTCTCTATAAAAGCAACATTTCATTCATAAATAATTTCCCATTCATGTCATTCATCACAATACTATAATAATTTATTTTATTTAAAAATTAAGACCATGGAGCTACAAGTAATTAAACTCTATGCTTAAAACTTCATCGAAAAAAATCGTCCTTCTCTTTGTAAAATCAATGAATATTTCATTCATATCAGCTACGCAGACTCCATGAACTAAATGATTTTGTGTTAAAGAAATATAGCAATTCTAATACAACTCATTCTACATATTTTGCTGTTTACATTTTACATAGATGAAAAATAGGCTTCGTTGTAGAAATAATCAAATTTGGATGAGCATTTAAACTCAAATTTACTGTCACAGTATAAGGGATTTACCCGTCACAATATAAGGAAAATATTGTGACGGGGTCGAAAATTCGAATTCGAGTTTTCGACGGGAGAGCACGTTTCAAGCATCCCTGGTTACGAATCGAACATTTTTGAGGTGATGTCTCTCTGTGTGTGTGTGTGCGTGCGTGTGCGTGTGTGTGTGTGTGTGTGTGTGTGTGGAAGCGATATCTCACGAACGAATGGAGCGATTCGAATGAAATTTGGTAAAAAAATTACAATTCGTTAATACTGGAAGCCTATTGTTTTTAAACATAATCGAATGTTCAGAACCCCCTAAATTTTCGAGTGAAATGTTGAAAAAGATGTCAAAAAATCAAAACCTTTAATAAAATCACTCAAATAGACTTTTCTTATGTAATTTTTCCTTAGAAAACGATTGACATAAACTTTAGAACGCTAGCATGAACCGTTCTCGAGATATTGCACATTTTTCAAATAAATTTATCACAAAATCCTATAAATTAAAAGAAAATATTAACTGTGGAGAAACAACAAGTATTACTTGTTGAGAAACATGTTCACTTTTCATATGTAATGCGATAAATTGGGTGACATCATTTTCGTGGATCTAGCTTCTTCCATTCATGAGAAAAGATACTTTGAGTAATACTTTTGTATTTGAACGCCAATAGTCATTTATCTGCTATAAGAATAACTTATTTCCCCATCCATAAAGCTTGGCGAGCTTTTGGCGACGAATTTGGCGGAATATCGCCAACTTGGTGAGGTTTTAAATGTTGCCAAATTAACGAAAATATCGCTAAATGGATAAAATGACGATAAAGCAATGGGAATGACGACTCATTGACGAAAATTCAATATCTTGGAAAGAATATAAGTATCTACTATAAGAATAACCTATTTTTTTACTGTAAATGTAGTAAATTCATTGCATTATATAAGGAAAGTCATGTGATGCCCTCATCAGATTTTTTCATTTTAGATAAAAAACGTAAATTATCTTGATAACGTTGCACATTTGCGTCACATAATGATGGCATTCACTTTCTAATAAAACAAATCAAACAATTTTATAGATAATTCGGATTTGATAACGCTTTTTAGATATTTAAAACAAAATGCTCGAAAAATTAAGGGCCTTCCCTGCATCAGTGCACCCCGAACATCAATAGATCTCGGACGTTAACTCATTGGAATAATCGTACTCAGTTTCATTTGATTTCATATGTTTGTTAGAGCAATATCGTGACCACACACAGACAGATTGATACATAGACATTATTGAAAAAAAAAAGCTGACTCCCCTTTAGCTTTTTTTCAAAGCGTCTATAACCATCCAATTCCGAAAGTCAGATTTTTGACCCCACTATAATAATTTCCTTTACACTTACTTTGTATCGAAGGAAAAGTGAAAATCATATAAATCTTGAAACAATATATTTAGGCTTTCTTTATTGCTTTTATCATAGGTAAAGTATGTAAATGCGTTGAATTGGTTTAGATAATGAAAAGGGTCCCCGAACCAAGGCCAAATGTTACCAAATATTCTCTATATGGGCCCCCAAAAGTCATCTATACAGCCCAGAAATGGCGTCGCCATGAAGGGGGGGGGGGGGCGTTTGGGTGTCATAGCCCCCCCCCCCCCCCCCCACCTTCACCAGATAGCTATCAGAACCCAGTGAACTTCGGGAAAATACTATCTGGGGAAGTGGAAAACACAATATTTAGTTAATAATCTCTTCCCTCTCCAAAAATTCTCTGACAGTGCTACTGTAGCCCAGGTCCAAAAGAACCTTGAATCTAACTGTTTTTGACAGCAGCATTCAGACATATTTCAGACTTTCTCCTATTGATATCTTTAGCTTCATTTTTTTTTTCTTTTTTCTTTTTTCTTTTGTGGAATTCCCAATAATATGTTCAGGAGCGACATTCAAATAGACGTGATTTTTTAACTGTTTCAATATTGTTGGATTTTATTACTTAAAAACATACAGGCAGGATTAAGCCGCATAATTGAGTAAAAGATGTGTAATAATTTTAAATTGCATTAAAAAGTATTAAGAATTAATTTTAGTATTGAGAATTTCGTGGCCTCCTCCGAAGTAGGGGTCCTAAGCAACCATTTAGTCTACTTTTCGGTAAATAAGTTCCTATCGACGAAGCCTACAGCAGGGCAGCCCATACAAATTGTGAGCATCCTACAAACATTTATCAAGGGTTGTTCTTCAGATTAGATTTTTCCTCCTTGTAAAACTTTCATATCTTTATCTCCCTCAACAAAGGGGGGAAAAAGCTAGGTCCTCTCCTGGGGTCCGTCCACTCTCTAATTCCACGGGGTGTCCATCCCCGCCCCCAAAGACCTTAGGCCGGTCCTATATAGATCCTAAGTTTAACGTAAATACTCTCTTTATCTTACAGGACAGTTGAATTTCTTCCTCCTGCAGAATAGACACATATTTTTCAATGTAGGATTGACATAGAAATCAATAAAAAGAACACAAAACTTACTTCGATTTTATAATATCCTTTGTTTACGTAGAAGCGGCATTGTAAGCTGCCAACTGTGTCTCGGAATTCGAAGCCAAAATGTGTGTACTAAACTTCGCCATAGTTAAAAGAAATGACGGATCTGTTTCCGAGTAAGTCGTCCTTCCTCATTGTCATTATCGAACGTATGTATAATCCACGAACCTTTCGGTTCTGCCCATTCCGTGCAATCGTCTGCTTTAGCGTCACGAACCGTCGTGACTTCATCTTCTGCATAACTTTCTATAGCCTGGTAACGCTTCGAAACTAAAGTAGCTGTGATTTTCGGAAGAGAATCATTGATTTTCGCAAGAAAAGAAAAATAAATAGGAATGAATAAGCAAAAATAAATAATACAAAATGTTCATATCGGAGCGTGCCTGTATAGGCACAAAATATTAGTGCAGCGAATATGTGAAAAAGTTCATTTTCTCTTTTGCAACAGAGAAGTATTTCTTCTTTTTTTTTTATCAGTCGACTCTTGTCTAAAAAGCAATGTATGTAAATCTTGCCCCAATGTAGGTTGGAATCTGACTGAAGTGGTTGATGATAATATGGATTGGTTTGCCAAAGTCGTTACCGCTGTGGAAATGGCCTTTGTATGCGAGGGAAGTTATCAATAGTATGACGGTCGGCAAACATTATTAATGCTAACCTCGACCTCATTTTGAACTGTTTTGTTTTCCGTTGCTGTCTTAAATAAACTAGGTAGCTTTTTCTGTTGTACCATATCGAACCGTCATTAAATGACCATCATCCCTCTCCGCTGTTGCATTTAAGTTCAGTGGCGGAGCGTGATACAATAATTTGGGGGGGCATAAAACCAGGGACGTAATATAGTAAATAAATTGTTTAATGCTGTATGTTTTAGCACAGACAGATAGATAGATAGATCGATAGATAGATAGATAGGTATGTAGAGAGGGATAGAGAGTTTACTCCTCCAAAATAATCCAGCAGCTTATACGGTATTTGATTGCCTGAGAATTGCGCATTCACTACCAGTTCTATTCCCAATGCAATATCAACTCATAGGAGGATTGACATTTCAAGAGATGGTTCTCATGAGGAAAACGCCAGCACTTGGAGTAAACTCAACGGCACTTGGAGTAAACTCAACGGCACTTGGGGTAAACTCGACGGCACTTGGAGTAAACTCAACGGCACTTGGAGTAAACTCAACGGTACTTGGATGGCACCACTCGGAGTAAAAATGCATCTGCATCTTTCTTCGTTTATTTACAAAGAAAACATTTTATACATTTATTTCGCATAATATCGACAAGGTAGACACTGTCTACCTTGTTTTTCCTGTCGCTTTGACACTGATCAAGATTGTAAAAATATTACAAAATACACTGAAACTGCTAGTAAAAACATCTGTGAACCAAAATACTTTGTTAGTAAAACAATGTGAAACGATAAGTGAAAATTTCAACGAGTTTCTATGGCAAATAGAGCGTCCTTCTTCAGGATAAGAGAGAGCAATCTTTCGAACCTCTTTCGTTGGTCGCAGCCAGAAACAAAATCCAAGAGGGAATCTCAACACTCTGTGCTGAAAGAGGGATAAGAGGTGTAAAAGGGGCCCACTAGAACCTTAATTTAGTTAACATATAGGAACACTACTAACAAGCCGCTTATCTCTGTGTGTGTGTGTCCCTCCCCCTTTTTAATTCTAATCCGTCCAACTGATAATCTTAAAATTTGGCATTCAGATAGAAATTCGTGATTCAGTAACAACACATTTAAGCTACTTCTAAAATGATACATTTCGGAAAGGGGGAAGGAGAAAAAAAAGATTAAACACATGAAGTGATATTTCAAGCGAAATGGCTCAACAAAACTTTGAGAAAATTACCATTTTTTTAATAATATTTAACCCTTTTCATTGGCGGAAAGAGGGGTATAAAATATCAATTTGGTTAAAAGAATAAACGAAGGTGTTAAAAAACTGCTTTTTCTTAGTTATGGAAAATGTAATATACAAACAAATATGAAAGTTTTTTCTCAGAGATACATAATTTTGGCCTAAATATAGGTAAGATAAAAGTGATTGGTAAAGGCTTCAAAGTGATTGGTAAAAGAGGGGGGGGGGGGGGTTGTACCAAAACTTTGAGTGGGATATAAAAAAATAGGAACATTGAAACAAGAGAAGAATACTTTTTTTTTTCAGTCAGAGAGAGAAAGTCTTAAAAATAGCAAGTTTTCATTTTTTAGTTGTAAAAAATGAATGATTGAACAATTATGAAAAAAAGTATCAGAGATACAACATTTCAACCCCAAATAAAGGAAAAATAACTGGGACGCTTTAAGTTGGTTAGAAAAAGTGGTTGTGCAAAGGGGAGAGGGGGTACTAAAACATAGGGGATGTGAAAATAATTATAAAATAAAAATATTTGAAAAGGGTGTCAAAAAGTTAGCCGCATCGAGACTAAGGGAAAAACCCTAATATATTTTCTATTTTTAAAGTTGTAGGAATATAGAGGGAGATGATAAAAAATAACATTTTGTTTATTTCTTATGGAAATTCTAATGGTTGTAGAAAAACTAATGATAAAATAATTATGAAAAATATATATCAGGAATGCATCATTTGAAATCAAATACAAGAAATATAACTAGGTTGATTTAAATTGAAAATGATGAGGGAAAAAAAATCGATATTTTTTCAGAGATACACACATAAAATATTGCATTTTACATTGTTATTTTACTTTTATAACCTTAAGAGAAACATTTTTAATACTGCGATTCCTTACTATTGACAATTTCTTTAAAAGTGAATTGAGTTTTTTTAATTTTATAGTCAGTCTGTGAGTTTGTTTGTCTCATCATCACGGGAGAGCGACTACAGTGAATTTCACGAAATTTTACGGGTAGCCTTGGAATAGTCCCGCTTAAAATTTTGCTCTTTTTAGTAAATTTATACATTTCGTCGTATGACGAGATCAACGTCTAGTCTAGAAAGAGTAACGATCGAACAACTATGAATACTTTATTTTGCTGAATTTGATACAAAAGCCGTGATTAACGAACTGTTATCCCACATGATTTCACCTCGGACCATTCATATAGGATATTATTCTTATCCCACTTTACACGGAATTCTCATTTTCTCCCGAGTTTTTAACAGGAAATTATTTTTTCTTCCGAAAAGGTGAATGTCGATCACCTCTTCCGGCGAAAGCTGGCACTTCATCTCCCATACTACACCCTCGCTTTCCTTTTTCATATCCTGATGTCGTCTGCAGTCGCAAGGACAAGATTTTGATTGCGGCAAGCTGGACCCCGGGGATTTCCAGCCCCAAGTTAGACATTTTCAGAGGAAATTGATTTATTCTCAAACGATCCTTCACGAAAAGATTCAATTTGTCTTAGAAACCGATCTTCAATCGGTTATTGCACCACTTTAAAAGTATCAGACGATTTGTGTGTTCATCTGAGGACGTGCCTGACCTAATATTCTATTTGTTACGGTTTTCGAATTTGTGTAAACAAATTTGTTGTTCTTAGTCTATTCCGATGGCACGCAAGAATGGTTGAATCCATTTTACTTTTCATCAAAGAAAAATGGTGCATTTTACATTTCGTTCTTTTTATAACTTCATTCAGATTACTTGAATTATAAAGAGTTGAAATAATTTGATATATCCAACGCAAGACTTTCTCTGCATGTTAAAAAAAATGTAGATGTATAATTTAGAAACAATTTCGTATCACTCGATCTCGCCAAAAGTAATTTGTTGTTACCGATTGAAATACTGAATTTCAAGGAAACCACATGATTCGTCAGTAAGATATCGCGACCTAGTGGAAAAAATGGAACTTCTTACACCTCAAGAATGACTCGTAATAAATCTTAATAGCATTTATTTCGTGTTTAAAAAAATTCTTTCAAAGCTTTCAATTCTTTCGTAACAGGGAATATATTTATTTTTTATTATTAATTTCTTTTTAAATTATAAAAGCGTGCAATGTCAGGGAACGTCCCATGTTAAGGTATCATGGACGTAACGTTATGTAAACGTTATGTAAACGTTATATAAGCGTATGTAAACGTTATGTAAACGTATGTAAACGTTAATGATTGTTTGTGATACAATTTTTAACATAATTATTTTTTTTTTATATTACATGATTATTTCCTTGTGTAACGTTTTGCATTTTTTTTATATTTCTCTCTTTTCAATTAAAAAAAAATAAATAAAATTAAATAAATAAATAAATGAATACTCGATAAACTGAGGCCATTTCCTTGGTTTAAACTCCAAAACTTGCTATATCTCGAGAACTTCGCATGCTCCCGTCCTATAAATTATTTCATTCACATTGAAATGAAAATCACATATCAAGTAGCTGTTTCTGCAACAATATCTTTTTACGACATTCTCGATTTTCAGAAAATAAATAAATGAAAAATAAACTAAATAAATAAATAAAAAGTAATCTAAATAAATTAAAAATAAACTCAATAAATAATCTAAATAATTATGAATAAATAAATAATAGACTAAATAGATAAATATAAATAAATAAATTAGTAAATAAATAGCTAAATGTTCAAAAAACAGGTTTTCGTCTTGTCGTTTCATCCCAGACTACGATGTTAATAGTTTTGCCGCATACTTTTGCATATGTAAAGTCAACTTTTTTTAAGATATTCATAACAGTGCTTTAATTTTATGTAATTTCCTAAAATATCCGTTCAAAAACTTGCAATATTTCAAGAAAATTTCTGTGCCATTCGTTTTCTAATGATAAACTACACGCTTCAAAGAATTGTTTATTTAACGTGATTGATTTTTTTAATGGGGGGGGGGGGGCGTATAATTCAAAACTTTGAAAATTTAGAGCTTCCTAACGTTTGTTTACGCTTAAATTAATAGGGTTCAATATTCACAGATTAGGATAATTGTACCAATTCTATTCTAAAATAGAACCCCTCCATTCGTTCGTGAGATATCGCTTTCACAGACTCACGGATACATACATACACACAGACATCCCCTCAAAAAGGTTTGGTTTGAGTACAGGGATGCTCAAAACGGGCAAATTCGACAAAAACGTGAATTTAAATTTTTGACTCGCTGCAATACTTTCCCTGTTCATTATACAAAGTATGTATAATAAAAATCATATATAAAATAACTGTTTCTCAATCATATATAAAACAGCTGTTTCTCAATCATATATAAAATAGCTGTTTCTCAATCATATATAAATAGCTGTTTCTCAATCATATATAAAATAACTGTTTCTCAATCATATATAAAATAGTTGTTTCTCAATCAAATGTAAAATAATTGTTTCTCAATCATATATAAAATAGCTGTTTCTCAATCATGTATAAAATAGCTGTTTCTCAATCATATATAAATAGCTGTTTTTCAATCATATATAAAATAACTGTTTCTGAATCATATATAAAATAGCTGTTTCTCAATCATATATAAATAACTGTTTTTTAATCATATATTAAATAACTGTTTCTCAATCATATACTATAAAACAGCTGTTTCTCAATCATATATAAAATAACTGTTTCTCAATCATATATAAAATAGCTGTTTCTCAATCATATATAAATAGCTGTTTCTCAATCATATATAAAATAACTGTTTCTCAATCATATATAAAAGAGCTGTTTCTCAATCATATATAAAAGAGCTGTTTCTCAATCATATATAAAACAGCTGTTTTTCAATCAAATGTAAAATAGTTGTTTCTCAATCATATATAAAATAGTTGTTTTTCAATCATGTATAAAATAGCTGTTTCTCAATCATATATAAATAGCTGTTTTTTAATCATATATAAAATAACTGTTTCTCAATCATATACTATAAAACAACTGTTTCTCAATCATATATAAAATAACTGTTTCTCAATCATATATAAAATAGCTAGCGCTTTTAGTTTACGATGTTATAAGCCTTACAAACTTTAAAAATGGAAAAATTTCATTATTCTTCAATTTGACAAGACGATGACTCGAAAACTATAGAAGAGCTTTCTAAAAACATAGGATGGATCTAGAAACTTAATTTTCTACTGAACATATTAGTTGCTTACATATTATACAATATACATTACATACTTACTTATTACTTGCATACATTACTTATTTATATCTATCTTCTGTAGCTAAAAAGATATTTCGTGTGAAAATAATCAAAGTGAAGCTAAAACTCCGCTGATACAAAAATTGTTATCTTAAAAATGATAGTTCAAAATATTATACAGAAATATTTTTGCATAGTCATAAATAATACCCTATTTCCAATAAAACAAGTAAAAATTGTTTACACTTTCAACTATTAGGTTCGGAGATATAAGCGTCCAAAGTGTTTACACTTTTCGTAAAGCTCCGATTTTAACCGGATACTCCGACTCTACACGCTAGTCACGTTAGCAATGGTCTTTTAAACTACAAAGTTCATGAGTGACTCTACTGTTGATTCGAAAACTTCAGGGTACTTATCTCCGCGATAATTTTAATTGCAGTTCGGTATTTCATAACCTTTTAACACCACCAAAATTTCAAGTCGAAATTCAAGATATTTCTTCCGTGTAAAAGGATGGAACATTGAAAATGCTTTAAGGCTTTAGCAAGCTTAAAAATAAAAATAAAACAACGGTTAAGCTTGTAAATGAAACAATAGTTTACATAAATAGTTTACATAAAAACAGTTCGATCCCCCTTTGCAGTAACGCCAATGCCTGCAAAGGGGGATCGAACTGTTTGGGATAGGGTATATCAAATACCTGTCTTTTTAGGCGGTTCTTCGTTTGGGATGGACGCTGTCCCACCTTGCAAGCAAAAGGTTAATATTTATTGGAGGATTGGATTGTTTCCCTGTAATTTCCTGTTTTTCCTGTAATTAATTATTTTCTTGTAATTTTCTGTAATGGAAGGATTGTTTTTCTGTATATTTTCAAATTCGATATATCAACGGAAATGCGCATTTTAAAACCTCTCCTGATCGCATTTAAAAACCTCTTGAGCATCTCTCGGGCTCTGTGTGAGAGTAACACGGGCACGATAACTCAAGAACGAATGCATGTAACGACTTGCAATATTATTTAAAGGACTAGAACTGAATAGAATGAATGAATATAAGACTATTTAAAAGAAATGTATTTACGATTTTAACATTTTAATAGCATCATCTCAATGGAGATAATGATAATTTCTGGTACAATAATAATAGCATATCGTAATGAATATTAGATTCATGCTGCTTTTGAGAATAATAAAATCTTTTGCACTTTCTTGAACGATGCAGATATATAAAAATTAGATGACTGCAATTGCTTGAAGAGCGTTATGAGCTCTCTTCAGTAAGTCAGAAGCAGTGTGAACTGATCAAATGATTAAATATAACTGCTTTGGAAGCGAATGAATAGCGTTGAAATAATTTAAACAACACTAGAAAGGACAGGCCATCTGTTTGTTCACTATGCTTAATTTTCCCGTTTTAAATGCATATCCATCAAAATTTCAAAACCATGAAGGGTTCCTTTTCATTTTCACTAATTGATTCATTTTATTTGTCTAATAATGAATATTTGTGGTGTACCCAAAATATTTTTCAAAATCATTCATTAGTACCGTCAATTCAGGACTAATAATTATTAATAAATTAATGAATATATTATGAACTGAAATTCATTTCTATTATTATATATTAAATTTAATTATAAAAATGATTAATAAAATATGTCAATTATATCGATGCTTATAAAAATGATTAATAAAATATATCGATTATATCGATGCTTATAAAAATTATTAATAAAATATATCGATTATATCGATGCTTATAAAAAATCGCTTTTATAAAAAATATAAAGCAAGGTTTATAAGTACACTAAAACAAACTGCTGCTTGCAAGACAAGAACTTACACAACTTCTTAGTAGGGCGCGGTAGCCCATTGGTTAGCGCGCTGGAGTTGCACTCGGTAGGCCCGGGTTCGATTCCAGTCACTGCCAAAACTGCCGCCGTGTTCATGCGGAGTACGATCACGTTAAACATGTGGGTCCGAAAGTCCTTCCGAGAGGTTGGTGGTAGGGGAAGGAGGGTACGGTCCCTGTGGATGCCTCCCCCACTGGGTTCCGGTCTAAATTGGGTGGCACTTCCCGACCGTCCAAACAGTTACCTTACACCTTTCTGGTAGGTCGGACGGTCTGGATTTCAACAACAACAACAACTTCTTAGTAGAAAAAAATCTGATGTGGGCAACACATGGCTTTCCTTATATAATGCCATGAATTTACTGCTTTTACAGTAAAAACAATAAGTTATTCTTAGAGTAGATACATTCTTTCCAAGATATTCAATTTTAGTCAACGAGTCGTTATTTTTATTGATTTAGCCTCATTTTTATCCATTTGGCGAGTTTTTCGTTAATTTAGCAACATTTAAACTAGTCGCCAAGTTGACGACATTCCACCAAATCCGTCACTAAAATCTCGCTAAGTGTTATGGATGGAGAAATAAGCTATTCTTACACCAGATAAATGACTATTGGCGTTCAAATACAAAAGTATTACGCAAAGTATTTTTTTTACAAGAATGGAACGAGCTAGATCCACGAGAATGATGTCATCCAATTTATCGCATGATATTACATATGAAAAGAGAACATGTTTCTCCACAAGTAATACTTTTTTTTATTTTACATGATTTTTTGAGAATTTTTTTTTAAAAATATGCAATATCTCGAGAACGGTTCATGCTAGCGTTCTAAAATTTATGTCAATCGTTTTCTAATGAAAAATTACATAAGAAATGTCTATTTGATTAACTTTATTAAGGGTTTTGATTTTTTTAATGATTTTTTTCAAAATTTCACTCGAAAATTTAGGTGGGTTCTGAACATTGAATTGCGTATAAAAACAATAGACTTCCAGTATTAACGGATTGTGATTTTTGTACCAAATTTCGTTCGAATCGGTCCATTTATTAGTCAGTTATCGTTTCCACAGACTCACTGACACACACATCCACACACACGCATACTTTCACACACACACATACTTTCACACACACAGACATCTTTTTAAAAATGTTCGATTCGTGATCAGGGATGCTTGGAACGTGCTCTCCCGTCGAAAACTCGAATTCGAATTTTCGACCCCGTCACAATACTTTCCTTATACATTATTGTATATAAAGAAAGTAACAAGCATATGTCAATTAGGTGACTGTAATTGTTTCGAGGACGCTATAAGCCATCTTCTTCAGGTTAAAACGGAACAGTAAGCCTCCCTAACAAAAGCTGAGAGCAAACTGGTTCGCTTGTAAAGGCCACGCACAATGTTTGTTCTAACTGTTCTGGTTTGTCCTTAGGTGACTTATGACACAATTCAGTCACGTAATTGACATATGCCTGTTTTCTACAAAGAAGTTGTGTAAGTTCTTGAAGGTTTATAAGTACCGACCATTTGCACCCAAAAAATACCGAGCGGTCACTTAATGTGACACCTGCGCTCTTTATAAAAGTTCTTAATATCAAAAACCGTTTTAAATTAAAGCGTAAAAATGGCGCATGTTTCAAAGTTCTGTTAATATGGAAATTGCGGTATGTAATATAGTACAGAGCAGGTATAGTTTTTACGAAAGTTTTCGAATTCGAGATTTGGATGCCAATATATATTTTAAGACCTCCTGAACACGTTTTAACTAACGGAGTGGTGGCCGCCAGTCTATCTGTCTGTCTGTCTGTGGTCGATTTCTTGTATACGCAATAGCGGCCACATATATGAATGGATTTTCACGAAACTTTATCCGACTTTGATATAAAAAAAAAAAATCTAGAACTGGATAGAATTTTTTTAAATTCGAGCGAAAACTTCGAAATTCATTCGAAATCACATATTTTTTTTTAATATGGCACCATGGGACAAAATTTGACATAATCACGCATAAAAGGGTTTATTTATAGCTCAGTGATTTTAATACATAGTTTCAATCATTATTGTGAAAAATAGCCGCAATACAATTATTACTTTCTTTATATACTTAATGTATAAGGAAAGTATTGTGACGGAGTCGAAAATTCAAATTCGAGTTTTCCACGGGAGAGCACGTTTCAAGCATCCCTGATCACGAATCGAACATTGTTGAAGTGATGTCTGTGTGAAAGCCCCAGGCCGTCCGGCTCGTCCAGAGGACTTGGAGCAACAAAATGGACGACCGGGAAGTGATGTCTGTGTGTGTGTGTGTGTGTGTGTGTGTGTGTGTGTGTGTCAGTGAGTCTGTGGAGACGATATCTCACGAACGAATGAAACGATTCAAATGAAATTTGGTAAAAAAACACAATCCATGAATACTGGAAGCCTATTGTTTTAAAACACAATCGAATGTTCAGAACCCCCTTAAATTTTCGAGAGAAATTTTGAAAAAATCATCAAAAAATCAAAACCTTTAATAAAGTTACTCAAATAGGCATTTCTTGTGTAATTTTTCCTTAGAAAACGATTGACATACACTTTAGAACGCTAGCATGAACTGTTCTTGAGATATTGCACATTTTTCAAATAAATGTATAAAAAAAATCCCATAAATTAAAAAAAAAATTATTAACTGTTGAGAAACATTCTTACTTTACATATGTAATATCATTCGATTAATTGGGTGACATAGCTTTATACGGACAAAACTGTAGATGTGGCCTGCGCAGTGCTCCACGCTTTTGGACCCATTTAGCTTTACTCTCCCCACCTCCCTCCCAACCCTTTCCAGTTATTGCACTGGTCACACGACAACAACAACAACAACAATTGGGTGACATCATTCTCATGGATCTAACTCGTTCCATTCACGAGAAAAGATACTTTGAGTAATACTTTTGTATTTGAAAGCCAATAGTCATTTATCTGCTGTAAGAATAACTTATTTCTCCGTCCATAACGCTTGACGAGATTTTGGCGACGAATTTAGTGGAATGTTGCCAACTTGGCGACATTATTAAATGCTGCCAAATTAACGAAAATCTCGCCAAATGGATAAAAATGACGCTAAATCAACGAAAATGACGACTCATTGAAGAAAATTCAATAGTTAAAGGATTAAATCGGAGCATCTGTTTCTCGCTTCTTGTTTCAAGTGGTGACTTCGTCCTAGTTTGAGACGTTAATATCAACTTGGAACGCACTAGCAAGAATGACTGTTATTTGGATTGTTGGAAAGTCAATATACTAATAATAGTGACGAAATTTCTTCAAAGTTTTCCACGCTTCAAACACAGATTCTAGATTCAAAATCAATGCAGTTTTTAAGTCTGTGGAGCCTCAGTTTTACATTTGTCTTCCTTCGAACAGTCTGACACAGAACTCTCAGAAAACGGGTGTTTTGCCTTTGTTATAATTAGCCTTCTGCGGATTATTATTTAGTTTTGATTACTGGGGTCTTAAACTTGCTTGTTTTGGGTTTAGCTGGTCTTTCAATTCTTTCCGTCTTCCTTTTAGTTTTCCTATTTTATCTCAGTTTAAGTTTCAAACCTGTAGTTTCTAACGTTGAAAAAGTTATTTTTATTTTTCCTATTTTTGTATAATTTATTTGAGTTTAGTTGTTATATCCTTGCTGTTAATGTGTTTCACGTTTATCTATTCTTTATGTGTTTTACATTGAAAAAAAAAAAAAAAAAAAAAAAATCAAAGTTTCAAACCTGTAGTTTTTAACGTTGAAAAAGTTATTTTTATTTTTCTTATTTTAGTATAATTTATTTGAGTTTTGTTGTTATATCCTTGCTGTTTTTTTAATGTGTTTCACGTTTATCTATTCTTTATGTGTTTTACATTGATTATTATTATTATTATTTTTTTTTTTAATTATCTTTCTGGTCTTTGTTTTAGTGACCCATTTCGGGGTTTAGGGTTTTAATCCTTTTTAATTAGCTAGCATGTGGCTAAATAGGCTGAGTTTAAATTTTATTTGACTTTCTTTTTCTCTCGCTTGACTTCGCTGTGTTTATTTTCAACTTTTTTTATTAGTAGTTTTGTGTCCTTTTGCGAAACCAGCCTGCCTTGTTAAAATAATTCAGTACACTAATTTGCATAATTGTGTTCTTTTGATTAGTTGCTTTTTTACTCATCTCATTTTGTTTTATTAAGGGTACTTAAATGGGTTTCTTTTCTCTTTTGTAATTTAAGCTTAATTTACAATTCTGCATTGTATTCGTTCATTCGCCGTTATTGGTCTCTAACCTCTGTGGGCACTACCTTCTTAGAATAAAGAGGACGGTTCAGCTGCTCAGTCTTAAGTGCATTCGCTTTGGTTGGTTTTGGGCTGGTTTCTTTACGATTTTCCGTTTTTCGTTTAAATAGCCACTTACCTTCTACCTCAGATTGTTTCTTTTAATTTTTTGTTCAGACGGCTGAGGGTTTTAAGTTCGTGTCCTTTGCTGGTCTCAGTTTTTCACTTATCTGTGTTTCTAGTGTCAGGTTCCCATTCTGTTCTCCCCTTCTCCTTTGCCCTTCACATTAATGGGTTCTGTTAGAGACAATATGTCAGAAGGTGTTTCCAAGACAAATCTGAATTCATCAGTCGGCCTATCAAGGACAACATCGACAAGTTCGCTCACTTCGGAAATTTCGGAATCACTGCAAGACCAGCTCTATGTAATTGAAGATAATCAGGACCCATCAATAAACACTCAGAAAAGAATAATGGAGGCTATTGATAATTTAGTCAGAATCAATTATAACATTAAAAAGTCAAGAGATAGGGGAAAAGCCGCAACTCAAAAATCCCTGGATACAATGGGGATAAGCATAAAAGATCTAAAGGCGCTGTGTCTCTATAGAGATGAAGAAAACTGTCAGTTGCAAGAAAGAGTACAAGAGCTGGAGAAAGCACGAATAGTAAATATCAAGGAAATTGTTGAAGCTACCCTGAAGACGGCAGAGAACAGGCTATGCATTAAGGAAGTTTTAGAAGACAATAAAGAAAGAAATAAGGTAGACAAGACTCTGAAAACAAAAGTACAAGAACTTATAGACAAAGCGAGCAAAAATTACAGAGAAGAGACTAAGTTACATGAAAAGGTCACGGAATTTATGGCTACAGAAGAGAAGACCAGTGAGAGAAATAAAGAAATTATCAATAATTTAAAAGAAGTTGTTACAAAAGCAGAGAAGACATATAGTTACGCAGTCAAATTTGGGGCAACAAGGGATGAAAAAGAAAAGAAGCAAAGAACTTTAATGCTGCAACCAGTAACGGAAGATTTCGACCCAAGGGTCCTAAGAAGGAATCTAAGTGACTTAAACTGCCCAAGAAGCATTAAAATTAACTCCATTAGAACACATGGTAGGGGTATTGACATCAGGTGCAGTGGAGAAAATTTAGAAGAGCTAAAAACAACGTTAGAACAATGTGAGCAGTTTAGAGGTAAAACAAAATTAATAGAAAAGGGACCAAGAATGACCAGAGTGATTATCTTTAATGTACCCCTAGAGCAAGAAAATTATGTCAAAGAAGCTCTAAGCCAGGAAGCTAAAATAGGCGCAAATGAAATACAAGTCCAGAGATCGTTAAAAACAGGAGGACCTAGACAGCACTGGATCATGGATGTCCCAGGCAGAGTAGCGGCAGAGCTGATAAAGAAAGGACGAATTATTATCGGCTTCAATGCCTGTACAGTCAGAAGATACGTAACTTTACAAAGATGCTTCCGCTGTCAGGCATACGGCCACATAGCAAAGGAGTGTAATGCGAAAAGAGATTTCTGCGCAAAATGTGCAGATAATCATAGAGCAGAGGCTTGCACAAATACGACCAAAGAGTGTATAAACTGCTGGGAAAACAATAAAAAAAGTGGCACAAATTTTGATCTTGATCACGAAACTTTTGCAAGGGAGTGCCAATCATACAAAATGAGGATGCGAGAACAATTAGATGCAGAGTACAATATAACAAAGCAAGAAAAGGAAAGAAGAAAGCAACATGAACAAAATAGACAGGACCAGAATTGGTTGGTATCACATCAGCAACTGGATAAAAGACAAACAGCAGAGAACAGCAGAAGACAGGAGTTGCAACAAGGACAGAAAACCACAGTGTCTACAACAGAATTAAATAATTCACAATAATGCTAAACACATCACAGACAGAACACCAAGAACAACAACAGACTTGCATAAAAGAAGATTCGCAGACGCAGTTAGAAACAACGAAACAAGTTTGTCAAGGATTACCATGTCTCCAACTGCTTCAAATCAATCTAAATAACAGCAGAGCAGCTACAGCTCAGGCTGCTCAGTATATTCAGCAAGAGAAAATAGAAGTTGCCTTACTGCAAGACGCTTATGTGGTAGAAAGTAAACTGTATGGGTTCCCGATGTCATGGGGAGTTTTTCCATCAGAAAATGAGAGAGCCTGGCTAGTGATTGCAGACACAAGCCTCATTTACACAAAGAAGCTAAGCACGGTATCAACATCAAGTATCACACTAACAACAGGTTTAGGAGACATGGTGATCACGACGCTTTACGTGCCACCTTCCGGAGATATGCCAACAGCATTGGAAGAACTAGATACAGTGGTGAGAAGCATTCAAGACATCCCGCATATTATTGGTGGTGATTTCAATGCTAAGTCATCAGCTTGGGGCTACAGAGTAGAGGATGAAAGGGGTGAGCTGGTTATTGACTTTTGCAGTCAACATAATTACTTGCTTGCAAATACAAGCGACGGACCACCAACGTTCGAGACACATAGAGCAAAAGGGTGGCCAGACCTTACATTGCTAAACGCACCAGCTTTACAGCAACATCAGGATTGGACAGTGGAAGACACACCGAATGCAAGTGACCACAATTACATACGCCTGAAATTCAGCACGTCTCTGCAACATAAAATGCCAAGAAGATATAAAACGAAGTTATCAACACACAAAAAGTTTCAACACCATTTTAGAAACATTAAAGACAAGTTAAAAGAACACCTACAGGATGCAACAACAACAGTAAAACTAGAAGAATTTACAACTAACTTAATTAAACAATTGCAAGATATCAGTAATAAATCATATAAACTAAGAGAAACGAAGATAGAAACAAAATTAACATGGTGGACAAAAAACCTTGCAACACATAGAAACAGAATAAGAGCCTTGCAGAGACGTTGCCAAAGAATGGACAAAAATACTCAAGAACACCGAGAAATGATTATAAAACTTAAGAAAGAAAGAGCCCAATATAAAAAGAAGATAATAAAAGAAAAAAGAGAAGCATGGCAGAGATTCTGCAGTAACACAACCGAAAAATACGGCAGGTGCTTCAAAATAGCAAATGGCAAATTTTTCAAGCCACATGAAGTTCAAATACAATGGACAGACAGAAGTCATTGGAACAAAGAGGAATCGCATGTGAGACTAGCAGAAACACTTTTTGGGGGTACACAACGACAGACAGAGGACACACATAGCACACATCTCTACACAGCCCCTTCAGATAAGCAATTCACAAGCACTGAAATCGAATTAGCACTTTTTAGCTTAAACCCTAACAAAGCACCAGGACCGGACAACCTTGACTTCTTCATCATTAGACAGGTACACAAGCAAGCACCAGGACTACTGAAGGACTGGCTTAACAGGTGTCTCTCACTTGAATATTTCCCAGAATGTCTTCGGATAGGCGAAGTTGTCTTTTTTCAAAAACAAGGGAAAGATGCTAAAGATCCGAGGGCTTACAGGCCCATCTGTCTACTACCAACACTGGGTAAATTGCTCGAGAAGTTGATAGGAAAAAGACTGATAGCGCACCTAGAGAAAGGCGGATGGATCAGCAAACACCAACATGGTTTTAGGGAGAGGCACTCCACTGAGTCAGCTATTCAGGAGGTACTGGAAGCGATTCAGGAAAGCAAAGAGAAAGATAAACACACAGTGCTTGTCTCACTCGATATAAAGGGAGCATTTGACTCTCTTCCGTGGGCCACGATAAGAAGAAGAATGGAAGAGACAAGATGTCCTGGCAACATTGCTAGAACATTGTCCACGTACCTCAGTAAGAGAAAAGTTTTGGTCAACTGGGGTTCAGGAAGTAAAGAAATTGAGGTCTTCAAGGGCTGTCCGCAAGGGTCTTGTCTAGGCCCGCTGCTCTGGACCTTGGTTGCCGATGAGGTACTTCAGACGATGAATAGCGGCGTTGCAAAGCTAATTGCTTACGCTGATGATTTTATCATTATAATGTCAGGAAGTACTAGAAGAGAACTAGAGTGGAGTGGCCAGGCTGCAGTCGATCACTTTATAGGCTGGTGTGATAAGGTAGGACTTACAGTGTCCCCCGAGAAATCTGTGCAGATAGTATTTGGAAAGAAAAAGAAAAAGCCCATGGAAAGATCGCCGACAATAAAGGTCAATGGTAGAGGAATTCAAACGAAAAGCACGTTGAATTATCTTGGGGTGACATTAGACCAGGCCTTGTCATGGATGCCTCACATCGAGACTTTAAAAGTCAAAGTTTTACAGATGCACAGGCACCTAGTGAGGTACGCTCCTAGGACATGGGGTATTCGACCGAAACTGCTCAAATTGTGGTACTTGACAGTGGTTGAAAGGGTCCTCTGTTATGCAGCGGGTGTTTGGGGCACCAATCTGAAGGGACATCATGAAAGGAAACTGTCTTCCGCACAAAGGCCTTTCTTGCTCCTGATGACAAGGGCCTATCGCTCAACTCCGACAGAGGCCCTCCAGGTACTGGCGGGTGTCATGCCCATCCACCTTACTCTCGCAAAGGAAGGATTAACAACCAAAGTCAGTAGACTCAGAGTGGCCCATGAGGAAAGAGGTTTGAACCTTGTTCCGGAGGATTATGTCCAAATTATACCAAGCTGGACCACACATCCATCCACGGACAGTGTTAGTAAATATATAACAAAATATCCAACAAAGAGCAAAATAACAATATATACAGATGGCTCAAAGACAAGTGTGGGTACGGCAGCGGCCTTCTGTGTCTACACAGACAAAATACTAACACATACGCAGTCACAGAGACTTCAAAATAAAAACTCAGTCTTTCAGGCAGAAATGTATGCGATTTCAGAGGCTCTAACATGGTTGATAAAACACGGGTCGCCACCGGCGGTAATTGCCACAGATAGCCTATCAAGTCTTGAAGCGTTGAAGAAGCACCAAACGACATCGGGACAGGTTAGAGATGTCCAGAATCTGATTAGAAACGTGGGTTGTACAGTACAGCTAACTTGGGTTCCAGCACACACAGGAATAGAGGGTAATGAGTGTGCGGACGAGGCAGCAAAGAACGCAACGGAACATCCTGAAGATACAATTCATACAGGTGTCAAGCTCCCGGTATCAAGCCTTAAGAGGGACTTAAAGCAATACCATATAAAAAAGTGGCAACAACGCTGGACGGCATCAAAAAAGGGCCGTAAAACACAACCATTTACGCCACAAGTCAGGTTAAACAGACAACCTAAAAATAGAGAAACAACAATGTTCTTCACAGGACATGGTCCTTTTCCGTCCTTCCTATATCAGATAGGTAAGAGCGCCACGGACTTATGTGTCTGTGGGGATGTCGGCGACCCACTTCACTACATATCATACTGTCCACTGACGTACAGATACCATCTTAGAGCACCAGCAACAGACAGTATGGCGCTCTGGACTGACAGAGTTCTGAAAAACTCATCAACACAGGCAAGAATAAAAAAAATCATCAATTACCTGGAAATTAATGAAGTCTATATCATAAGTACAACACCACACAACACACACTCCAATTCATAGTGATTGTGTACATAGATAAACATAGTTAGAGTGATAGTGTACATAGGAAAAAACTAGATAAAGTGAATGTGTACATAGACAGAACTAGATTGTGACTGTGTATATAGTGATTTGTGTATATAGTGTATTTAAGTGATTATGTACATAGATGAAAATTATTATTAGACGGACATTTGAACTGTACAAACTAATGAAACAATCTCAGAACTCAAAGATAATAATATTTTAATCGGCCAGGTGTCTGTGTACGCCGTAGCCAATATGCACCGCCAAGCACCTGCGCGTGCTTTCTCGAGCTGATTTTCCAACTATTTGCAAATACGCAGCGGACTTATATGTTGCCTACACCAATGCCTTGTGCAAGGTTGGCAGTCCGCCTGCGGCGTCCAAGAAAATTCAATATCTTGGAAAGCATATAAGTGTCTACTATAAGAATAACATTTTTTTAAATTGTAAAAGTAACAAATTCATTGCATTATATAAGGAAAATCATGTGTTGCCCACATCAGATTGTTTTGTTTGTGACGCCATTAGCCCTATCGGAGGCAAGTTATCCCTTCCCTGGGAGTTACGTTTTCAAGTATGGTATCAATCGGAAGATTTTTTACAGCCCTTTAAAGTGAAGGGTAACACGCTATAATTGTAATCATCTGGACCATTGTAAAATTTGAAAACAAAAAAGTTACTAAAAATGGATTCTAGTATGAGAAAGTAGAATTGAACCACTCTCTATTTCGCTTTCAGACAAATTAATTCATTATATCATTATTAGTTATTTATTTATTTATTTACACAAGCGTACAAAACGCTGATAAAAGGTCCAGCTCTCGCGAATCTCACAGTATCTTCAATTGACTCTCTTCAGGTGACTTTCACAGTACCTTCAATTCGGAAATATCAAACAGTTACGAGTAATAAATTAACTAACCATTGATAAACGTACTTTTTAAAGTGGGGCATCGACATGTTAAAAATATCTAGTTTACTGGCATGCAAATTAAATAAGTTACATAACTTAACAGTAGAATTAGAATTACAGTAGTTATGTCCAGCTAGAGGAACACAAACAGATCACATTCTTTTTCAATTCTTTGGTTTAAAGAATAACCAACAAATGTTTTCGGTATTTGAAACGTAACTCGCACCCCAATTGAATCAAAAAGTATAAATAAATTCGTTGATAAAATATAAAAAAACTTGTTTGCTATAACTATCAATTGAAATATCTCAAGAGCGGTTGATTGTACACTAATAGAGTTAGTTAACAAAATTTAGAATATTTTTTCTGCGTACGATAGTATAAAAACAAATTTCATGTGTCTCCGTTCGCGAGTTATAACTAAAATAATAATGTTAGAATAAATAATACCGCGATTTATAAATGTATCGAACAACAAAATTCCAAAATGCTAGATTTTTTTCATTACTTATAGGCTCATTATTTGTAGTTTAAAGTTTCTAACTTCAGCAGTTTGAGTTATGTAATTCATATCGTAGTCTCACTCAGCTGTTTTACATAGAAAACAAAACTCCCCGATTTATAACATTTTTGAACAAAATTCGAAGATATTAAATTTTTCTCATAATTTAGTGGTCCTAGTAAAATTTCAAGTATCTACATTCAGTAGTTTGGACTATATATAAGTGCCCCTTAATCATTTAGTCTCACTCAGCTGTATGCATATGATTTTCTACATTCATTTCGAAATATGTGCCTTTTCTAATGATAATAACGTATTATTCATTTATACTACTAACATTTCTGTAATATGCCATATAATATGCCATATGTAATATTACTTCTGTAATATATTATACTAAGATCACGTTCCCATTACAGACAACAACCGTGGGCTAGTTTGACTCTTTTTTTTAGCACGAAATGATCTATACCTGCAATGTGTAGTGTTCACTTCGGCGATAAGAGCTTGACATTTCATCCTAGTAGCTCAACGGTAGAGCGTTGGCTGGCCAGTTCGGAGATACAAGGTTCGATTCCCGGTTGAGGCAGCAAGGCTCTTTACAATGGCGCCCAAACAAATCAACCGTGTAGGTGAATGCAAAGATGTCGGAGGTCAGACATTGGCGTCCATGGACGCCAATGCCCGCAAAGGGGGATCGAACTGTTTG
The DNA here is from genome assembly GCA_951213105.1 of Amaurobius ferox. Lineage (NCBI taxonomy): Eukaryota > Metazoa > Arthropoda > Arachnida > Araneae > Amaurobiidae > Amaurobius > Amaurobius ferox. The sequence goes on along the minus strand of OX578135.1, from coordinate 172,594,970 downwards.
GGATATGGTATGTCAAATACCTGCCTGTTTGGGAGGTTCTTCGTTTAGGATAGACGCTGTCCCACCCGTAAACAAAGTAAGGACGAATGCAAATATCGCTAGGAAAAGTTATCTGTTTATACATTATGTTAATCCAATTCGAACAAGATTCATTCGAAATAAAAGATTATCATTATATTTAGCATTATTTCCTGTGAAGATAATCCTCGGAGCAATCATAAATGTCGATGCAAAAAAAAACAAATACTAATTTGAAATTAGTTATTCACGTAAAAAGTAAAAACATTGAAAAAATAAAATTTTATGGTCACAATTTAAAACGTAAAAACATTAGAAAAAATGCCTTTCAAATGCCCCTTCATCCAAAGGCACCAGGGAAAGCATCATCACATAGAAATTTATTCGAACTAAAACTTGCATATTTGAGTTCACCAAGAGGGGAAAATATATCCAATAAAAATTGTATAAATGTGCATGTAAAAAACATAGACTACAGAAAAAGACTAAAACAATCCAAAGAAAATATACAGGCAAAGAGGAAGAGGATTTTTTAAGTGCGTGGACACTGGTGTAACTCTCGTGGAATCAAGTATATCCATCCAAAATAAAAAATTTTTAACCAGGTTGTTATTGTAAAGAAAATCGTGATAGAAATAAATAAAGATTTAAAGAGTAGAATGTTACAGCGGGTTAAAAGAAAAGTTTTGAAAAAAAAAGATTTTTTAAAAAGAAAATATTTTAACGATTCGTCAACGGTCAATTATAATAACATGGGATCTTTTTCAAAGCACTGCAATAAATGATTTTACACTTTAATTTCAAAATATTTTCTGCATTTTCTCTTAAAAAACTCCCCCCCCCCCGCCTCCCTCGTATTTTGATTACATAATAAAATAAATATGCAGACGCAAAACTTTTCCGTCCATCTTACTAAAACGGCTGACGGTACTTGCGAATATGTATGCTTGGCATTTCAAGCAAAAATAATATTTTGATAAAATATCTTTCATTGGTCTCCGCTTAAAAAATTTTAGAAAAATAAATTTAAAAATAATTTTAAAAGCTACAAACGTCTTTGATCCACTCATTTATTGAAACATTTCGACCATTATAATGAGCATTATAATTTATAAGAAAATTAAGAGGTCTGCATTTTCACACACTCTGGCTACATCACGAACATCAGTTATACATGAGAAAACTGAAAAGTCAAAACTCACCTTATATCTTCTAGGAACAAATAGTACAACAGCTGAGATGCAAAGTCCTCGTATGAGCCTCACACATTAATAGGAACACCATAGTCCGAATCTATGTCCATAATGTTGATCTCGCAGCGTTTTTATGTATTGTGAGAAAGAGGTCTGTGCACCCCCCCCCCCCCCCTTTTCTCATTTTTTGGAACAATTACAAATCACTCTTCTCCAAACTCAGTATGTGTGTGTCGTCGTATCGGAGGGACCTTCCGTCAGTCCGAAGCGATTTTCATTGGTGGATCGCGTGACATAAAAGTTCGTACCCTCCTCCCTCCCACCTACGCCCCCTCCCCCGTTTTCGAGAACGTTCATCTTATATTTGATGGTTTTAGATCACAGTGGCGTGTGTCTATTTGGAAAATTCCTGCTGCAGACACTATTTTTTATTATCCCGAAAGTTACAGATGAGAGCTTATTGACTTCATGCGGTGTCATCTGGGTGTAAATCAGACCTAGAATGTCAAAGTACTGGGAATTAGAAAAATGCTATTTGACGCATGAGCAAGTAGTGCGCGGCTATGAGTAACAGTTTTTATCATATACCTAACCTATCAACACATTTTAAAGACACCAAACATGAGAAGTTGTTAAAAATTGCGTTGAAAATCTCCGATTCCTGACTATCCACCTATAACTGACTAACGCGATTACTTTTATCCTTTATTAAATAGCATTGTGATAGTAATACTGTGAACTTGGTTTCCTTATTAAAATTCATTATTTCAAAGTGTTAAACGAAACTATGAAACATTTAAATAAAATCCAATCGTTACTTTATTTTCCTATTCATGCAGCCTACATTTGGTTTACGTGGTTGACAAATTTGAACATACAGCAATATAATACGAAATTAACATTTGCGTGCAAACCATGACTAGAATTGGAAAAAAAAAATTATCGCGTTTGATTTTCTCATTCATGTAATAGCCTACTTTTATACTAAATTTAGTTTTAATCGGTTGGGTATACTTCTAGATAAAAATTGGGTATATAAATTCACGGAAAGATAGACAAATTGACGTACCCAACTTTTCTATCCTATCGACCAAATTTCACCCAAATGTCTTCAACAGACGTATATTTTCAAAATTGTTCTATGGACCATAGAAAATAAAATGATTGGACTGTAATAAAATTTTATTAACGATGAACTTCATTTGATGATTTTATTCGATTCAGTGATTTTATTAGAATTAAATATCGCCAAAAATTTAAAAATAAATTTAATTTAGATACAAAGAATATCTTGAAAAAATTAAATTTATTTATTACTTTCCTTATATACATAATGTATAAGGAAAATATTGTGACGGGGTCGAAAAATTCGAATTCGAGTTTTCGACGGGAGAGCACGTTTCAAGCATCCCTGATCACGGATCAAACATTTTTGAAGTGATGTCTGTGTGTGTGTGTGTGTAAAAGTATGTGTGTGTGTGTGTGTGTGTGTGAGTCTGCGGAGACGATAACTGACGAACGAATGGACCGAATCGAACGAAATTTGATACAAAAATTACAATCCGTAAACACTGGAAGCCTATTGTTTTTATATGCAATCGAATCTTCAGAACCCCCCTAAATTTTCGAGTGAAATTTTGAAAAAATCAAAATCGCTAATATTAGTTACGCAAATAGACATTTCTTATATAATTTTTTATTATGAAACGATTGACATAAATCTTAGAATACTAACATGAACCGTTCTCGAGATATTGCACATTTTTCAAAAATATTATCAAAAACTCATGCAAAATAAAAAAAATATTTCCTATTGAGAAACATGTTCACTTTTCATATGTAATACCATGCGATAAATTTGGTGACATCATTCTCGTGGATCTAACTCGTTCCATTCATGAAAAAAGATACTTTGAGTAATACTTTTGTATTTGAACGCCAATAGTCATTTATCTCCTGTAAGAATAACTTATTTCTTCGTCCATAACGCTTGGCGAGATTTTGGCGGCGAATTTTGTGGAATGTCGCCAACTTGGCGACATTTTAAATGTTGCTAAATTAACGAAAAACGCTCCAAATAAATAAAAGTGACGCTAAATCAATGACGATTCATTGATGATTATGACATGGAAAATGACGACTCATTAACCAAAATTCAATATCTTGGAAAGAATATAAATAACTACTATAAAAATAATCATTTCTTTTTTACTGTAAAAGTAGTAAATTCATTGCATCATATAAGGAAAGTCATGTGCTGCCCACATCAGATTTTTTTATATGAAATGCACAAGATTCGCGCTAAAGAAAATCTTTAGTGAGCCGCCAGTTGGACAGTTCTGGTCTAGATTTCCGATTTAAAGGAAAAGTGTTTTCGATCGAAAAACTGACACTAGTACATATTTCCCTTCAACGAGGAAAATAATAGAGCATCTTACAAGTGATGCGCATATTTATGCATCGATACATGACTATACACTTAATCGATAATTAGTATTTGTGTTGATATATTTCTATACGATACTGTCGGTTTTGACATGTATCATATTAACAATGTTCTTCCATTTGTGAACATATTTTCTTTTCAAAAATTATTATTGCTTTCCTTATATACATAATGTATAAGGAAAGTATGGTGACGGGGTCGAAAATTCGAATTCGAGTTTTCGACGGGAGAGGACGTTTCAAGTATCCCTGATCACGAATCAAACATTTTTGAGGTGATGTCTGTGTGTGTGTGTGTGTCAGTGAGTCTACGGAGACGATATCTCACGAACAAATGGAGCGATTCGAATGAAATTTGGTACAAAAATCACAATCTGTAAATAGTCTTTTTAGACGCAATCGAATGTTCAGAACCTCTCTAAATTTTCGAGTAAAATTTTGAAAAAATCATCAAAAAATCAAAACCTTTAATAAAGTTAGGCAAATCGACACTTCTGATGTAATTTTTCCTTAGAAAACGATTGACATAAACTTTAGAACGCTAGCGCGAACCATTTCCGAGATATTGCACATTTTCAAATAAATTTATCAAAAAATTCCATAAATTAAAAAAAATATATTAACTGTTGAGAAACATGTTCACTTTTCATATGTAATATCATGCGATAGATTCCCCTTGGGACAGAAGGCGGAGTGCCAAGTCCCATTTTTGCACTCTAGAGAGAGTGTACAATCAAATCAAATCAAATCATGCGATAAATTTGGTGACATCATTCTCGTGGATCTAGCTCGTTCCATTCATGAAGAAAGATACTTTGAGTAATACTTTTGTATTTGAACGATAATAGTCATTTATCTGCTATAAGGATAACTTATTTCTCCGTCCGTAACGCTTGGCGAGATTTTGGCAACGAACTTGGTGGAATGCCGCCAACTTGGCTGCTTTTTTAAATATTGCCAAATTAACGAAAATCTCGCCAAATGGATAAAACTAACGCTAAATCAATGAAAATGACGACTAATTGACGAAAACTCAATATCTTGGAAAGAATATAAGTATCTACTATAAGAATAAACTATTTTTTTGGCTGCAAAAGTAGGAAATTCATTGCATTATATAAGGAAAGTTATGTGCTACCCACATCAGATTTTTATTTTTTTTAATATTAGAAAATTATAATTGATGCTTTTGTCTTAATGATTAAAGAGCAAGTCGATAAATTAGTTATTCTTTTTTTTCTGCTAGAAAGTATTCCGGAACGTTCTTCAGGAATACATTTAGCAGAGTAGAGTACTTTTTATAGATTGTTCTGAAAATGATGAAAAGGGGAAAATGGTAGAAGTTCTGAAAATGGCTAAATGTCAAAAAGTAAACTCAAAGTAGCTTGATTAAAAATATACAGAATTTTTTCCTTTCAAAAACACATTTTTACTTTCCTTATATACTTAATGTATAAGGAAAGTATTGTGACGGGGTCGAAAAATCGAATTCGAATTTTCGATGGGAGAGCACGTTTCAAGCATCCCTGATCATGAATCAAGCATTTTTGAGGTGATGTCTGTGTATGTGTGTGCGTCAGTGAGTCTGTGGAGACGATATATCACGAATGAATAGAGCGATTCAAAAGAAATTTGGTACAAAAATCACAATCCATGAATACTGAAAGTCTATTGTTTTTAAACGCAATCGAATGTTCAGAACCCCCTTAAATTTTCGAGTGAAATTTTGAAAACATCATCACAAAATCAAAATCTTTGATAAAGTTACGCAAATTAACATTTCTTAGAATGTAATGTAATTTTTTCTTCATATAATTTTTCCTTAGAAACGATTGACATAAACATTAGAACGCTAGTATGAACCGTTTTCGAGATATTGCACATTTTTCAAATAAGTTTATTAAAAAAATCTCATAAATAAAAAAAAATATATTAACCGTTGAGAAACATGTTCACTTTTCATATGTAATATCATGCGATAAATTGGGTGACATCATTCTCGTGGAGTTAGCTCATTCCATTCATGAGAAAAGATACTTTTGAGTAATACTTTTGTATTTGAACGCCAATAGTCATTTATCTGTTATAAGAATAACATATTTCTCCCTCTATTTTGGCGATGAATTTGGCGGAATGTCGCCAACTTGGCGACTTTTTAAAATGTTACCAACTTAATGAAAATCTCGCCAAGTGGATAAAAATGACGCTAAATCAATGAAAATGACGACTCATTGACAAAAATTCAGTATCTTGGAAATAATATAAATATCTACTATAAGAATAACCTATTTTTACTTTCCTTATATACATAATGTATAAGGAAAGTATTGTGACGGGGTCGAAAATTCGAATTCGAGTTTTCGACGGGAGAGCACGTTTCAAGCATCCCTGATCAAGAATCAAACATTTTTGAAGTGATGTCTGTGTGTGTGTATGTGTGTGTGTGAGTGTGTGTGTGTGTGTGTGTGAAAGTATGTGTGTGTGTGTGTGTGTGTCAGTGAGTCTGTGGAGACGATAACTGACGAATGAATGGACCGATTCGAACCAAATTTGGTACAAAAACCACAATCCGTAAACACTGGAAGCCTATTGTTTTTATACGTAATCGAATGTTCAGAACCCCCCTAAATTTTCGAATGAAATTTTGAAAAAATCGTCAAAAAATCAAAACCGCTAATAAAGTTACGCAAATAGACATTTCTTATGTAATTTTTTATTAGAAAGCGATTGACATAAATTTTAGAACGCTAACATGAACCGTTCTCGAGATATTGTGCATTTTTCAAAAAAATTACGAAAAAGTCACATAAAAAAAAAAAAATTCCTATTGAGAAACATGTTCACTTTTCATATGTAATACCATGCGATAAATTGAGTGACATCATTCTCGTGGATCTAGCTCGTTCCATTCATGAAAAAATATACTTTGAATAATACTTTTGTATTTGAACGCCAATAGTCATTTATCTGCTGTAAGAATAACTTTTTTCTTAGTGCATAACTCTTGGCGAGATTTTGGCGACGAATTTGGCGGAATGTCGCCAACTTGGCGACTTTTTTTAAATGTTGCCAAATTAACGAAAATCTCGCCAAATGGATAAAAATGACGCTAAATCAATGAAAATTACGACTAATTGTCGAAAATTCAATATCTTGGAAATAATATTAGTATCTACTATAAGAAAAACCTATTTTAACTTTCCTTACATACATAATGCATAAGGAATGTATTGTGACTGGGTCGAAAATTCGAATTCGAGTTTTCGACGGGAGAAGACGTTTCAAGCATCCCTGATCACAAATCAAATATTTTTGAGGTGATGTCTGTGTGTGTGTGTGTGTGTGTGAAAGTATGTGTGTGTGCGTGTGTGTGTGTGTCAGTGAGTCTGTGGAGACGATAACTGACGAACGAATGGACCGATTCGAACCAAATTTGGTACAAAAATCACATTCCATAAACACTGGAAGCTTATTGTTTTTATGCGCAATCGAAAGTTCAGAATCTCCTAAATTTTCGAATGAAATTTTGAAAAAATCGTCAAAAGATCAAAACCACTAATAAAGTTACGGAAATAGACATTTCTTAGGCAATTTTTCATTAGAAAACGATTGACATAAATTTTAGAACGCTAACATGAACCGTTCTCGAGATATTGTACATTTTTTAAAAAAATTATCAAAAAGTCATATAAAATAAAAAACAAATACTTCCTATTGAGAAACCTGTTCACTTTTCATATGTAATACGATGCGATAAATTGGGTGACATCATTCTCGTGGATCTAGCTCGTTCCATTCATGAAAAAAGATACTTTGAATAATACTTTTGTATTTGAACGCCAATAGTCATTTCTCTGCTGTAAGAATAACTTATTTCTTAGTGCATAACGCTCGGCGAGTTTTTGGCGACGAATTTGGCGGAATGTCGCCAGCTTAGCGACTTTTTGAAATGTTGCCAAATTAACGAAAATCTCGCCAAATGGATAAAAATGACGCTAAATCAATGAAAATGATGACTAATTATCGAAAATTCAATATCATGGAAAGAATATTAGTATCTACTATAAGAAAAACCTATTACTTTCCTTATATACATAATGTATAAGGAAAGTATTGTGACGGGGTCGAAAATTCGAATTCGAGTTTTCGACGGGAGAGCACGTTTCAAGCATCCCTGATCACGAATCAAAAATTTTTGAAGTGATGTCTGTGTGTGTGTGTGTGTGAAAGTATGTGTGTGTGTCAGTGGGTCTGTGATAAGGCTTTCACACCTCTGTGTTAAAATTGTATATTAAAGTATTGTTTTATTTCTGTGTGATTGAAAGTGTCAATTTCGAAATGTAAATGTCTTTTCTACATGTTTTCAATTACATTGACTTTTAAGGGAAGTGAACTCTAAAATCGCAAACGTGTTTATGTTCCAGAAAAATAGTAATAGTTTTGTATTTTCGCTTCTCAGTCGCTGGTTGGGAACTTGCAGGTTTTGCGCACGCGCGCGTTTGAAAAAGGATTTTGGAAGCAGTGTGGAAGGAGTCGTGGAGAAATGTAGACGTGTGTGTTTGATTCGCGTATGATCGCGAATTTTAAGAAAAGGTGGATTAATTTTGAAAGTGGAAGGATGTGATTAAAATATGTAACATAGTTCGACAAGTTGTGCGTAGAGTCGTTTGGCTCGGTTCAGAGATGAGTCACTCGTGTTTTTAAATGAATCAGCCTGGTAGTAATGGAATAATGAGTCTTGTGAAAAGAGAAAATGGTTCTTTCACTGGTCGGCTTGAATCGCTAATAGGGCTAGAGGGAAAGCTCATTTTACAGCGATTTGTATTTGCCTGACTCCGCCTTGTGTCCTAAGGTACGAATCAACCAATCTCCGTAACCAACCAAGATGTCGAATTCCGCCAGCATGATGTTGTGTAGTCAAGTTTCCCGACCATCATGGATTTTGTTCTGCGCAAGAATCTCGATGAGTTTATGCCGAGAGTCCATCCTGATATCCTTTCCCATGGTACAGAATTGTAAATGTTATATTTAAAAGAGACGAGGTAAAGTTTTATATATATTTAGTCTTCCACCTAACGAATAGAGTGTTAATTGTAAAATCCTCGTGAGTATCGAGTCATTGATGATGTTATATGAAAATGTCGTATATGTTCAAAGTATACAAATGTCGTATATAAATGTCAAGTATAATGTGAGGAATATTGTGTTTATTTTATGTATCAGAAAATATGTGTATTCTCTTGGTTCCTCTTCCTCCAGGGGTGTTCTTAATGGTCACCCTACCGAGTGTAACTCTGAGTTATTGCGAGAAATGCTTGTACTCCACTGTTTTCGATCAACTGCCTTGTTATTTCATGTTTAATAAATGTGTTTGATTTCAAAACTTTGTCTTCTCTGTCGAGTATACCAAAACGTTCGCGACAGAATTGGTGCCGTTACTTTTCTCGGTGAGTGGGGAAGAGCTGAGAGAATTAAAATTTTTAAAAATTTTCTTAAGAATTGAAATTTTGAAGGTTAAAAATTACCGTTGTGCTAAAATGAGTGTTTTCTTAAGTAAACAGAGTTCCATGTTCTGTTTTCGGTATTCTCAAAAACGAGTGTTCTTGGAATTTGATATGTGCCATTTGATAAAAAAAATTGATTTGTTTGCATATTTATGTCATTTGATTTGATAAAAACTGGTTTTATTGTAAATACTGTTTAAGAACATTGCAATTGCATATTGTGTTAAACTATACGAGTATATTTGATTGTTATGCAAAATGGCTCCAATTACTAGAAACAAAAAAGTAAATGTCGGTAAGATGAGTAAAAATTCAAGTAAAAAATTAAATTCCTCCTTGAATTTGTCGCTTGATATTGCTACTGAGTCGGATTCTGTTAATTCTAGAAGTAAAGTTAAAAATGTTAGCCACAAAGCTAAATCTAATGAGGAAAATATATCAGATAAATCGCCGGTATGTCTGAATTCTTCTTCTGGCACTTTGCCAAATCAAAACAGTGCTTCATCGGTAAATGATAACATGTTAAAATCATTCCATATTTTCACACCCAAGTTCGCACATCATATTCCAAAATTCTCGGGAAATTCAGAGCTTTCGTTGTCACAGTTTTTGGAAAAGTTAAATTTAGTAGCCACTCATGCAAACTGGAGTGAGTGTGACAAATTAGTTTGTTTGAGATTGAATTTAGAGGGGGAAGCAAATAGATTGATTGAAGAGAATCCAAAGCACAGAAATTGTAAAAATTTGCAGGAAATTATTCACATTTTGAAAGATCATTTTGAAGTGACCGAAAATGTTACTAAAAACATAATTTCACTCGTGAACTTTACACAGAGACCAAATGAGTCGGTTAAACAGTTTTCGATGAGAATCGAAGCTGCTTCATTTAAGGTTGTTCCGGAAGATGTAGATTCCGAAAGTGAGAATAAAATCAGGCAAACACTTTTGAAAACTTCATTTATTAATGGTTTATATCCGGAACTAAAAAGATTGGTGTTGTCACAAAACCCTAGAGATTTTTATTCGGCTAGAAAACTTGCAATTCTTGAGGAATCTATTTTAAATGAAAATAATGCTATGTACTTGACTAATCCGGTACTTACAAAAAAAGGTGTTCTCACACCAGAAAAATATGTTCTCACACCAGATCAAAGTGAAAGTATGTCAGATTTAAAAAGAAAAGTGTTAGAACAGGAAAGGGACATTGAATTTCTTAGGGGTAAAATAGAAAAATTTAAGTTTAATTCAGATAAAGTTAACGAAAAGCGTTCACCGCGTCCAAAGTGTGACAAATGTGGTAAATTAGGTCACGTTCAAGAACAGTGTTGGAAAAAGGTTTTTCAAAAAAGAGATGTGTACGGTATAAAATGTAGGAAAATTTATACCAGTCCTGGAACTAGGTATCACCAGGGTGAAAGACACAGAGGGCAAATGTCTGCAAATGAGTGGAAGCATAGAAAGCAAGGAACGCAAAATTATAAAAATAAGGAGTCATATAAATCTTTGCAAAATTCCAAAAATCATTCTTCTGGGAATCAGAGTAGATATCCCATGCACAATTATAATAATAGAAAAACTTTTGATAGGCAAACATCACATTTTGAGGAAAATAATATTTGTCATAATATTACAAATTCTTTGTCATCTTCTTCTATTATAAAAGGAAAATTAGTGAGCAGTGAAGTGTCAATATTGATTGATACGGGTAATTCAATTAATTTAGTGTATGAGGAAGCTTTAAATACTGTACCCATTGCACATATGTTGCTAACATACAAACCAACAATTTTGCGTAGCTTTAGTTCACAAGATACTAAAGTTGAATGTTTAGCCACTATTTCACTAAATTTGGGAAAAGAAAGATTCCCTACCGAATTTTTTGTGTTAAAATCACCAGCTCCTATTTCATATAATGTAATCCTTGGTAACAAGTTTTTACATAAACATAATGCTATTATAGATTATAATCACTTCTGTTTTAAGTTTTCAAACTCTTCCATTCCTTTTGTTGGTTATCAATGTACGAATAATTTACTTTCGATTTCAAATCATGAACCGGCAAATGAGTCGGAAAGTGCAGACTCAAACCTAAGTAGTGTCGCAAAGCGTATTGCTGTGCCTGACTCGCAGATGAGTAGTGGAAAAAATGTTCGTGTGGTAGAGGACTGTAAACCGAAAGAGTTCCATACGAATGCATGTGCCAAATGCAAAGCAGATCTGGCACCGGTAGTGAATGAGTCTCAGGTCATTCGGGAAGAGTATGTGAGCAGAAATTTTTCGGAAAATAATGTAGTGCCACATTTGGGTAGTGAAGAGGTACATATTAACGATTTGGAAAATGGAAGCAAATCTTTTAGAGATTTGGTAGTAAATGCACAGAATGTTACTTTGCATATGGGGGAAAAGCAAAATCATGTTAGAGGTGGTACTGAAGAAGTGGCACAGCATAAGAACTTAAACATTAAAACTGTTAATAACTTATGTAGAGTAAAAGAAACTCTAAATACAAAAATTAAAGAGCCAATTATTGTGAAAAATTCACAAAAATGTATAATTCCTCCTTTATCTGAATCATTTATTAAAATCAAACTTTCAGAAGGGTTTCCGGAAAATTCCACCTTGCTTCTGGAATCAGAGAAAAATGACCACATCTTCATTGCTAGAGCTGTATATAGAGCTCCTAAGGATGGAATTATTTGGGTTCGTGTTGCTAACCCAGAGGAAAAACCTTATCATTTGAATAAGGGTAGAAAAGTGGCTCATGTTCAGGAAATTCAGGTGTCTGAGGAGGTTGAAGTTAATGTAGTGAGTGAGGGAGAGTTGGACTCCAGTGAACCTTTGGAGCCTTTTGAAAGTTGGGGAGGAGATTTTGACCTGAGTCATCTCCAAAAAGATCAAAAACATAAATTATCAACTTTGTTGAATAAATATAGACAAGTTTTTGCAAAGAATGTTGCTGAGTTGTCTGGTTGTAAAACCATATTACATGAGATAAATTTGGAAACATCTGTTCCTGTTTATCAGAAACCATATAAAGTTCCACATCATTTACAAGGGGAACTCAATAGACAAGTCACAGAATTATTAGAAGCTAAAATAATTAAACCTAGTTTTTCACCTTACAATACGCCAGTACTGTTTGTAAGGAAACCGGATGGTTCTTATAGATTATGTTGTGATTTTCGCAAGTTAAACAAACTTACTATTACAGAAAATTTTCCAATTCCTAACATTAGTGAATTGATTGATGGTTTAGCAGGTGCTACATTTTTCTCAACTTTGGACTTAACTTCAGGATTCTACCAATTGCATTTGAATCCACAGGATTCACACAAAACAGCTTTTTCCACGCCCACCGGTCACTACGAATGGTGTAGGACCCCTTTTGGTCTAAAAAACGCACCAGCGTCTTTTCAGAGATTAATGTCTCTTGTACTGGCAGGGTTATCAGGAATATACATAGATGATGTTATCATCTCATCAAAAACTTTTGAAGAACACATGATGAAATTAGAAGAAGTTTTTATTAAATTATCTCAACATGGTCTTAGGTTAAAGCCATCAAAATGCTTCTTTTTCAGAAAGACAATAAAGTACTTAGGTTTCAGAGTGTCTGAGGGAAAAGTTCAGCCAGACCCTCATAACATTGATTTAGTGCAAAAATTTAAAGTACCCACCTGTGTCAAGAATATCAGACAATTTTTGGGTTTGACAGGCTTTTATAGGAAGTTTGTACCAGATTATGCAAAGATTACTCTTCCACTAACTAATCTTTTAAAATCAAAGCAGAAAAAGTTTGTGTGGAGTCAGGAGGCTCAGGAAGCTTTTGAAATACTTAAGAACAAGCTTATTCAAGAACCAATTTTAAAATTACCAAATTTTAATTTGCCCTTTACTTTGCATACAGATGCCTCTAATTACGCTTTGGGATCAGTTCTTTCGCAATTGGATGAAAATGGGTTATCTCACCCAGTTTCCTTTGCTAGTCGAAAATTACAAGGTGCTGAAGTGAATTACAGTGTAGTCGAGAAAGAAGCTTTGGCTGTGGTTTGGGCTACCCAGCAATTTAAGCACTATCTCTTAGGCAAACATTTCAAAATTTACTGTGATCAAGCATCCTTATCGTTCATTTTCAAATTAAGAGATCCTACTTCGCGCATAGCTCGCTGGATCGTTTCATTGCAGGCTTTTGATTATGAAATCATTCATAAACCGGGGAAACATAATGTTGTAGCTGACTATTTTTCGAGATGTATTGATGAGTCTTCTTCAAAGAAATCTCAAAACACTCAGAAACAAACTGTTCCTAAAAGTATTGTAGAATCTGTCCCTACGAAAATTTCTGGAAAAGTAGTGGTACAGAATAATGATAGTAGTGAAAACATAAATGCAATCGTTGAAAATTCTCAAGATCAAGTACAGACTACTGTGGAAGCTTCTCTGGTAACTAGGATAGCTATTGGTCAATTGAAAGATCCTAGATGTATAAAAATCAAAAATCTTCTGGAAAAAGGTGTAAAACCATACCCACAAAAACTTTCATTTTTCATGAAAAATGGTATGTTACATTGCATACACAAAAATCCAAAGCAGAGACAGCAATATAATGAGAGAGTAGTTATTCCTCAAGACTTAGTCTCAGAAATTCTATGGCTTTGCCATGATTCTCCTGTTGCTGCACATTGTGGTTTTCAAAGAACTCTGGCAAAAATTTCAGTTAACTATTATTGGCCAGACATGCATGCTCAGACTGAAAATTATGTGAAGTCGTGCACAACTTGTGTAAAAAACAGAGGTTTTCGTAACAACAAGGCTCCAATACAGAAATTTCCTATTACAACTTATCCTTTTGAACGTGTGGCTATGGATGTAGTCGGCCCACTACCTATCTCGAATTCTGGGATGAAGTACATTCTTGTCATTACAGATTACTTCACTAGATGGCCAGAGGCTTATCCACTTGCTACAGTTAAAACTGAGGATATTCTCGCTTGTTTAGAGAGATTTATAAGTATTCATGGAATTCCTGCTCACTTAATTACGGATCAAGGTAGTAACTTCATTTCTGAAGCTGCCAACAATCTATACAAGAAATTAGGCATAAAAAAACATAATACTTCAGCGTACCATCCCCAGTCAGACGGGCTAGTCGAAAGACTGAACGGTACGTTAGTTAGATCCTTAAAGAATCTGGTCTATTCTGATAAGGGCGACTGGGATCGGATGATTCAATTTGCTTTAATGGCTCATAGAACGTCAGTCCATGCCTCAACAGGCGAGTCCCCAGCACATCTTGTCTTTGGTCGAGACCCTGTGCTACCTGATGCTCTTTTAACAGGTGTAAAATATCCAGTTTACAAATCTACTCATGATTATTCAGATGACTTACAGGTTCGCTTAAAAAAGACCTTTGTAACTGTTAGGAAAAACCTTGAGGAAGCTCAGGAATCACAACAACTTCAACAACATAAATCTGCTAAAATGCCTAAGATTAAAGTTGGTGACTTGGTCTATCTTTACACACCTCATATTCGGCCAGGCCAATCAAAAAAACTCAGTTCTTTAAATCATGGTCCTTTTGAAGTTATCAAGCAAACAACTGAAGTTAACTTTGTCATTCAACACAAAAACAATCCATGTAATCAGCAATTGGTCCACGTTAATAGATTAACTCCTTTACCTCCTAGACGTAGTGAATTGATTTCTAGCACATATAATGATAACATTGATAATTCTTCAACTCAAGAAACAAGACAATTTAAAAGTAGATATTTTCTAAACCATCAAAATAGGGTTAAAACTCAAAATGTTCCTAATTCACACAAGTATGACTTGCGCCCAAGAGGCCAATTTATTCATTAAAGTTACTTGTCAATTAAGGCAATATGTCAAGAGAGCAATTGGCTCAAAAGTAAAGTAAAATGTTTAGATTATGAAATTCTCACATTTTCAAAAAAAAAAAAAAAAAAGACTGATATTGTTGTGAGATGGACAATTATGTTTCATAATATTATATTTTCAATTGTTTCACAAAATGTTTTGCAAAACTGTATGCTATGTTAAAATGGATCCAATATTTCTGAACTTCTGTGTAATTTGCTTTATGTGTCAGTCAGCTGAATGTTCTGTACTGCAAGTTCTGTGCCAGTGCAGCTTTCTGAATGTGAGTGCCATGTTAATCAGGTTGAAGTAGTGTTTTAAAATTCTAAATACTTAAATAATAATTTTTTTTTGCTTTACTTTAATGATAAGCAGTAATGTTTTAAAGTAATTTTAAGATAATTAAGTACTTGATGGATTAGAGTTTTGGTAAGGATTTTTAAGGATAACTGATAATTTTTATCTCTGTTTTATTGTATGAATGTGTGAATGATTTTTTTTTAATTTAAAGGTCTAGTAAATTTTAGAAATTTTTTTTTGTCATTTGGTGTTTGTTGACTTATTGGTTGGGGGTACCGCCACCTCTAGGTTTGCAACTTTCTAATGGACTTGTTTCTTGCCTGGGTGCCTGATCAACATTCTTGGTTTGAAAATTTGTCTCATTTTCTAAATTAGTAATTTTTTTAAATGTCTTTTAAAGTAATTTGTTGGCAAGGTTGGATAATAGTTAATAAATTGATTTCTGTGAAAAGTAAATTTATAGAATTTTAATTGTAAAATTTTTGAAGAAAGAAAACTTTTTGTTTAGTTAAACTTTTTGTGAGTTGAGTAAATTAAATTTTCATGTCTCTGTGGTACTCACCAGAAAATGTATTAGTGTTTAAATTTTAAAAGGGGCAATTTCATCATTTGTGTCTTGTTAATTTGGTGTTGTCTTGTAAAGGTCTATGCTTGTATTGAGACTTATTTTTTTTTGACTCACGAGTCAAACTTTAGGCCACTCTTGGATTTTGGTTATTATGCTGGTCATGATCTTGTTTGTTTTTGTTTTTTTTCTTTGATGTACATGTACATCGCTCAAAATTTACACTAAATTCCTCTCAATGGAACATATGTCATTGGGAACTTAATGCAGGTATTTTCCTAGTATTGTGTGGAAAAATTCCCCGCTTTGCAGGAAATTTTTCTCCCGGGCCCCGAAGGAGTGTGATAAGGCTTTCACACCTCTGTGTTAAAATTGTATATTAAAGTATTGTTTTATTTCTGTGTGATTGAAAGTGTCAATTTCGAAATGTAAATGTCTTTTCTACATGTTTTCAATTACATTGACTTTTAAGGGAAGTGAACTCTAAAATCGCAAAAGTGTTTATGTTCCAGAAAAATAGTAATAGTTTTGTATTTTCGCTTCTCAGTCGCTGGTTGGGAACTTGCAGGTTTTGCGCACGCGCGCGTTTGAAAAAGGATTTTGGAAGCAGTGTGGAAGGAGTCGTGGAGAAATGTAGACGTGTGTGTTTGATTCGCGTATGATCGCGAATTTTAAGAAAAGGTGGATTAATTTTGAAAGTGGAAGGATGTGATTAAAATATGTAACATAGTTCGACAAGTTGTGCGTAGAGTCGTTTGGCTCGGTTCAGAGATGAGTCACTCGTGTTTTTAAATGAATCAGCCTGGTAGTAATGGAATAATGAGTCTTGTGAAAAGAGAAAATGGTTCTTTCACTGGTCGGCTTGAATCGCTAATAGGGCTAGAGGGAAAGCTCATTTTACAGCGATTTGTATTTGCCTGACTCCGCCTTGTGTCCTAAGGTACGAATCAACCAATCTCCGTAACCAACCAAGATGTCGAATTCCGCCAGCATGATGTTGTGTAGTCAAGTTTCCCGACCATCATGGATTTTGTTCTGCGCAAGAATCTCGATGAGTTTATGCCGAGAGTCCATCCTGATATCCTTTCCCATGGTACAGAATTGTAAATGTTATATTTAAAAGAGACGAGGTAAAGTTTTATATATATTTAGTCTTCCACCTAACGAATAGAGTGTTAATTGTAAAATCCTCGTGAGTATCGAGTCATTGATGATGTTATATGAAAATGTCGTATATGTTCAAAGTATACAAATGTCGTATATAAATGTCAAGTATAATGTGAGGAATATTGTGTTTATTTTATGTATCAGAAAATATGTGTATTCTCTTGGTTCCTCTTCCTCCAGGGGTGTTCTTAATGGTCACCCTACCGAGTGTAACTCTGAGTTATTGCGAGAAATGCTTGTACTCCACTGTTTTCGATCAACTGCCTTGTTATTTCATGTTTAATAAATGTGTTTGATTTCAAAACTTTGTCTTCTCTGTCGAGTATACCAAAACGTTCGCGACAGGTCTGTGGAGACGATAACTGACGAACGAATGGACCGATTCGAACCAAATTTGGTACAAAAATCACAATCTGTAAACACTGGAAGCCTATTGTTTTTATACGCAATCGAATGTTCAGAACCCCCCTAAATTTTCGAATGAAATTTTGAAAAAATCGTCAAAAAATCAAAACTGCTAATAAAGTTACGCAAATAGACATTTCTTATGTAATTTTTTATTAGAAAGCGATTGACATAAATTTTAGAACGCTAACATGAACCGTTCTCGAGATATTGCACATTTTAAAAAAAAATTATTAAAAAGTCATATAAAATAGAAAAAAAAAATTTCCTATTGAGAAACATGTTCACTTTTCATATATAATATCATGCGATAAATTGGGTGACATCATTCTCGCGGATCTAGCTCGTTCCATTCATGAAAAAAGATACTTTGAGTAATACTTTTGCATTTGAACGCCAATTTATCTGCTGTAAGAATAACTCATTTCTTTGTCCATAACGCTTGGCGAAATTTTGGCGACGAAATTAGCGGAATGTCGCCAACTTGGCGACTTTTTGAAATGTTGCCAAATTAGCGAAAATCTCGCCAAATGGATAAAAATGACGACTAATTGTGGAAAATTCAATATTTAATAAGTTATATAATATATAAATATATAATAATAGCTATATAATATATGTCGAAAATTCAATATCTAATAAGTTATATATATATATATATATATATATATAATATATATATAACTTATTTCTTCGTCCATAACGCTTGGCGAGATTTTGGTGACGAAATTGGCGGAATGTCGCCAACTTGGCGACTTTTTGAAATGTTGCCAAATTAACGAAAATCTCGCCAAATGGATAAAAATGACGATAAATCAATGAAAATGACGACTAATTGTCGAAAACTCAATATCTTGGAAAGGATATTAGTATCTACTAGAAGAAAAACCTATTTATTTTACTGTAAAAGTAGTAAATTCATTTCATTATATAAGGAAAGTCATGTGTTGCCCACATCAGATTTTTTTTACTGTAAAAGTAGTAAATTCTTTGCATTATATAAAGAAAGTCATGTGCTGCCCACATCAGATTTTTTTTTTTTTTTTTTTTTTTTTTTTTTTTTTTTTTTTTTTTGTAAATAAGAAATATGGATTATTTTCTATTCAATTTGTAGATTTTTATATTTATGGATTATAGGAAATGTTGCTTAGTTAGATTACGTCGAGTTTCATTTGAATGAACAAGGTTCTACTGCAATTATATTAGTTTCATGTAATTATGTTATAATCATTATGCTTTTAAATCGTGTTGTAACCATCTTTTATATATATATATATATATATATATATATATATATATATATATATTATCTCCACATAGTTTGTGACAATAAATTTATACATTTATATTTAATTTATTCTTCGTATATTCCAACTTTAAAGGTGTAAAACTCAAAATTCAGGAAATCTAATTATTTAGATCAGAAAATGGATGACGTCTATACTATACACTTTCGATACAATAAGGAGCGATATTAATACGATATTGATACTTCACAGAATGATGCGCATCGATGTGTCGTATCGATAAACTAGTCAAACGCTGCGTATTATTATGCCTGTAAAAGTGTTTTCACCTTTAATACACATTGCGCGGAAACGTCATCAGTGCAAAAGCGATGTGGTTCACGGTGGGATTTCAAGATCGTTACTATTTTATGGATATGATAATGTTGCAGATATGATAGCGTTAATATGATGATGGTACACAAAATGTTGATAAATCGGGAATTGTTGATATTTCATGCTGATATTATTTATAATATGTTGTAAATTTTCGTTTCTTTGACGAAGTTTTGGATAACGATCAATTGTTATTATAACCACTGACCTGTACTGAATGAATACGGTTAAAATTTTTGTATAACAGTTTTTTACAATGATTTGTTTACATTACCCACAAGCTGCATCCGGAAGTTAAATTAATAATTCATCAAAATTCAGTTGACTAATTAATCGGTTAGCCAGGTACCGATTAACCCTCTAAATGGACTTACTGATTAACACTTTTAAGGGACAGTACACCTTTTATAATTTTGAAAAAAAAATTCTCATTCTCTTTTTTACATTATTTTGTAATCTAATAAATTCTAAAAAGTTTGAAAGTACTATAAAGAAATCTGTACCAGATACCGATTAACCTTCTAAATGGACTTACTGATTAACACTTTTAAGGGACAGTACACCTTTTATGATTTTGAAAAAAAATTTCTCATTCTCTTTTTTACATTATTTTGTAATCTAATAAATTCTAAAAAGTTTGAAAGTACTATAAAGAAATCTGTACCAGATACCGATTAACCTTCTAAATGGACTTACTGATTAACACTTTTAAGGGACAGTACACCTTTTATGATTTTGAAAAAAAATTTCTCATTCTCTTTTTTACATTATTTTGTAATCTAATAAATTCTAAAAAGTTTGAAAGTACTATAAAGAAATCTGTACCAGATACCGATTAACCTTCTAAATGGACTTACTGATTAACACTTTTAAGGGACAGTACACCTTTTATAATTTAAAAAAACAAAAAATTATCATTCTCCTTTTTACATTATTTTGTAATCTAATAAATTCTAAAAAGTTTGAAAGTACTATAAAGAAATCTGTACCAGATACCGATTAACCTTCTAAATGGACTTACTGATTAACACTTTTAAGGGACAGTACACCTTTTATAATTTTGAAAAAACAATTTCTCATTCTCTTTTTTACATTATTTTGTAATCTAATACATTCTAAAAGGTTTGAAAGTACTATAAAGAAATTTGTATCATTCTACCGAAAGAAATAAGAAAGATCAATCATGCGTAAAGTATTGATTATGAAACACTTTCTAACTGAAATGCGATTTTATTTAAACAGCTCTAAAATGCAATACCTTCAGCACTGATATTTTTTAAATTATCACAGTACTACGATAATTTATTGAACTTGGAAACTTAAAACTTCATCAAAGAAGCCAATGCTATAAATCGTCTGCTTCTTTATGTAAAATCAATGAATATTCCATTCATATCACTTATATTTCAGACTCCAGAGCTAAATAATTTTGCATGAAAAAAATTCAGCAATTTTTATACAACTCAGCTTACAATCGATTCGTTTATATTCTGCATGCTATAGAAATTAGGCTTCGTTGTAGGAATAATCAAAATTTAGTGATAATTTAAAATAAAAATATTGTAATTGCGTTGGCACAGCATTTAGATACACAGATAATATCCAAACATAAAGCGATTTTGTGACGGATGCAACACTAAATATAAATTTAAAAGATTTTCAAACATCACGATTTTTACCCAGGTGGATGCCATATTTTATTTTTAAATGAGTCACGTGATCCATTCATATAATATTGTGTAATTATTTTTCCAATTTTTATTTAAAAACTACTTAACATATTTTGCTGAATATTTTTTTACACATTTTACGTGATAATTTGAATATTTTCTAAAATTTTCGAAGCAATTTGTGAATTTTAACTTCTCTTAAAAAATGTTTGATAAATGATGTCCCATAGAGTTCAATGTATTTAATTTTTTTCAATCCGGGTTAAATCTGAAACTAATTGGATGATATTATTCAGTTTCATTTCCATATGTTCCACAAACCGTTTCAACAACATACTAAAATTTCATTTTGATAAAGTCATTTTTACGGCAGTTATCGTGCGAACAGACATACATACAGACAGACAGACAGACAAACAAAATGAACAAAGTCATAAACACTTTACAACTATGTTGTAAAGTGTTAATAAAAAAAATAAATGTTACACAAAACTTGCTGTCTTAGTGTTTACCTCGAAATTGTATTCAAAACGTGGTTTTTTCTGTTCTTTCACGCACAATATCTCGTAAACAAATTAATAAAATATGCTTAAACTTTCTAAGAATGGTATAATGATGCCTCAACTGAACTGTGTTATCATTGACTTAGCTAATAATGTGATCTTTTTGTTGCTTAATTTGATAAAAAGAAAATTAAAAACGAATGTTTTGTCAATTTGGTCTTTTAATCAATTACCCAATTAAAACAAAACGAGAAAGATCAATCATGCAAAGTATTGATTATGAAACACATTCCAACTGCAATGCAATTTTATTTAAATATCTCTAAAATACGATGCATTCAGCGGTGATATTTTTAAAATTATCACAATGCTACAATAATTTTACTTAAAAACTTAAAACCATGAAGCTAAAAGTACTTTTTAAATCCATGCTTAAAAGTTCATCAAAAAATGCAATACTATAAAATTATCTGCTCCTGTATATAAAAGCAATGAATGTTTTATTCATGTCAGCTATATTTCAGATTCCAGAGCTAAATAATTTTGCGTTAAAAAAATGCAGCAGTTCTTATACAACTCATCCTACATCTTTATTTGTTTACATTCTCCATAAGTGAAAATTAGGCTTCGTTGTAGAAATGATCAAAGTTTGATGATCATTTAAACTCAAATATATTGCAATTGCGTTGTTTCAGAATGTAGAAGCACAGAAATTAAGTAAAGGTAAAGCGGTTTCAGGACGGATGCAACACTAAATATAAATTAGAAAGAACTTTAAAAATCACGATTGTGACACTTGGAAAAAAGATGGATGCCATACTTTATTTTAAAATGAGTCACGTGATCTCTTCATATAATATGTGTACACTTATTATTTTAATTTTTATTTATAAAACTACCGAACATATTTTGCTGAATTTTCATTTTATACATTTTATGGAATAATTTGAATATTTCCTAAAACTTTCGAAGCAATTTGTGAATTTTAAATTCATTTGAAAATGTTTTGGAAAATTAGGCCCTATAGGGTTCAATGTATTTCATTTTTTCAACCCGGGTTCAATCAAAAACTTATTGGGTGATATTATTCATTTATATTCCCATTGGTCCCACAGACCGTCTGAACAACCTACTAAAATTTTATTTTGATAAAGTCATTTTTACGGCAATTATCGTGCTAACGGACAGACAGACAGACAGAATGAACAAAGTCATAAACACTTTTAAACTATGTTTTAAAGTGTTAAAAAACAGACTTTCAATTTCATATTTCACCTGGCATCGAATTCTAAAGCTATCTTTGAGGCTTTCATTGTCATTGATTTGCAAGATTTTCAATTTCATATTTCACCTGGCATCTGATTCTAAAGTTATCATTGAGGTTTTCATTGTTATTGACTTGCAAGACTTTTAATTTCATATTTCACCTGGCATCTGCTTCTAAAGTTATCATTGAGGCTTTCATTGTCATTAACATGCAAGAGTTTCAATTTCATATTTCACCTGACATCTGCTTCTAAAGCTATCATTGAGACTTTCATTCTCATTGACTTGCAAGACTTGCAATTTCATATTTCACCTGGCATCTGATTCTAAAGCTATCATTGAGACTTTCATTGTCATTGACGCGGAAGGCCAGAAAGTATACTAAGCCAGAAAGCCTTCTTTCAAATCTGACGCTAAACTTCGTTTTATCGCCAGCGTGATAGGCGAAGGAGCGCTCTCTCTCAAGGTTACTATAGCAGCCACATCAAGAGAAAGGACTCTCGCAATTTGGTTTATCTTTTTATAGGATATATAACTTACAATGTAGCAATAGAGACACGTTTTAAATGGATTGTCTCTTAGATTGGAATTAAATTAATTCAATATTGATTAGATTAAAGAAGCCGATATATAACTTACAATTAAGCAATATGGGCTTATCGCCGTTATATAACTGACAATTAAGCAATATAGACACTTTTTAAATGCATTATCTCTTAGATTAGAATTAAATTAATTCAGTATTGACTCAATTAAATAATCATTTTATTATTTTCTAATGCTATTGTATACAGGAAGTTCACGGATAATCACGACATTTAGACGAAAAAATACACTTAAAGACACCATGAACACATTTCGAACATTTTGAGAAATATTTTCATCAGTGTGTGTGTGTGTGTATCTGTGGGGTGCGAATGCACGTATCACTATGACAATTTATATGTAGATGCATTCTGTAGAAAATTAGAAACAGGTAGAATATTTTGTAATAAATGGGATTAAAACATTATTCGAAATTAGAGATTTTAAATTAGAGAGAGTACGTACAGCCACGAAATTCTATATGTAGCTACATTCTGAAAAAATTAGAATTAGGTAGATCATCGTGTAATTAACGTGATTAAAATACGGGTGAAAAGGAGGGAGGGAGACACAGAGAGCGAGAGAGAAAGAGTGTGGTTGTGTGTGTGCCAAAATATAGTACGATCAAAATATAGTGTGGTAACTGCAGGAGAGGTCGACCTTGTTTCGAACGAGTAGGATTCAAAGGCGCCCATAAAACTTATTCCTGAGATAGCCAATCCCAAGGATGGGAGGTAAATATCTATTAACTTAATACCTACATTTCTGACCTTAAACGTTCGAGGGAGCGAAAGTGCCCCCTCGCGCTCCCCTATGGGCGCCCATAGAACATTTTCCAGAGGATAAACTCATGGATGAGAAGTACAATATTGACTAGCTTGATACCTACATTTGTGACTTTGAACGCCCTTATGGGCACCCATGGCTATAAGTGTTGAAGACCCAGACCATTTGACTAGCCCTGTAGGGCTTACAGCAGCTGTTTGAGTGGCCGGGAGAGTTGGCTATAAGCACAGACTAATATAGTATTCTGTGGCTATAAGTGTTGCAGACCCAAACCACTTGGCTGACCCAGAGGGCTTACAGCAGCTATTTGAGTGGCCGGGGTGGCTATAAGTGTGTAAAGCTTTAGACTTCACGGAAACTTTTGTGGGGTCTGGAAAGACTACATTTTTCCACCCCTGGGGAAATCGAAACTCAACTCCGTTAGGTTCTGTCCTGAGGTTACTAGTATAAGCAGGGAGTTTTTTCAATGAGCGTCCATAGGGGAGGGAAAGGAGGCACTTCCGCTCCCCTGGACATTCAGTGTCCCAAATGTGGGGATCAAGGTAGTCGATATTGTACATATCATTGAGTCTAACTTCTAAAAAAGTGCTATGGGCGCCCATGCTAATAGTATCGACAACGGGACAGAACCTAACGGAGCTTAATATTTTTGTTTCTCACTCGAGGGCGAATAAAATGGATGGGAGTGTCAAAATGATGGGAGTGTCAAAATCAATGACTTTGAGTCCTTCACAGCTTAACCGAATTAACTTTTATTTTGTTCAAATATTGTATTTGAAACGATTATAGCCGCGAAACTCAACATATCTTAAATCAAGAATATTAATTTCCCCAAAGGGACAGGAATTATCAAATAAATTAAACTTCATTTTCCAAGATATTGGCTATCATCAATTTGACATCATTTTTATTAATTTAGTGTCATTTTTGCCAATTTGGAAACATTTTAAATAAAATGTCAAGTTGGCGATATTTTGTTAATTTATCGACAAGCATTACAGACATACAGACAAACTAATAAATTACATTTAACAAATTGTTTGATGTCAAAATACAAAACTATTGTGAAACAGTGTCTCGTGAATAAAACCTACCAGAATGATGCTAACACCGTTGTCACATAATATTGTACATGGAATGGAAACATATTACGGTAGTTAGCACTGTTTTAATTTCATGTATTTTTTAAAATTTATTTAAAAAACGTACAATATATCAAGAATGGTTCATGCTATTATCCCAAAGTTTATGTTATTCATTTTCTAATAAAAAATTAAATAAAAAATGATATTTTATGTAACAATATTAAAGGTTCTGATTTTTTATGATTTTTTCAAAATTTCATTCGAAAGTTTGGAGCTGGTTTCCGAATATTCGATTGTTTATAAAATCAATAGACTTCCAGTATTCACTGATTGTAATAATCGAATTTTTTTTTGTTTGAAACGTCCATCCGTTCATTAGATATCGCATCCACTGACTCAAGGACACACACACTAATATACATGCACACACACTAATACACATGCACACACTAATATACATGCACATATTACATACATTAATATACATGCCCACACACACACGCACACACAGATATCACTTTAAAAACATTCGATTCGATTTCAGGGATCTTTGAAACAAGCCCTACCGTCGAAAACACAAAGTAGAATTCGAGTTTTCAACCTCGTCCTAATACTTTCCCTATACATTATATCAGTGTTTTTCAAATTTATTTTGTCACGAAACCCTTTTGAAATTTAATTTGATGGTGGAACCCCAAAATAAGAAATATCCCCTGTTGTCCAAATTATGTATCAAAATTTTACACGTTTTTAAATTTAAGACAATTTACATGAAACTATCACGTCGCGAAATCCCAAGGGTTCCGAAAACTTTGAAAAGTCCTTCTTGAAAAACGATGCATTATACTAGGTATGTCAGAAAAGTAATATTTATTGCACTCACAAACCGAAAATGTCACGCAAATTTCCTTAAAATGTCACAAATTTTGCATTTTTAAAATGACAAATATTCCCTCTTTTTAAATAATCTTCAATTTTCGTCACTGATCGTACAATATAAGTATTGAACAACATACGAATCCTACACATATATTTACTCCAAAATCTCGCATATAAACGTTTTATTCAAATAATAAATTATATATGTGGGTGGAACATTTCTTACACTCATTACAAACAATCTGTGTGCAGTACAAAATGGTCTTAAATACAGGTATTTTCATAGTATTACTTTAAAACCAAAATGTACATAAAACATGATTTAAATAATGGGATACAAATGTATCTAATCTGTCTTCATGAACAATATCGCGGATTAAAAACAATCGTCTTTCTCTCCGCTTTTGCAGGAGTTGCAAAAATAGTGTACCAGAACTGGCGATAAAACGACGTTTGGCGTGTGATGTGAGAGAAGCTTTCTGAATTGGTATACCTTTGGGCTTATCGCGTCATTGACTTGCAAGATTTTCAATTTCTTATTTCACCTGACATCTGCTTCTAAAGCTATCATTGAGATTTTCATTGTTATTGACTTGCAAGACTTTCAATTTCATATTTCACCTGGCATCTGATTCTAAAGTTATCATTGAGGCTTTCATTGTCATTGACTTGCAAGACTTTCACTTTCATATTTCACCTGGCATCTGATTCTAAAGTTATCACTGAGGCTTTCATCGTTATTGACTTGCAAGACTGAGGCTTTCATTGTTATTGACTTGCAAGACTTTCAAATTTATTCGATAAGCACGCCCTAAACAGTGATTCTGGTGAATTTTTAAAGTCCTGAAACTATCTTCGAACAAGTTCTATACAATACACGGTCCGGTTTCCTACAAGGGTTTTGTTGGAAAATAATAACGGAAGCAGAATTTTGAATAAACTCAGTGTTTGTGAGAATTTATACACAGGTGATCAGTTTATATGGAAAGCAGAACAAATATTGTCAGATTTTTCATGACACAGGTCATTCAGGAATGGACTATTTCTGATAAAAATTGCTACCCTGATTAAAATTTTAAAATATTTGAAAAAACTAACTTTCAATTTCCTCAATTATTTCTCTTATCATTCTCATACTCTACAATATCGACTTTAAACATTAACCACCCAAGGCTCTCATTTCCCTACTCAAGGCAAAAGCGAAATTGCAAATAATCTCTCTAGAAACAGGCTTTCTCTGTAAAATTCTAATTGCGATGTGATAGTTGAAATGTGTATACATATTAAATTTATCACATAAACAAGCGATTGGAGCTCATTTTATGAAATTTTATATATCTTGCATAATGAAAAAGATGTCTATCTGTGTGACTGCCTGTCTGCAACCGCCTGAAGCTTACAACGAAGCTTTGGACAGCCACGAAATTTAGAATAGGACTAGCTGAATAATTATCCCGTGAAAATAAGCTTTGTCGAGAAACTTTTTTTTTGTTTGGATTTGTTTAAAAGCCATAAACTTAAAAATCAAAATTAGGATGAAATTATTTCATTTTAAAATTAATTTCAGACGGTTTTCTGAGAGCAAGAGATACGAACGAAACTCGACGAATCAGATATCTGTCACAATAGTAATTATCGTTTAAAATAGAAAAGTCTAATTTTCGAAATCTTAGATATTATTTTAATTTTTAAATATGCGATTATTTCATTATTTCAAGCATTCTGGGAAAAATTCATTTGAATCGAACGCAAACTTTTGAAGATAGAATTTAAAATTTTAGCACTACTTCTCTCGGTAAAAGAAACTATATACATTATATATATATTATATATATATATATATATATATATATATATATATATATAATATATATATATATAATATATATATATATATATATATAATATATATATATATATATAATATATAAATATATATATATATATATATAAATATATGTATATATATATATATATATATGTATATATGTATATATGTATATATCTATATATGTATATATCTATATATGTATATATATATATATATATATATATATATATATATATATATATATATATATATATATATATATATATATATATATATATATATATATATATATATATATATATATATATATAAGCTTTTTTTAGTGAATCGAGATTGAATAACAACGTACTTTGTAGATATTTTTCGTATTTCTGTTATAAAATATATTTATTAGACTTAATTTTCAATGCATATGCTAATTTTTCTTTACAAAACTATCGGTCAAATTCATAGTATGCCTTACCAATCTGTTGTGTTTCTTTCACTAATTTGATCATATCTCTTTCTAATTATGCTAGAACTTAGCTTTAAAAGCAATGCTTTTTAGCTTGAGCTAACAAAGGCTGTGTACTTGGATTACATGCACCCCACTTGCTTATTTGCTTATTTAGAGCGTATATTGTCAAGTTGCTTATTTTTGTTCTAAGCGGGCGTACTGTTAAAACATTGCTTGGTTTTCGAAAATTCGCCGTATATTCTGGTGTACTTTTAATCAGAAATTTGCATTTTAAGTACCTGACTATGCCAGGCACTTTTGCCAATAATGAAGTAATAACAGGCAATACAGCACCATTTAGTGTGTTACTAATTATCAAAATAATCTCCTGATTAGTAATAAGACAAATAAGTTGTTTTAATAGCCTATATATTTAAAACTATGTTCATTTTCAATAGAAGATTATAGAGTATAGACAGTGAAATAATATTATGGAGAAATAAAGAAAAAAAGAAAAAAACTTCTTTATTTCTTTAATTTAAATGTTTAGAAAAACTTTCAAAATATTTATATATTTAAAGTGTGGTATTTTAACATCTAATGTTATTACCAA
Source organism: Amaurobius ferox (assembly GCA_951213105.1). Lineage (NCBI taxonomy): Eukaryota > Metazoa > Arthropoda > Arachnida > Araneae > Amaurobiidae > Amaurobius > Amaurobius ferox. The sequence continues at coordinate 172,566,217 of OX578135.1, read as the reverse complement.
AAAAGTGTTAATAGTTTAGAGAGTGAGCCCCTCCATCAATATTTATGAGCTACCCCCCCCCCCCCCCACACACACACACACACACACACTCCTGGAAATTTCTCAAGCCCCTCTATTATTTCCTGTCTATCTGTTTCGACCTGGTTCGATCAAGAATCCACCTATAGAAATAGAACCTCACCTGTTTCCTATTTCCCGCTTTGTAAGACTTTTAAACCTTTTTATCACGAGTTTGCATCAATATTTCTTGAACGGGAGTGAAAAGGTATAGGAAAGTATCCCCACCCCCTCCTTTTGTTCCTGACGTACGAGAAAACGTTCCTTTAATTGCGAGAGGCTGTACCCGATACGTCAGTCTGTGTGTACTTAGAAGGAAAATAAAAGTATTTAAAACGAGGAAGAGAGAAACGAAACAGAACGGTTGCCTTAGTGCTGTCAGAGAGATACACAAACATCGCGAATGACCCGCTTTTGTCTCCCGAAGAGAAGATACTTTTGAATATACTTTAACACCGTTGCCATCGCGAGGTGAGAAATAATGGTATAGCGTTTGAGGTTTAATCAGTTAATCCATCGAAGTCGATTGAGAAAATGCTTCCGCTTTGATGTAACCCATGTTTCAGGGCTTAAGGTTGTTTAACCTTTTGCTTACGGGTGGGACAGCGTCCATCCCAAACGAAGAACCCACCAAAAAGACAGGTATTTGACATACCCTATCACAAACAGTTCGATATCCCTTTGCAGGCATTGACGCCCATGGACGCAGGCATTGGCGTTTCTTCATTTGGGATGGACGCTGTCCCATCCGTAAGCAAAAGGTTAAGAAGCATGTGAGAGTATTTCTAAAAGTCATTAGTCATATGGATTTCTTGATCTGATGTGGCCAACACATGGTTTCAATACAGATAAACAAATTTCTATAGAGTACGAAAACAATAATTAAAATTGGAACTTTTTTTTTTTAATTCGATCTTACCGAGAATCAATACATTACTTTACCCACAATACATGGTAATGTATTGTAGGGAATACATGGTAACATAATACATGGGAATAATGTATTGCATGAAAAGTATTGGAATCGTATCGAAAATCACAACTCGAGATTTATACGGATCTATACGTTTCGAGCATCTAGAACCCGACGAAACTATTCTTTGCGTGAAGTATGTGTGTGGCTGTATTCAATATATGTATCTACTCTAGCTCAAAACAATTCAATGAAATTTCATAAGGTTTAGTAGGTAAGTCTCTTGTGGGTTACCCTGGATCTGATTAAATTTTGGTATGATTCAAAAAAATAAGAACCTGACAGTTTTTTTCGAAATAGTCGGCAAAAATCGCCAAAATATAGAATAAAAACTAAAAATGCTCAAATGTATCCATTAAATGCTGATTTTATACGTCATCTTGACAACGAAAAGAATAAAACCAGCCCTTTAACTCTAGTACTAACCGTTCTCGAGATATTTCAGATTTTCGCATTTTTGCCACGTCGCATGTGAAACTACTTTCAGTCGCTAAATGAAAACGAAAATTTAACTCAAACAGCAAATTCAGTGTCGTTTCTAGTAATTATCAATGTTATTTTATGCAATTAAATTCAATTTAAGGAATTATAAAAAGAAGAAAGAAAGAGGAAACGAATTTGACTCGGGAAACCCGTGTGTTGTCCACATCAGATTTTTTTATTCCTGTTGTCGATTAAAATAGCACAACCTTTTTCAAGTAAATCACTTGATTCTTTCGGGAAATATAGAGTTCCCACTGTGGAAAAAAAATCTTGTTTTAGTCCATTTTTGTTCATTTTCAACGTCTGCCGTCCCTTAGATCAAAAATTGTTTTATAAAGAGCGTTAACACTCTGTAAACGTTCCTCTTTGCCTAAATAATAACAATAATAGCCGAGAAATCTTTGTTCCTAAATAATAATAAGAAGAAAAAGAAGAAATTGCATCAAAATTGGCTATTCTATAACAATTTTTAACATATATTTTTCAATTTTTGAAAGAAAAGAAATGGTTCGTATTAAAAGTAATATCATCTCGAATAATGGGGGATACAAAGTTATTTTTTGATATATATATATATATATATATATATATATATATATATACACAGTTTATATATATTATATACACAGTATATATATATTATACAATTATACACAGTATATATATATTATACACAGTATATATATATTATACATATATATATACTGTGTATATGTATATATACACAGTATATGTATATATACATAGTATATATATACTGTGTATATGTATATATACACAGTATATATATATTATACAATTAAACACAGTTTATGCTATTTTCTTAAAGTTAAATCTTACTAATGAACATTTTAATCATATTTTCTATGATTTGCTCATTACTAGATCAAAATATTTAAAAATAAAACTTAATCAATTTCATAATAATAACTGTTCCAATTCTTATTGTGTAATATCATTTAAGCATCCTATTTATAATTCCATAAACTTTAAGAATTTATTTAATCAATTTCATCATTTATTGCCTGTAAAGGATTTGAATGTTACTAAAACTTTTAAATATAACAAGCCTATTGGAAGAACCATTTTTAATTACAATGCAATTTCAAAATCTCTCTCAGTCGACATAGATTCCTCAACAAATTTAGATGGTGAATGTATTTGTAGTGCTGATAATTATGCTGAATTTATAAATCCACACTTGGGTCATATAGTTACTGGAGACTTAGCCATTGTAAAAGATAAATCTTTAAGAACTATAATGTCATTTGGCACTAAATTCAGGTTACCTTCATGTAATAATTCTAAACAAGTGTTAAAGTCAATCAATCTGGACCTTGATAAATTTATTTATGGATTAGCTTCTAAATATGCTCAGCCTTTAGAGGCATTTAATATGTGGAAATTTACTATTTTAAGATCTATTAAAAATACCATTTGTAGTATTAATTTATCTAGATCTATATATAATATGGATAATATAAAGCATTCTGTTAATGATTTACATAGATCTTTTGTTATTACTTATGTAGATAAAGCCTCTAATAATTATGCTATTATTTGTAAAAAATTCTATATTCAATATCTGCTAGATTATTTAAAAAATAATAGTCTATTTAAAATTGATTCACACTCTCTTAATAGTATCAAATTGAAAATTATCAATATGTATAGTGATTTAGATATTAATAATAAATTTTTGACATTTCCATATATTGTGCTTATACCTAAATTTCATAAAATTCCTATTAAATTTAGAACTGTTACTAGTGGTCATAATTCATACTCTACTACTGCTAGTAAATTATTACTAAATTATTTAAATGTAGTAAATAGCAATTTACGAGATTCTGGTGATAGCTACATTATTCTAAATAACAGTAAGGAATTAAAAAATAAATTAAAAACGCTTGGTAAAATAATAGGATTTCAAACTTTTGATTTTAAAGATCTATTTAATAATATTAAGATCACTGATCTATATGAAGTCATTTTAGCTTTATATAATGCTTATATTACTAAACATTCTAATCTTACAAAATTTACCAATTTTCCTAAGCTTCTCCATTTTGTTCTTTTCAATAATTATATCTTTCAAGGTAATAAATTATACTTACAAGTCTCAGGTGTTCCACAAGGTGGCTGTAGTAGCAGTATGTTAGCTAATTTATACCTATATCATTATGAAAAATTCTTTACTTCAACTGATTATAAAATTTATAGATATGTAGATGATCTGATTTGTCTTGTATTTACTGATAACTATGTCATAGATATAGATTTCTATCCGGATAATTTGGAATTAATACCTAATGAAACTTCTATTAGTAATAATGTTTATTATTTGGATTTAAATCTAATTATAGAACCTGCTCATGGGATAGTTACTAAATTATATGATAAAAAAGATTTTTTTAAATTTAATATTAATAAATTATTACCTTTTAATTCCTGCAACTCGATTCAATTGTTTAGAAATATTATACTTAATCAACTTTTTAGAATTTATAGATTATCAGATAAAAAATTTCATGCTTTGCACATTAATAACCTCAAAATTACCAGTAAAATGTATCAATATCCTGCATATTTAGTCAATAGTATAGTTAATAAGTTTCGATTAGCCTAAAATTCTCATATTCTCCCCTTATTATCTTATTTTAGCCGTACTTCTTCATTCTCCTGCAATTATATTTTCATCTTTTTATCTCGAAGCTTTAACAGTTGAATAACTCATTTTATTTCTTTTTATTGCTTTTGCGCAGTACAGTTTTTATTACTCTCTTTGGCAACAGCAAATCACATCTTTTCATTTTGGCATATGGCAACATTGATCCAGTCATATTTTGCTCGTCATGGTTGCGCTGAAGAGGTGCGTTTTGAGGTATTTATGTTTCCTTTATTGTTCCAATCTATATGCTTGTCGTCCATATAACACAAGTTTATAGATAAAATCTATCTTGTGTTTCAGAAACAAGCATTTTTGTGTTCATTTCGAAAGGATATATGGACCCGACGAGAATTTTTTCGAAATGAACTTTTCGTAAGCCTAATCTCGTAAGCCTAAATCTCCTCCATGTGCAAGCTTTTTTGCTTGATTTTTTTGTTTTCTTATTTGCATTCCTCATTTTTGAAATTTGTTGATTGTCTTTGTCCTTATGACTTGCATTATGCTTTATTATTTCCTCTTTTTGTCTTAATTTCTTTTATTTCTTTGTATTTGTAGAAAATTTTGGAATAGTGTATTATGAGTTACTACATACATTCTAACTTTGGATTTAATAATTTATATTTATATATATATATATATATATAAACTATTTAAACTAAAATAAAATGGCGCATAAGTTAAGAAATATTCTATTGTATTTACTTTCATTACAGTGCATGAGGAAGACAGTATTGGGGTGGAGTCAAAAATGCGATTCATGGATTTCATGATGGATTGACATATTATGAGCATGCCTGAATACAAATCAAAAATTTTTAAAAGATACCTGTGTGTCTGTCTATGAATCTATGACCACGATAACTGCCAAACAAATTGATCTAATCGAATAAAAATGATTACGATTATTTCGATCGATGAAAGTCAGAGGCATTTTCATTTTTGAGGCGAACGGAACAAAGAAAGTCGAATTTATCGAACATTTTCTTTTTCAATATGCAGAAAATGTTTCAAAACATAATTCTGTCTAAAACTTTTATAAAAATATGTATTTTACATGAAATTATTTATTTAAAAGCAAATGGTCATCATTTATAGCATGCTAACATGTACTGTTTTTGAGATATTCCACGTTTATGCTCTACCGGCCCCCTAACGGCTACTCTAAGTCCTCGGACGAGTCGGGTGGTCTGGGTTTTCGACGTTTATGCTCTAGAGTGAAGAAATCATAAAAAATGAAGTATATTCACTATCATCAAATGATTGTTTTCTTATTAATTGTTTGTAGCCAAAAATAATTAAGATTGTTTAGAAGTTATCATCATCCATTTTCTAGATGTAGTAAATGTTACGTTTGCGCATATAGTGCTATATGTACCGAACAAATTAAGGAAATTAAATTATATTTGGTACCATTACAAAATCAATAAACGTCAGAGGATTATTCGTTTTCCAGTAGTTCGACGCAGAGCTTAAATTTAAAAAAAAAAAAAGAAAGAAAGAAATCGGAAAGAATTTACATTAACAAATGATTTCAAAATTAGTTGTAAAAATAATTATTTTATAAAGATATTTTTTAACGTAAGCAAATTATATAGTTTACAAAACCATACCATATGCTAATAAGAAAAATACACTTTCTGCGAAGGATAAGGAAAACTTGCAACGATGCATGGAGCAACCTATATAAGCACAAACAAAATGATAATGCAGTATACAGCTGTTTCGGGGGCATGTTGGATCTGACGAAAGGGATTCAATGTGTCCTCGAAACAGTCGTATGTTTCATTATCATTTTATGTGTGCTTATATACATTGCTCAAGTTTTCCCGATATCATATGCCATTTTTAACATATTGCACATTGTTGGTTTAATATGGAAAAAAAATATCTATATATACACACTGGTGTCCAAAATGACCTTTTACATGCACGAAAGCGCCCATTTTTCAACAACTGTTTAATATAATTGAATGAATTTTTTGGATGATTTATATAGCATCATAACACATAAATAGAAACTGAAAATCGAATGTGATTGCATACCATCCAAAACTGATTGCATACCATCCAAAACTAATTATAAAGCAATTTGCCACTTCCATCAAATGCCTGTCCTGCCTCTAAAGACCAGCTCAAAGATGCTTTGCAAGTGATACTTCAGAGACATTAAAAACTGTTTGAGTCGATAAGCACCGGAATCAAATCCTGAATTGCAGAAGGTCGCAACAAAACGTACCTCATGCACAGCGCTTGCGCAACTTATTTTTATGTATGTAAAGATCATTTTGGACACCAGTATATATATAAAATGCATAGGTACATCGTTCTAAAAAAGGGCTTAATTATCTTTTGCTAAATGTCAACGAATTTAGCCTTGAGGGGACAATGGACGTTGAAATGGGCAAAAATCGACTACAAAAAGTTTTAATATATAACATTATTTTACACATTTAACATTTGCTTACGGACGGGACAGCGTCCATCCCAAACGAAGAACCTCCCAAAAAGACAGATATTTGATATACCCTATACCAAACAGTTCGACCCCCTTTGCAGGCATTGGCGTCCATGGAAAACATTGTACCTGCTGCAGCAGGTGCAATGTTTCTGTCGGCGATTTCCATGGACGCCAATGCCTGCAAAGGGGGTCGAACTGTTTGGGATAGGGTATGTCAAATACCTGTCTTTTTGGGAGGTTCTTCGTTTTGGGATGGACGCTGTCCCACCCGTAAGCAAAAGGTTGAATGCATTTTTTTCGAAACGGAATTTTCAAAGGTTTTACATTTTTAAAATGCTCCATGCGTCTTAATTTTTGTCTGAGATGCAGGAATTTTGGCAAGAAGACATCTCTCATACTTTTTAATGAAACTGGGTATGCATTTCATAATTGGACTTTATTAAGGCAATTAAAAGTGAATAAGGATCCAATTAAATGACGAAAATTAAGTTTTAATGCAGAAAAATATTTTTAAAAAATTAACTTTCTAAGGGATTTAAAAATGAATACCCAAATGTGTTCATAATGTGTTTCTGAGTGATCATAATGTAAAATGAATCAAAAATGTGAACAAATGGCACGCAAGGAGCATTTTCAAATGTTTGTTAAAAAAATTAAATTAAAAAAAAATACAAAATTATAACAAAATTGAAAGAAATTGAATGGTATTGTATATAGTAATGTTAAGAAGAATATTTATACAAATTTTCATGTTTCTAAGTCAATAAATAAATAAAAAAAATTTCAACGTCCACCGTCCCCTTAAGTCACACGTGCCTCCTGGGTGGTGCTAAATGAAAAACGGCTAATGGCTATGCTATTTCTCATTAATTTGTAACATTCCTATTTTGTGTTTAATTCTTGTTTTGTGTTTAGTTATTCTTCTTTTGTGTTTAGTTATTCTTGTTTTGTGTTTAGTTAATCTTGTTTTGTGTTATTTCTACCTTTCTATCACTGTGAGATGCCAGTTATGTAATGGATTGATTTTCAATAAAGCCATATGTAACGCAGTATCCATAGAGTAAAAGAAAGTCTCTTTACCTCCACATAGTTATATCTCGAATACTTATTATTTCCTTCAGACTTTTGTTCAACAATGAAATTGTATATCATTTGATTTGAAATTAATTTAAATAAGTATGCGGTTTATGTTTGATATATAAAGGGTCGTAAAATAATAAATCAGCATGTTTTGTTTTTTTCGGAGGGGGGGGGGGGGGTGAGTGTATCACGAGTGCAACCGCTAAACCTTCGTTCTAATAATGATTGTGAGAAGACAAACCAAACTAAATACTACGCATATTAATGCTTGCAACAGTCGGATGGAGACTCTAGAGATTGGGTGGTAGGTTGCCAACATATATTAAATATTAAAAGACATTAGAGCGCAAATGCAGCTAGTAAAAATTAAATAGTTTCACTATTATCAAACGCTTGTACTTTGTAAGTGCTTTAAGCCAAAAATAAATGGACACCCTTCTGGAGCAGTTATGAATCGTTCTCGAGATATTAAAATTTCCCTTTTTCAGGAGGAACGCGATATTGCTCAAATTAATCAAATAAATTCTGTAAAGTTGGGTATGCTTAGTTAAACCGTTAACCTCAAAAATTCTATATTAATTTTCATAAAGATATATTTGTAAGAAAGCTCTAATTTGAGGGATAGTTATTCTAAAATATCAAAACTTTTTAATCTGTAGAGAAAGTTATGAGTTGGACACATCAGATTTCTTTTTTTTTCTTACACTGAGATATCCACGGTGTACGAGTGGAACAAATTTGGCAGTTTTCTTAGAAAAGGGTTCGTTTGCAAAATATTTCTTTGAATTATTCGATATTCCGATAAATCGATTCACCCTCAATCTGCGTTTTAATGTATTAGATACTTCCGGGGATATTTTTAAAAGGTCTATTTCCGGAAAATCGACTGAACAAATTCTTTAGAAAATGGAAAGAACAGACTCAATCGAAAAGAAGTTCTGGCGCCGCAGTTAAATTTGAAATTCGAGTGAAATTTTTCCTAGTAACCAAGATTTGTTTCCCTGAATTGTTATAATAATCTATATCATACAGCCAAATGGGACTGATTGAGTAAGGGATCCATTTAGAACCCAAACTGCTGAAAGTAGAAACTTGAAACTTTGAATACGCGTGGGATTTGACCTATAAATTATGCGAAAAATCTAAAATCTTGGAATTACTTTTGAAAATATATAAACCGCAGAATTTTTGGTCCAACATTCTTATTGAACATTCTCGAGCTAGACACACATAAAATTCGTTATTATAATATCCCATGCAAAAAATATATATATATATTCTAGATTTTTGTAATTAACTCGATGGATGTGCAAACAACCATTCTTGAGTTATTTTACTTTGCAGTTATTAACAGACGATTTTTTATTATACTTCATAATTCAATTTTTATACAGTTTCTGATTCTCTTTTTAACCATATAGTAAGAGAGTTACGCTTCTAATACCGAAATCGTTTGTTGGCGATTCTTCTAATCAAACTATAAATAAATAATAATAAATGATAATAAACTTTGTTTTACCACACAATAGGTACAATTACAACTATTGAAAAGTACCAAAAGTGTTTGCAACTATTGAATAGGTACAAGTATTGAAAATGATTTTCATTAATAATTGATTTTAAGATTAGAATGTTTGAAAACATTTGAAAATATTTTTTTGCGTTCCGAGATTTCAGATGTAACAGAAGAGTCCAAGATGTAACTGAGCTAAAATATGTTCTATTTTTTATAATTAAATGTCAAGCGATTCTCGATATTCAGAACTTTTTAACATTATACAACATAGTTGAAAAGTGTTTATGACTTTGTTCATTCATTCTGTCTGTCTGTCTGTCTGTCCGTTAGAATGATAACTGCTGTAAAAATGACTTTATCAAAATTAAATTTTAGTATGTTGTTTAGACGATCTGTGGAACCTATGGAAATATAAATTAATAATATCACCCAATTAGTTTTGGATTGAACCCAGGTTGAAAAACTGAAATACATTGAACCCTATGGAACCTAATTTTTCAAACATTTTTTAAACGAATTTAAAATTCACAAATTGCTTGGAAAGTTTTAGAAAATATACAAATTATCCCATAAAAAAAATAAAAAAAATTTCAGCAAAATATATTAGGTAGTTTTTTAAATAAAAATTGAAGTAATAATTACACCCATATCATATGAAAAAATCACATGACCCACTTCAAAATAAAATGTGGCATCCATCTTGTTGAAGACCCAGACCGTCCGACTCGTCCAAAGGACTAGGAGCAACTATTTGGACGGCCGGGCATCCATCTTGTGTCAAAATCGTGATTTTTAAAGTTCTTTTTAATTTATATTTAGTCGAAAGCCCAGACCATTCGTCTCGTCCGAGGACTTAGAGAAGCTATTTGAATGGCCGGGAAAAACATCTCTCCTAAAACAGCTTTTTTTTTTTTTCTGTGAATCTATATACTGCGACAACGCAACTACAATTTGTGAATGAAATTTTCACTGTTTTTATATAGAGAGCCAGGCGATTTATATTTCGATGACGTTATTTGAATAAAGCTCATTTATTTTTGATTTAAAGTTGTCAAATATAATAAATTGTAGTATTGTGATAATTTTAAAAATATTACCTCTAAATGTATCGCCTTTTAGAGATGTTCAAATAAAATTACATTGCAGTTGGAAAGTGTTTCATAATCAATGCTTTTTACATGATTGATCTTTCTTGTTTTAAGTATGTTGACGCCCCATTGAGTGACCACTAGCTATTTTGCCTACGCGAATCGGGGATAGAAATGACTATTAAATTATAAAAATTTGTATAGCTAATAATTAAAGTATTAAATTTTAAACGAAAGTAATGTCTTTCTAATACCACATCAAAGGCTGCTTCTTACTTTTATAGATTATTTTTATGGATTTTTGTTTTCCCATCCTGTATGGGAAGAAAGTATTACTTTTTCCTCTAAAATGTTCACGTTTGAGTTGAGATGTTGAAAGAAAGACACGTTTGAGCACATTTCGAACGCTTTTCGAAAGTTGAGGTGTTAACATGATGAATCACAAACTAATTCACTGTCAACATAGAATTCTACACGCCCTGCAAATTATAGACTTTGCCCCGGCATACACAAAAAATCTGATGTGGGCAACACATGACTTTCCTTATATAATGTAATGAATTTACTACTTTTACAGTAAAAACAATAGGTTTTTCTTATAGTAGATACTAATATTCTTTCCAAGATATTGAATTTTCGACAATGAGTCGTCATTTTCATTGATTTAGCGTCATTTTTATCCATTTGGAGAGATTTTCGTTAATTTGGCAACATTTCAAAAAGTCGCCAAGTTGGCGACATTCCGCCAAATTCGTCGCTAAAATCTCGCCAAGTGTTATGGACAAAGAAATAAGTTGTTCTTACAACAGATAAATGACTATTGGCGTTCAAATATAAAAGTATTACTTAAAGTATCTTTTTTCATGAATGGAACGAGCTAGATCCACGAGAATGATGTCACCCAATTTATCGCATGGTATTACATATGAAAAGCGAACATGTTTCTCAATAGGAAATATTTTTGTTTCATATTATATGACTTTTTAATAATTTATTTGAAAAATGTGCAATATCTCAAGAACGGTTTATGTTAGCATTCTAAAATTTATGTCAATCGTTTTCTAATGAAAAATTACATAAGAAATGTCTATTTGCGCAACTTTATTAGCGGTTTTGATTTTTTGACGATTTTTTCAAAATTTTATTCTAAAATTTAGGGCGGTTCTGTACATTCGATTACGTATAAAAACAATAGGCTTCCAGTGTTTACGGATTGTGATTTTTATACCAAATTTGGTTCGAATCGGTCCATTCGTTCGTCAGTTATCGTCTCCACAGACTCACTGACACACACACACACACACACATACTTTCACAGACACACACACACACACACACATACTTTCACAGACACACACACACACACAGACATCACTTCAAAAATGTTTGATTCGTGATCAGGGATGCTTGAAACGTGCTCTCCCGTCGAAAACTCGATTTCGAATTTTCGACCCCGTCACAATACTTTCCTTATACATTATGTATATAAGGAAAGTAAAAATAGACCCTACCGTGACCTAGAAAAAAAAAAATTAAAGATACCAACAATGCCCCTCCCCCCTTTCCCGGAGTAAAACTTTTAGTAGAAAACCCACCAATGAGAATATTTCTTTTACAAATGCCACCAGTGGTGTGCACTATGAAACCCTGCACCCAGACACCGGATCAGGACACGCGGAATTCCTTCGTTTTCCAAGTAGTCAAGACCTTATTCTCAGACCTCAACATCAGCAAATTAACTGAGTTTGTCCGAATCTCCAAATGAAAGTTGTTTCGTGTAGAAGGGGCACTCAGCAACATCTCTGTGGGAGTAGATAACATGCAAGCGGTGTTCTGTTGAACTCACGACCTCCCGGCCCTACCCTCGGTCTCTCGCGTGATACCTTTATTCTAGATGTCGGACTGGACTTGTGTATATGTGAAATCACTTTGCTGACTCTGCTTCCGCCAGACTGTGTTGTTCGGCAACAAATAGGATCCATCGTTCCAAGTAGCTATGAGCAAATTATGCTCACTGTACCTTTCTTTAGCACCCATTGTATCAAGGAGTGCCTCTTGTTTAAATCTACGCCAAATTGCTATAATTTCGATGGGGAGATACGTGAGTTATCTCACAGGCTCCTCGAAAAGCAAATGCCTTGGATTCTTGGCGAATTCTATGTGCAGATACATAAGAAAAATAATAAAACTAGATTTATTATTGAATCATTCGCATTATTTGAATAAAAATTATTTGAAATTCAAGATTGTACTAATATTTTTCCCTATGGAAAACGATGGTAATTCTCAGAATAATTATAATACTCAAGTTATCAAGTTTACTTTAGTTATCGTATCCGCAACTCATAAATATGCACATACAGATGGGCATAGTTCCAAAAGTATTGGAAATATGTTCGAGTTTTAAAAACGTATTTCCCACCAAAATCTCGAATTTAAAAATTTTTGAGAAAACAATAACTCGTCATATAAGAAAATAAATTATCTAATGCAATACGGCCGCAAACAATAGCGACTTTCCAGATTACGATTATGTACTCAAATAACGAAAACTGTACTGGAAACTGATGTCACATTGTCCACTTGGAGGATGTTTCTGTTCTAATTTCATTTCACGAGGTTTCTGAAAAATACCAGACGGGAAGTGGAATCGCACATTTAAATTTTGGGTCACTCTTCCGTAACGCCAGTATGACTAGTTTCTTTGCAACTCAGAATAGTGGAAATGTTGTCTCCAATCAATGAATATGTAATGCACATTTTTTATTTGTTTCATAGGATACACTTCTCAACAAGCAAGTCCACTGAAAAGAAAATTATAAAATACAGAATACAATATAAGTTCACAGGAGTAAAATTTATACAGAATGAAATACAGTATATAAAACATTTAGTAGTCAAATTTAGAAAGTACTGCATATTATAACGTAATCGTCATTAAATATATCAGAATCCCTAATTGAGTTTAGCATTCTACAGAATATTAATACAGCAGAAAACCCACAAGAATCAGTTCTGCATCGGGGAAGAGATAAAATTGCATGATTTCTTACAATTGTCAAGAAATGGAAAGATAATTGAGAAAAAATCTTAATTGCATTTCATCTGGGGCACCACTTACACTATTAAAAAAAAATCCTATGTGGGCAACACATGACTTTCCTTATATAATGCAGTGAATTTACTACTTTTACAGTAAAAAAAATAGGTTTTTCTTATAGTAGATACTTATACTCTTTCCAAGATATTGAATTTTCGACAATGAGTCGTCATTTTCATTGATTTAGCGTCATTTTAATCCATTTGGCGAGATTTTCGTTAATATGACAACATTTAAAAAAGTCGCCAAGTTGGCGACATTCCGCTAAATTCGTTGCCAAAATCTCGCCAAGCTTTACTGACGGAGAAATAAGTTATTCTTATAGCAGATAAATGACTATTGGCGTTCAAATACAAAAGTATTACTTGAAGTACCTTTTCTCATGAATGGAATGAGCTAGATTTACGCGAATGATGTCACCAAATGTATCACATGGTATTACATATGAAAAGTGAACATGTTTCTCAATAGGAAATATATTTTTTCTATTTTATATGACTTTTTGATAGTTTTTTTGAAAAATGTGCAACATCTCGAGAACGGTTCATGTTAGCGTTCTAAAATTTATGTTAATCGTTTTCTAATGAAAAATTACATAAGAAATGTCTATTTGCGTAACTTTATTAGCGGTTTTGATTTTTTGACGATTTTTTTCAAAATTTCATTCGAAAATTTAGGGGGTTCTGAACATTCAATTACGTTTAAAAACAATAGGCTTCCAGTGTTTACGGATTGTGACCAAATTTCACTTGAATCGGTCCATTCGTTCGTCACTTATCGTCTCCACAGACTCACTGACACACACACACACACACACAGACATCACTTCAAAAATGTTTGATTCGTGATCAGGGATGCTTGAAACGTGCTCTCCCGTCGAAAACTCGAATTCGAATTTTCGACCCCGTCACAATACTTTCCTTATACATTATGTATATAAGGAAAGTAAAAACTCTTACTAGGGAAAAATTACATCTATTATTCAAAGATAAATAAGCAAACATTGTATACAAAACATCAGTTGGAATGACATGAATATAAATACCATATTTTTTAAAATAAAGTAAACGCAAAACTTTATTCTGTATCATCTCTAGCAAACGGACGCAATAATTTTGATGAGATTTCCATACAATATTTTCACAAATCAAAATGCTTAAAACATATACATTAAAGTGTATTTCAAAAAGTATATTCACTTAGCATATCATTTAAAAAGTACAAGAACTTGGGACGAAAATAAGTAGTGGTAGTGTAAAAAATAATCTGATGTACAGGCGTATCCTGAGGGTAGTGGGGGATAATATTCACATGGATTCATCACATGTACTCATTACTGTCTGAACAAAACTGACTAGGACGCAAATTGTAATTTCCTCCGGTTCTTTAAATTGGAGCGAATCAGCAAATTAACTTTTCAGCGTTTTATTAACTTTAGAACTTTTATTAAGTGTGTAGGTGTCCCATTGAGTGATCACTATCCATTTCACCCGCACCAAGTTTGAATGAAAATGCTAATATAACATGCAATTTACCAATAATTTAATTTTCAAATGCAGTTTAAGGGACTTGAGTTTGTACATACACCCAGTCACACTCCCTATTGGTATAGAAAACTATTGCCCTGAAATTTTGGAAACTTTTATTTGCCGGCGCACGAAAACCTGCATGTCTCTAATCACCTGCATGCCACTTACTCAAATTATTATTTTTAAATGGCCATCTTCTAATTCTGTGATCCAAATGACAATGTCATCTTTATTTATCATTTACCCTACGCAAATAAATATGGTGGCAATAAAATAAACCTGTATTTCAAGTTTTCAAAACTTATTTTAATGCATCAAACGTTAGATAAAAATAAAAATTTCTGAACTTCATCGTTGGGTTACCATTTTTATTAGTAATGATTTTCTGTCGCCGTATAACCTACACATTTCTTACCTAATTCTTTGCTTAAAAATCCTATAGAAATTATTCAATTCAGAATTTTGTTAAGAAAAAAACCTTCTTCTAATTATCCACTAAATCAAATATCATCAAAATCGGATTGGTCGTTTTTGCAGACATTTTAACATTGAAATGACTCAAGGAATGACTCAAGGAATTAACATTGAAAGGACTCAAGGAATGACTCATTGTGAACCCCCATTCAATTGCCCTTTCCTTTCTCAGATCCTGGCTACACCTGTGATCTGTTATGTCCTAATATAAGAATGATCTAATTTGTGTCATAAGACACAAATTACAGCATTCTTATAATTCGATCCCGCTAAAAATCCGTTGTAAATGGCTTAATTCCTTCGAGAGGTATTGCACTTCTTGTGGAAAAGAAAAACTTGTAATACCTCGAAACGACTCGTGGTAACACCTTAATAGCAGTATCCATTTATTTCTGGTTGAAGGTACTTAAGAATCGTTAGAAATGCTCCCTAAGCGTGTTCTGTGGAGATCATTAAAACAAGAAAGATCAATCATGCATAAAGCATTGATTATGAAACACTTTCCAACTTCAATGCCATTTCATTTAAACATCTCTAAAATGCGATATATTCCTCGATAATATTTTTAAAATGATCACAATACTACATTAATTTATTATATTTGAAAACTTAAAACTTCATCGAAAAAAATGAACTTTATTCAAATGACGGCGTTGAAATATAAATTACTTTGTTTAAACATCTCTAAAATGCAATACATTCCTCGGTAATATTTTTAAAATTATCATAATATTACAATAATTTATTATATTTGAAAACTTCATCGAAAACAAATGAACTTTATTCAAATGACGTCATCGAAATATAAATTGCCTAGCTCTCAATATAAAAGCAGCATTTCATTCATAAACTTATTTCAATTCCTTTCATTCATCACAATACTATAATAATTTATTTTATTTAAAAACTTAAAACCATGGAGGTACAAGTAATTCAACTCTATGCTTAAAACTTCATCGAAAAAATGTATGTTTCTCTATGTAAAATCAATGAATGTTTCATTCATATCAGCTATATTGCAGACTCCATGAGTTAAATAATTTTGCGTTAAAGAAATGCAGCAATTCTTATACAACACATTCTACATCTTGTGTTTACATTCTCCATAAGAGAAAATTAGGCTTTGTTGTAGAAATAATCAAAGTTGGATGATCATTTAAACTCAAATATATTGTAATTGCGTTGTTTCAGTATGTAGATGCACAGAATTTAAGCAAAAATAAAGCGGTTTTAGGACGGATGCAACATTAAATATGAATTAAAAAGAACTTTTAAAATCACGATTTTGACACAAGATGGATGCCATATTTTATTTTGAAGTGGGTCACGTGATCTCTTCGTATAATGGTCACGTGATTTCTTCATAGAAAGGGTGTAATTATTATTTTAATTTTTATTTAAAAAACTACTTTATATATTTTGCTGAAATTTTTTTATTTAATTTATGGGATAATTTGAATATTTCCTAAGACTATCGAAGCAATTTGTGAATTTTAAATTCGCTTAAAAAATGTTTGAAAAATTGGGTCCCCTATAGGGTTCAATGTATTTCATTTTTTCATCCCGGGTTCAATCCAAAACTAATTGGGTGGTATTACTCATTTATATTCCCATAGGTCCCACAGAGCGTCTGAACAACATACTAAAATTTCATTTTGATTAAGTCATTTTTCCGGCAGTTATCATGCCAACGGACAGACAGACAGACAGAATGAACAAAGTCATAAACACTTTTCAACTATGTTGTAAAGTGTCAACAAGAATATGTGAGAAAACTTCCAATATGTTTATAAATAGTAGACAAATAACCCACAAATAAACCGTTCCCAAAACTATAAATCGCGCTTCCATTGCAGATACCAGCATGCACGGCGGAGCGGTTTTAACACTCTTTCAGCAGCTTGACGTTGGCCATTTCAGCCCCATGCAATCTAAGCTCACCATTTAAATTTGAAGTCTTCTATGTGATAAAGCTGACTTTGTCGATCACTTATTTACACGAAGAACTAAATCGTATAAAAAGAGGGTACATAAAGTTCCCTATTATATTTTGCTGAGGGCCTGAAGCTTCAAAATTTCTAAAATATTAGCCAAAGGATCGCTGAGACGTGCACCCGTATCTGGCCTAGGACCAGTGGCGGCGATTGGGGGGGCCGCGAGTACGCGCGACACCATTGAGTAAACACCCCAAATCATTTTTTTAGTTATACAGATTTATTACAATTTCTATTGAAAAAATCTGAATTTTTGGTTCAATTAAATCGAGAATTATTAAAAATAAGTTATGAAAATGCCACTAGATGGCAGCACTACACCTTTCTTCAGAGAAAGTCGACTCACGAAAGCTATATTGCACAGAATTTTCAACACATAGGGGAAAATACAGGGATATTTTTAAAGCCGCGTCCCTAAAATCGGCATCTCCTGAGTGAAAGAATGGTATAGGAGCAATATTAGAAATTTGGCGTGAAAAAAAACCAGACATTGCAGATTTACTAGTAGATTGTGTCGCGGGACTGAGCGCGCCCCAGCCAAAAAGAAACAGAAGAGTAGAAAAACATGAAGAGGGACTTCTCAAATTGGCTCCGTTTCGCTAATTTGGCTTCAATTTTCTACATTTAAGAATGTGTTTGTTCTCATTCTCGTCTTTGTTATAAATTTGGAAGTTTAAATAAACATTTGAACAAATGAGAGAATTAAGTGTACGTGTGTGGTGATGGGAAGGGGGGGGGGGGGGGGGTTATGATATTTTAGGGGATTCTGGCCATCGTGAATAAAGTGTCTTGCTTAGAACACTCAGTTTGAGGGATCGTTTGTGCCACCCAGCTGTCTTAATTATTGAAGTTGTTTCGCATTTCGTCATTTCTGATGTAGTTTGTCTGTTGTTCTGTTCTTCCGGAGGGGATTTATTTCTATGCTCTGGTTGATCTGCTGGTGACGAATTTCAATATGTTTGACTTCAAAATCATTCTTTAAACGTCACGAGTTTCCAATTTTTGGCACACTGTGACATATAGACTATTTTTAGTGACACTTTCATAAATGTGTTGTTTCGGACATTCAGTTTGAGTTGACTTACCCAGCTGTCTTACTTTTTCAGCTATTTAACATTAAAAAATGCCAAAAAATTAAAGAAATTCTAAGTATTTGTTAAAAAACTTAAAAATTAAATTTTCAACATGATCCTTTTATCTGACGTCGTTTTTCTGGAAATTTTGGCACGACCGCTGGCGACTATATTGGTAGCCCCCAAATTGGCTCTAGACTTATAATATTGGCCCAAGGCTTATATTTAAATTGAAGTAGCCCCCAAATTTCTTATCTCGCCTTCTAATTCAGCGAGTTTGATTCTAATCATGGTTATAGTCTCTGCACCATCTGTACGTGTCACCAGAATATATATTTTGTGCCAAGCCCCTGGACGTAACTTTTAGCTTAGCTCCCTCAATTTTACATCTCGTTTCCTAACTGAGAGATTTTGGTTCTGCTAGTGGCTATAGCCTCTGCACCATTTGTACATGTCACCTGGATATGCATCTTTGTGAGAAATCCCTGAGATTAACTTTTACTTCAGTTACGCCCCCCCCCCCCCCCCAATTTCCCATCTCACCTCTTAATTGAGCGATTTTGATTTTACTGATGGCTATAGTCTCTGCACCATTAGCACATGTCACCTGGATCTGCATCTTTATAGTGATAAATCTTTGAGCGTAACTTTTACTTCAAATGGCACCCCCCCCCCCCCACCACCACCACCACCACCCACACACACACACACTTATCCATCTCGACTCCTAATAAAGCGATTTTGATTCAGATGGTGGCTATAGTATCTGACACACATGTACATATTAACTCTGATATACATATTTGATGGATATAATATACATACGTTTTTTACGTCAACCCCTGGGCTTAACTTTTAGTTTAACTAGTCCCCATAATTTTACATTTCAATTTCTAATTGATCGATTTTGATTCTGCTGGTGACTATATAGTCTGAGCAACATTTGTACATTTCAATTGGATACACATATTTTTGTGTCAACCCTTGGGTCGAAAGCCCAGACCAACCGACTCGTCCGAAGACTTAGAGTAACAGATTGTCAACCCTTGGGTATAACTTTTAGTTTAACTAGTCCCCAGAATTTTACATATTTGCTTCTAATTGGGTGATTTTGGTTCGGCTTATCGCTGTAGTGAGTTTTTCTAGCATTTGTACATGTCACCTGGATATGCAACTTTAATATGGCAAATCTCCGAGCGTAACTCTTACTTTAGTTACCCCCCCCCCCCCCCCCCAATTTTCTATCTCGCCTCCTAATCCACCGATTTTGATTTTACGGGTGGCTATAGTGTCTGAACCATCAGTACGTATCGCCAGAATATGCATATTTTTTAGTCAACTCCCTGGGCATAACTTTTAGTTTAACTAGCCCCTACAATTTTACTTAAATTAGGACTATGTAATGTTTCTCACTAGGAAAGATACGTTCCATGTGTCCAGACTTTTTCTGAACGAGCGAGCAGGTGGGAGGTACGTTATTTTACTTAATACATCCGTCGTTTATATTTTTAATACTCCCGTTGCTATGCCCAAAATACGTATATGTATATACATATGCTTTATACATATATAATATATATATATAAGTAATATATATATATATGTATATATATATATATATATAAATATAAGTTATTAAATCCAAAGTTAGAATGTATGTAGTAACTCATAATACACTATTCCAAAATTTTCTACAAATACAAAGAAATAAAAGAAATTAAGTACGCTGTTTAGTTTATCTTTTTAAGTACGCTGTTTAGTTTATCTAACTTTTCATTTATGAACTATCCTTATTCCTAATTCCTTTTGTATGCTTCGTATTAAAGAAACATTCTATATGTATATATATATATATATATATATTACTAACATATATATAGGCATAAATACATAGATGAGCGCCCCCCTCTACATGTCGCTCACGAGCCGCCACTGCCTAGGACGGTCTTTTTTGCAAGCTAAAACGACTAAAAACATTGAAGACTAAGCACATTTTTCGATCTCTCTCCCCACCCCACACCCCACACACACACACACCGTAAATTTGCAAGTGAACTCTAAACGTAAAAATAAAAAAAAATTATATTATGATGGAAATATTGCATTTCTACTGATAAACTCTTGTTGTGAGTCCCTTTATAATAAAGGGACTCTATTTTGATGCCGCTACTGCTGCCATCTATTGACTATCGGTGGAGCTAAAACACATTAGATAATGTGCAATTGAATTTGCCCTTAGCAAGATTTATAAGGGACAGGGCCGCTGACAGGAAGGGACAAAAGGAAGCATTACAAAGGAGTCCGAGAGACTTGCGGATCTGGTCCGCAGAAACAATTAAAAAAAGGTCAGTAACTTGTAAAACGGGAATAAAAGGAGGGTCCACGCATTTGCTGCATAGGGACCCGAAATTTCTGTCGGCGTCACTGATCATTACCATTCCAACTCAGTTGAGGTAGTTTTGCACTGATAGGAACAGAGGAAGTATCAATACCTCCTATAGGGAGGTGTTGATACTTCCTCTGGGGGGTGTTGATACTTCCTCTATATATTCTGATGGTGTCAAAAATCTAAATGCTTGCATATCCAGACTGTTGAGTATGCTAAATTGGAACACAAATCAACGGTGTTTTTTGAACAATGTATGCGTCTGCATGTGTTCTATTACATGCTCCACGCAGCAATAAAATTTGGTGCAAGTCATAAAAATAAAAATTATCTTTTTAAGCTAAAAGTTTCTGAAACATATATCTGGTGAGTGAGACTTCTCTCGATTTTATATTCATAATAGATATTGTTTAGGATTTATGCCACAAAGGTCATTTCTCATTCTATAAATTTGATAAAGGGATCTGAATGTACATCACTGAGGACTGCAGCTTTGTCTTCAAGTTCCTTTGTCTTGAAGTCTAAGTTCAATTGTGGCATTATTATATATGATCTGTTGTTCTATTTAATAGCGCATTAGAAGGAATAGACATTTAAAAATGTTCATTAAAAAATAAAAATAGTCTGTATGAATTAAATTACGACAACAGATGGCAGCACCAAAAATATTTTGAATTAAAATAAAAATATATTCTATATTTTAAATTTAGTTTTAATAGGATCTAAGCATTGCATTTCATCTTTCAGAAAATATTTCGCAACTGTTTGAGCAGAATTTTGGCGAAAAACGCGATCTGCGAAAGTTAACAAAGCTCGGATAGAGCAAAAGATTTACTGACGCTCACTCTTATATCACACTCGATATAAGAGTTCGAAAAATGTACCATTTTATAAACTTCCATTAGCAAACTGTTATTTGAAAATTGTTCTTAAAAGTTATTCTTTCAGTTGTCAACAGATTAGTCACGTCTATGAATTAGGAGCCAACGGCTTTACCGTGCTGAAAACACCGGTTCTCGTTATATCACCGAAATCATGCAGCTTCGGGCACAGTTAGTACTTGGGTGGGTGACCACCTGGGAACACCGCGTGCTGTTGGCACATTTCGGGCGCGGTAGCCCGGTGGTTTGCGCGCTTGATTTGCACGCTGCCACAACTGCCGCCGTGTCCATGCGGAGTACGATCACGTTAAACATGTGGATCCGAAAATCCTTCCGAGAGGTTGGTGGTAGGGGACAGAGGGTACGGTACCTGTGGATGCCTCCCCCACTGGGTTCCGGTCTAAATTGGGTGGCACTTCCCGGCCGTCCAAATGGTTACCTTACACCTTTCTGGTAGGTCAGACAGTCTGGGTCTCAAACAAACAAACGTCTATGAATTGGGTGCATTTTAGTGATTCTGCTAATATATGGTATTTAACAAAAATTGTGACGTCAAAATTTAAAACTACATTTAATCGCATAGACTCGCATGGACTATACCAGTGAACCTTTATTAGACCGCGGCCCGGTAAATTATTTTTTTATAAGACGAGGGCCCGGTCCCAGCAAATTGACTCTTAAATACCTTTCTATTTTTTTTTTTTTTTTTTTTTTTTTTTTTAAGTTCAAACATTAAACTAACATAAGTATTAATCATGGCATAATCATAAAGCGCATTAATACATTTATGTATACGATGTGGCATGTTGACACATATAAAATTACATTAAGTTATCAATCACTTTAGTAACAAAATCGTGCAGCATATTGTAATTTCCTCAGACCAACATTATTCAATTAATGTGCGCTGATTTTCATTAATACATCCCATTCTGATCACCAAAATGTATTATACTATTCATTATAAAATGCATTCTTGTATTACTAAATTTATTTTATTGATGTTGGTTTGAAAAAAAAACGGTATTGAGAAAGAAAAATATTTATCCATTCTAATTCATAGATATCAGCAGTCTCTTATTAAAATTTAAATGCGGCTTGGTCACTGACATTTGCTCATGAACATGCATTTGCTACACAGATGTTATTTAGACGTTCTGGTTCTGAGCTTTTCGACCCATTCACGAATATTATTCTCCCTACAATAGTTCCAATATGAAATATTTATTCATAAAAAATGCCTAGAAAACTAAAATGACAAATTCCTAGAGAATCTCTCGCGGCCCAGCGATTGAGAAGCTCTGGACTACATAAGTGCTACGCAAGTGTGAAAGCCCCAGGCCGTCCGGCTCGTCCAGAGGACTTAGAGCAACAAGTTGGACGACCGACTGCTACGCAAGTGTAATGTTTCTGTCGGCGATTTTCCCAAACGCTGGCAGAATTTTATATTCGCACATTGTTCTTCAAACGCCATTTCCATTTTCGACGAGCGCGAACGACTACAGTTCACTGACACGCATTGTCTGCAAAACACCTACTTCTTCCTTTTCACATCTCGCGTCACATGTGCCTCTACGCCACGGCAAAATAGTTCCCCTCCCCTCCAATCAGGGTTGGAGATATCAGTACAGTCTCCGAACTTTTTGATCCTACCTTGTATATTAGGAATTGTCAGAAAAAAGGTGGTTAGTCACGTTCACGATCCGTAGAAAAATATTATCATCGTTGAATCAATGCTTTAGAAATTGCCGTCAAGTAACACAATCAAAATTACTACGCGATTAAATTATAGCGATCAATCAATACATCTGCAAATGTCAAAGTAAAACATTCAAGTAGTGTTTGTTCAGCATGAAACAGAATTGTATTATTTTCGTTTTCTGATACAGAAGATTTGTTTTACAATATCCATGCTGCCGTAGCAGTAAAGGGTGAGATCTTTCATGAAAACATCACTATAGCACATATTTATGCCATATTTACGTTTTAAGCTGGGAAAATTTTGAGAATGTTTCGCGTAGCTGACAATGCTGTCTGAGCCAAGTGCGTGTCTAGAATTATTTTTTCGGTGAAGGTCACACGAGCTATTAAGACCAAACAACGCTATTTGTATATGCAAATAATTACATATAATCAAAAACATTTCTCTTTTCTCTGATTTTGGAGTGGAACCAGACTCCAACTCTCACCTTGGATACGCATTTGGTTTAGGTGATGACATGTACTCGCGCCTTTTAAAGTTTCAATCTTGATGATTTAGTAAACAGTATCGAAATAGCGCACCCATGAATTGGAAATTTACGTATGTAAGTAAAAATCTGCCAAACGTATAACTTGATGGCTCTGAACAAAAACAGTTTAAAATATTGTTTGTTGGAACGTTTTCAGCCCCCCCCCCATACACACACGCATATGCTGCCCGCGAGTCTCTTGCTTGCTTATATTTAGCCATTGATTCATGAAAAAGGTTGAAGACCATTACCCTAAAGACAATGGAAAACCTAATATAGCAATAAAAGTAAATTTACAAATAAAGATGAAAAAGTCGAGGCATTAAGGTGAAGCGACTTCTGACCCAAAACAGTGCGTAGCCAGATAGAGAAAGTGCTCTATGGATCATCCCTCACCAGCTGTGGATCATGGCTTCGCGGTCATTGTTGCTCATCAACACACAGTATGCGATGAAATGATCAGTTAACAATTTTTCTAGTATAAGAATTTTCTTCGAATCTAGTAACAATTCTGATCATTAAGTGCCACTGACCGATTACAAAGTTCTAAGCGCTCAGGATTACAGTGAAGTGAATTTTTTAAATATGATCAGGCGTTATAATGCATATAGCAAAGGGAAAAAAACGAAAGAGAGTGAAAAAAAAAAAGCGCTGTTACTTGATAACGGTATTTTCATCAGCGGTGTCACTATAGTGACACCGCTGATGAAAATATGTCAATGAAACTTGCTTGCCATTCCATGCTGACTATGTATTGTATAGCTTGCCATTCCATGCTGGCCATGTATTGTATAACTTGCCATTCCAAATTAAATACTGATTGTACAGGGCGGTCTGGATCTTAAAAATTATAATAATGATATTGATTGAAATGTTAAATGGAATTCATTTTATTATTATTATTATTAAGAATGTAGTTGAGGCTTGATTACTCCTTAAGAAAAAATAGATTTTCTCTAACTCTATAATATATATTTTTGATTAACCTTTATAGAAAGTCACACTTTATGCAATCTTATTAAAAGATATCAGCTTAAATTTTACATTCCAGAAAACTTTCTCATAGAATTTATTCTTTTTAGCATTTCATAGCGGGAATTATTATGATCGTTTTATAGCATAATTATGGAATATTCCTAGATTTGACCTAATTCCTGCTTTTAATGTTGGACTTTGTAAAAGTGGCCCTTTTCACTGTTAAAAATTATTTATACTTGCAAAATTCAATATATGAAATATTTAAAAGTATACAGCATTTTTCCAATAAAAATCAAAATTAAAAAAAAAAATTAAAATAGTATACATTTTAAACTACTATCAAAGCAGCAATATATAAAAATAAATATTAACTACTACGTTATGGTGTTGATAACATAAATATTACTAAAAAATTAGCGCAATTCACAGACCATTTTAACTGAGAATTTTTAGCAGAAACGCCGAAAAAGTTATAAAGAATATTAAACTCAACGCACATTGGATTTTGCTACTATCAAAATGTAATTTTTATAATGCACAGCAATAAGTAAATAAATATTAAAATTTTATTTGAAAATTTAGAATGCAAACATAGCTGAATTGTATAACATTGATAGAGATTAATAAAAGATTGAAATTTTAACTCCAGCAGTTGTCCCTTGTTATTTAATTCCATCTCAATCCAAGGATGCCCACAAAATGTAAAAATAAATAAACTTAATACAAATCATGAATTATTATCAAGTTTATCAGTAAATATCGCCTGTCGTCGCCATGAACATTAAAATTTATTTTTCCTTTGTATTAATCTCTTACTGTCGATAATCGACACAATGTGATTTTATTTCAAATTAATTTTTGTAAATATTGTCTATCTAACGCATGGATTCAGAAAATAAAAATATCTAGTCCTTCGACATCTGTGGCTTAATGAGGGAGGCACAATACTTCGCTCTTGAATATCAGAATCCTGAAGAATTTTGTATTGAGATATAACAGAATATGAGTAAAATGTTAGATTTAAATTACAGTCAATAATTTTAACTCAAACGATTGGTTTATTACAAAAATTTAGTTTTCAATTAATAATAGCTTGTATTAACTTAGTGGAAGTTAATGGTTTTTCTTAAATCCTGCTACAGTCATAAGTATATATTTGCGACAAATCTAACTTGACTCTTAAAAAGTACAGGTAAAACTGTAAGCTTCTGATAAATTATAGATTCCATCTGACAAAATATGTTTATATTTAAAAGCTAAAATTATTTTTATAAAACTGATGATTTAAGTTCAAATCAATCAATTTTTGAAAAAAAAAATCTAAATTCTACACTTATTTATTTATTTCAGATTTCTGTACAAAAGCAGTATTCTAAATCGATATCCAAGACGAATTCTGTTGTTATAGAAACTATCTAGCCAGTACGTTTAATGGGCGTATGACAACAGAACGCAGTCTGTAAGTTATAGCTTCCGCGATATATTCAAGTTAATCATGCCGCGAGTGTAGTTTGAACATCAATAATTTAAATATTTCCAATGCGAAAACATTTTTAATGACTTGGGAATTCACGAGTTTTCTTCAGACATTAAATTTAGCACTCCATTCGTTCGATCATTTCCTTAGTGTTCGTGTTAGTCGCCGTCTGTAGTTGCTTTTCAAAGAGGAAAGAAAAAAAAATCCAATTCTCAAATTCATCTCCTCACGCCCCATTTCTACGAAGTCCTTCAATTACGTCACGTCTCATTCCGCTATTGAGAATCAAAATAGACATCAACTCCAAAATCCCTTTTTTCCCCTTCTCTTTCCCTATTGGGCCTTTCACAATCCTTCCATCTTTTATTAATCCTTAATTCTCTCTTTTCCCTGTTTTATTGAATCTGATTTCTTCATTCTCGCGATTAAGGACTTTGTAGAGTTAGGTAACAGACAGCGATAAAACACCCTTTAAAACACAACTAAGTCGCTTATCTCAGTGTAAGACGTAAGAATCTGCAGATGCAACGAGCAGATAAACACATGTTTATAGCTTGACCGATTTTTTTTTTTTTAATTTTTATATAAGATTATCGTACAGTGAAATGGGAAATATTTCGTGTATGTAGTCCTGAATTTTAGAGATTGTTAATCAGTAAATCCTTTGGAAAATTTGTGGAGTGAGCTTCCACTCGACTTTCACACAAGCCGTCCATGACAGATCCCAATATTTTTTGAGGCTACAAAAGACATCAAAAAATTTATTAAGAGGGGGAAATTCAAATATAGAGAGGGCCCGTTTTAAATATATGTTGGGAAGGGGGGGTGCACAATTTGTATGGGCGGTTCTGATTCATACTCTATATTTATACATCCTTTTGTATCATAATAAGTATTTCAGAATGAAAAAATGTTTCTTTTATGCAAGGTTAATAGAATATTACTATATATACATGATATTCTACTGATCTTGTTTTTTATGAGCATTCATCATCAAATTGTTTTAATTTTGTTTTTCTTAATTCTTAAAAAAAGTTGTCAGCAGGTGGGTTAAACTGATGAATTATTTGCATTCAGCTAATTTTTATTATTAGTTGCAATTTGAATAATCTTTACATGCATATACATTTTACGCACGACAAAATTTAAATTATTAGTTTTCTATATTGAGTATATTATTATCCTTTTCCGGTAATGGTCATTGTTTCTCAGTCTATATAAATAAAATTGCATTGTCCATCTATTTATCTTATCATCACGGTAGAACAGCTGTATCGAATTTCATGAAATTTTTATGGGTAGCCTTGGTAGGATACCACTTAATATTTAGCCATCCGTTCTATCTTTCTTTCTGTTTTCATGTCTTTTATAACTATTTCCTCTCCTTGAGCGGGGTCCAATCGTTATAGGAGCTTCCAAACAATCGTTATCTGAGTCTAAACTAGCATAATCTAATCATTTTGCGAACCTCTTTACAATAAATGCAATTCATAATTCAATACAGTGACCCGATCGTTTTTTGTGCCTCTATCTCTAAAATTATGGAAGCTTTATAAATAAACGAAATAAAAAATAAACCTTTTAATCTCAAGGGCCATCAATGAAACATCTCTTTTTATATCTGCTCCCAATAAAAAGATCAGAAACAAGCAGTTATTTAATTGTAAAAGTGTTATCATCTACATAAATAAAATTGTAAGCTGTAATTTTCTCTGTATTTTATGTTACCATGGGAGAACCCACTTCTTTCCTTCATGCGAGAATGATCATAAAACTAAAAAAAAAAAAAAAAAAAAAAAAAAAAAAAATTCCAAATGTTAAAAGTTCACTGCGAATTGCGAATTAAGTTTCTTTATATTATGTATTCCGTACGAAGAACGGATATACAACTATAGTACTGAATAATTTTATAAAAATCTTGAATTTCTCATTATTGTTATTCAAATCACTCGAATTGCAAATTATTGTATTATTGTAAAAATGTAACTGTACACATAAAATTTTACAGTGATGAGAGTAGTGTTGTTGTTGTTGTTGAAACCCAGACCGTCCGACCTACCAGAAAGGTGTAAGGTAACTGTTTGGACGGTCGGGAAGTGCCACCCAATTTAGACCGGAACCCAGTGGGGGAGGCATCCACAGGGACCGTACCCTCCTTCCCCTACCACCAACCTCTCGGAAGGACTTTCGGACCCACATGTTTAACGTGATTGTACTCCGCATGAACACGGCGGCAGTTTTGGCAGTGGCTGGAATCGAACCCGGGCCTACCGAGTGCAACTCCAGCCCGCTAACCAATGGGCTACAGCGCCCCGATGAGAGTAGTGTATAAAGTCTGGTTCTGTGCCAACCGGGGTATAGTGGATATGAGGAAAATTTACTGATTTTTGAGGAGGTAAAAAAGGGTCCCTCATTTTGGATGAGTCGGGGAGTGATAAGGACTTAAAAATTTTTAGGCAGACGACAACACTAAACTCTTTTTTGCACTGGCAACACTAAACTTGTTTAACTATGGCAACACTAAACTTATTGATGATGACATCATTAAACTTTTTGGCGATGGAAGCAATATAAGAATGTGGTGATTCACAAGATTTAACTGATAAGAACTTAGACATTTCAAAAGTACACTAACCTTTTTTGCTGTGGCAACGACGTAAGAATGTGATGACTCATGATCTTTAACTGATAAAAGTATGTGATGATTCATGAGTTTTAATCGATAAAATAATGGGATGACTCATGAGGTTTAACTGATAAGAACATTGAAATTTTTAGAGATCACTAAACTTGCCAAACTACCAAAGACGTATGCCTTGAATAGACTGATTTACCTTGAGTAGAATGATAGTTAGAATGTAAACAAATACTAGCTCTGCACGGTGTTGACTTTACAAAGTAGAAGGAACACTAGCGCCACATGGTGGTGATTTTGCAAAACACTTAACTTTTTGTGGTAACAACGAAGTATAAATATGAGGTATCATGAATTTTAACCATTAACAACTTTCAAATTTAAAAAAAAAACACCAAAATTTCGAGGTAGCAACGAGTTGTAGCTAGAATTCACAAAAACGATAGTTAGAATGGGAAACAAACACTTTTTATATAGTCCATTCATTTATTTAACTTAATGTTTTTCCAACAATTAAAAATTGTGTGATCACATACTTTAGAAAAATTTATTTTTCTAAATTCTTAATATAAATGAAATTTCTATTAAAAAAAGAGTTTATTTATTTTTTCTAAGAATAAATAAATTTGAAAAAGAGTTGAATTATTTTTAAAACAAAATATGAATTTGTAAAAAGAGATGAATTATTTTTTGCTAACGAAAAAGAAAAAAGAAATTGTAAGAAAGAGATGAAATATGTATCTTCAAACAAAAAAAAAATAAAATTACATTTGCAAATAATGAAATATGAAACTGAATCACATTTTTAATGCAAATGGAAAAAAAAGATGTAGATGCGTAAATTGAAATTAAATTTCTAATGTAAATGAAGAAAAAATGCTAAAAATTAAAAAATGAAATTCCTAAAGCAAAGTAAAGTGGAAAATGAGTTGGTAAAACTAAACTTTTTTTCTTGTGATGGCATCGAAGTAAAAATGATAAGAACTTAGAAATGTTTAGAGAATACTGAACTTTTTGCGCTGGCAACGAGGTATACTTGGAATAGACTGATTCGCGAGAACGACATGGGAACAAACGAATGGAAGCAAGCACTAGCGCCGCATGGTGATGATTATACATAGGAGGAACACTAACGCCACACGGTGTCAATTTTACAGAATAGGAGAACGATAAATTGTTTCATTGATGTTAACGCTAAACTTTTTTAACGATGGTATCGAAATATGTCTAGAATACGATGATTCATGAGATGGTGATGGAACTTGGAAATCTGAGAAATTTTAACTTTTTTTATGCTAAGACAATACTATTTTTGTACTGTCAAAATTGCAATCATACTAGTAGAAAACTCCTTTACCACGAAACAAAGCTTTCTTTGCTATGCTATTAATGTCAATATTTAAAAGTACTTGTTCATTCGCACTATAATACATCTCTAAAGGAGTACTGTTGTTGTTGAGACCCTGACCGTCCGATAAAGGAGTACTGTGAAGACATTCATGGTAAATTTGATTTTCAATTTTCCCAACACAACCGACACATTAGAAAAGTTTTCTTACGTGGTGCATTACATTGTCATGAATACAAGAGACTAAATGATCGAATGCAAATTTACTGTCACAGATAAATGATGGTAGAAAGGCTTTATTACTTTCCTTATATACATAATATAATGTATAAGGAAAGTATTGTGACGGGGTTGAAAATTCGAATTCGAGTTTTCGACGGGAGAGCACGTTTCAAGCACCCCTGAACACGAATCAGAAGTTTTTAAGGTAATGTCTGTGTGTGTGTCATCTTCACAGACTCACTGATGTGTGTGTGTCAGTGAGTCTGTGAAGACCATATCTCACGAACGAATAGAGCGATTCGAACAAAATTGGGTACAAAAATCACAGTCAGTGAATACTGGAAACTTATTTTTATCCGCAATCGAATATTCAGAATCCACCTAAGTTTTGAAATGAAATTTTGAAAAATTCATCAAAATACTAAAACAGTCAATAATGTTACGTAAAAAATCACTTCTTATGTAATTTTTCATTAAAAAGCGATTCGCATAAACTTTAGAACAGTAGCATAAACCGTTCTCGAGATATTGCATATTTTCAAGTAAATTTATCAAAAAATCACATAAAATTAAAAAAAAAAGTGTTAACTATTGTGAAATCTGTTCACTTTTCATATGTAATAATATGCTATTTAATTTATTATCATCATTATTTTAGATCTAGCTCGTTCCATTCACGAAAGAAGACACTTTGGGTAATAAGCTAATAGCATTCTAATTTGACACCATTAGAAGTTTATCTACTTTAAGAATAACCTATTTCTGAATCCACAATTCTTGACGAAATTTTAGCGACAAATTTGGCGGAATATCGCAAGTTTTTTAAATGTAGTTTTTTAAAACTTGGCAAGTTTTTTAAATGTAGCCAAATTGACGAAAATATTACCAAATTCATAAAAATGCCACCAAATTGATAAAAATGACGCTAAATCAATGAAAATGAAGACTAATTGATAAAATTTCAATATCTTGGAATGTATATAAAAATCTACTATAAGGAAGATACTTTGGGTAATAGTTTTGCATTGGCACCTGCTGCAGCAGGTGCAAAGTTTCTGTCGGTGATTTCCCCAAACGCTGGAGGAATTTGATATTCACATTTTGTTTTTCAAACGCCATTTTCGTTTTCGACGAACGCGAACGACTACAGTTCACTGACACGCATTGTCTGGAAAAACCCTGCACTGCCGACTTGCTTCTTCCTTTTCACATCTCGCGTCACGTGTGCGTCTACACCACTGTAAAATAGTTCCCCTCTCCTCCAATCAGGGTTGGAGATATCAACACAGTCTCCCTACTTTTTGATCCTACCTTGTATTTCTAAAACACTATGATCTTAAATCATATAAATTTGCGACATCTGTGAATGAGCCAAACCTATCCACGCAATAGGCAAGGTCGAAATGCCTTTTCGTTTCATGTCATAAGTATGTGTAATCGCGTGGTCTAAATGGAGTGTCATCTGCAAACTAATTACATAAGATAGATACGAACTTATCAGATCTTGTTACTTTTTCAGTGAATGTTACAACATTCGACTGTATTAAACACAATTTTCGCCCATACGTGAAAAATTCTACTTTATTTATTTTTCATCTTTGAAATCATAAATAGGATAATTTTTAGAAAACTTAATTAAAGTTCATAATTTTTAATCACAGAGAAATTAAATACTTGGGAAAATTTTATATTTTTTTATAACTTTGGAAGGGAAGTTTATAACATCACGAGGAATATACAAAAGTTGATAGAAAAAAAACACATGAAAATTACAGAATGGAGTCCTCAACAACGATCATCCAAACTAGAAATGGACGACACATACACACTAACTAGAGTACTATAACGATATCTTGTCAGTTCTTATTTAATCTTATATCATCACCAAGTTTATTTTCTAATCCACCTAGAAATTTTTGTTCCTATACAGGGTGATTCAAAACGATGGGGCTAAACTTTAAGGGGTGATAGAACACACCTAAACAAGCACTTTTCATCATACAATGCATGGTCGTAACTCAAGCGGTTAAGCACTAGGGGTTAGCATGTACTGTTGCATGAAATGATGGAACACAGGAATGATAAAGGAGGTGTGAAGAAAATGAAAAAATCTGATGTGGGCAACACATGACTTTCCTTATATAATGTAATGAATTTACTACTGTTACAGTAAAAATAAAAAAAATAGGTTTTTCTTATAGTAGATACTAATATTCTTTCCAAGATATTGAATTTTCGACAATTAGTGGTCATTTTCATTGATTTAGCGTCATTTTTATCCATTTGGCGAGATTTTCGTTAATTTGGCAACATTTCAAAAAGTTGCCAAGTTGGCGACATTCCGCCAATTTTGTCGCCAAAATCTCGCCAAGCGTTATGGACGAAGAAATAAGTTATTCTTACAGCAGATAAATGATTATTGGCGTTCAAATACAAAAGTATTACTCAAAGTATCTTTTTTCATGAATGGAACAAGCTAGATCTACGAGAATGATGTCACCCAATTTATCGCATGGTATTACATATGAAAAGTGAACATGTTTCTCAACAAGATTTTTTTTCAATTTTATATGACTTTTTGATATTTTTTTTGAAAAATGTGCAATATCTCGAGAACGGTTCATGTTAGCGTTCTAAAATTTATGTCAATCGTTTTCTAATGAAAAATTACATAAGAAATGTCTATTTGCGTAACTTTATTAGTGGTTTTGATTTTTTGACGATTTTTTCAAATTTTCATTCGAAAATTCAGGGAAGTTCTGAACATTCGATTGCGTATAAAAACAATAGGCTTCCAGTGTTTACGGATTGTGATTTTTGTACCAAATTTGGTTCGAATCGGTCCATTCGTTCGTCAGTTATCGTCTCCACAGACCCACTGACACACACACACACACACACACACACACACAGTTTCACACACACACACACACACATACTTTCACACACACACACACACACACACACACAGACATCACTTCAAAAATGTTTGATTTGTGATTAGGGATGCTTGAAACGTGCTCTCCCGTCGAAAACTCGAATTCGAATTTTCGACCCCGTCACAATACTTTCCTTATACATTATGTATATAAGGAAAGTAAAAATTATAGAACACATTTTAACGAACAACTTACAGAAACTGTTTAAAACGAGAAATCAAAGAAATTACAAAATTATAATTGTAATGAATAACTTATAGAAACTGCTCAAAACAGCGACCGTCAACATGAATGCAGGTCTCACAACTGCGATGTAGCAATTGTTGTACATTGGCGAAAACACCAGGCATTTCTCGTACAGCGGCATCAGCAACAGAAATCCTGGCAACAAGTTCCTCATCGCAATCGAAGGGGCTATCGTAGATGAGGCTTTTCATATGGACCCATGGGAAAAAGTCCAAACATGAGAGATCGAGCGATCGTGCCGACCAAGTGATGGGATGGCCCTGACCAATCCATCATCCTGGGAATGTTGCATCCAAGTCGTTTTGCACAGCCATTCAGAAATGGGATGGCGCTCTGTCGTGTTGGAACCACGTACCGATTTGGGCTTTCCTCGCATTTCCGTCCGTAGCTCCGTACATGAAATGCATGTAAGTCTTCTCCTGCTTCGTGAGACAATCTATCCCAGAATCCATCCCTTCTGAAATCCACAATAGAACTGACGAGGAGTGCAACGACAGGAGCTCTTGATCGCGTGCGATACGACCATGCATTGTATGATGAAAAGTGCTTGTTTAGGTGTGCCCTTAAAGTTTTGTCCCATCGTTTTGAATCATCCTGTATTTTTTTAATTTGCTTCATTAATTTATGCTAATTCATAATAACAATATTCAGAAATTGAACAAATTTTACACGTTTTAGCGAATTTTACATGTTTCGACATAGTAAGACATGATTTTTTTTACGCACTTGTAAAATTGTGTGTTATATTTTCAAATTCAAATATCATAAAAATGAGTTTAGTGGTGCCACCACCAAAAAAGTTTAGTGTTGCCATCACCAAAAATGTTTAGTGTTGTCTCCTAAAAATTTCAAATTCTTATCACTCCCGAAAATCTCCTCCTTCAGAGGGACCTTTTTCTCGCTTCTCCAAATGAGGTTACCTTCCTCATTCTGGAAGAGGTGATTCCTTCAGAATTCATTTTTAAATGAATTTTGGATCCAAAATTCATTCAGTTTGTGCAGCCTTTCCGTAATGCTTTCTATAAAATAAGGGGATAAACGTCTTAAATTGTTAAGAAAATATGGTTAGTTCGAGAACTGAAGAGAAGACAGCACTACCATATCATTTACTTGTGCTTGTATGACTTCGCTAACTTTTGTTCTTCAATAGATATACATAGGAATGATTCCTTGCAGAAAATTTGAAAATTTCAGACAATTTAGTGGAAATTACACATTTTCATAACTTTCCATCTACCATCTTTCCATCTACTAACTTTCTATCTATCCATCTATCTATCTCTCTATACATATACTAATATGTATACATATATACTGATTGCCAAGTGTCCCTCTGTCAGTCACACTTTTTTAGGCACTTCTCAAATAGATAGAGACTTGCAGTTTGGTACACGAGTCGATCGTTCAATAAAACACACTGGACATATCGAATTTTTCGAAAATGTTCTATAGAGAAGTTGCCCTACACCAAAACCTTCGAAAAGTGAAATGATAGAAAAGCATGTTTTGCGATGAGATAGAGACTTCAAATTTGACGAATGGGTAAATCGTTCGAAAGGAAAGTGTGCAATTTCAGATTTACGATATTTTCTACTTAAGGGGGTACCTAAAACCAAAATGTTCGATTTGCCGAATATATGAGAAACGGTTCCTTTAAAATTCGAGAGGCTTGAAATTTGGTATATGGGCTAATCATTTGACGAAAACATCAAAGATGTATATAGTTTTTCAAAAATGTTCGTTTAAGGGGGTGCTTCAGAGAAAAACGTTCGAAATTTGAATTGATGAAAAAACATGCTTCGGGATGAGATAGAGATTTCAAATTTGGTGTACGGGTACACAGTCTAGAAGGAAGAAAGTGTACAATTTCAGTTTTCCAATATTTTCTACTTTAAGAGGTGCCGTATACCAAAATGTTCGATTTTTGGAATAAAGGAAAAAAGCGCCTTTTTAGACGTGATAGAGACTTGATATTTGGTATATGAGTGAATCATTTGACAGAAAACAGAAGAAAAATGGAGTTTCTCAAAAATGTACTTTTAAGGTGGTAGGTACTCCACACAAAATCATTCGAAAGGTGAAATGATTGAAAAAGCATGCTTCGCGATGAGATAGAGACTTCAAATTTGGTATACCGGTAAATAGTTGGAAAATATGCTTTGGGATGAGATAGAGATTTCCAATTTCGTGTACTGGCAGATCGTTCGAAAGGAAGAAAGTGTACAACTTCAGTTTATCCCGGCCGCCCAAATAGCTGCTCAAGACCTCGGACGAGTCGGACGGCCTGGGTCTTCAACTTCAGCTTATTAAAGTTTTCTATTTTAAGGAGTGCCGCACACCAAAATGTTCGATTTTCGGAATAAAGCAGAAACACCTCTTTTAAAACGTGTTAGAGGCTTGATACTTGGTATATGACCGAATCATCTGATAGAAACCCCAAGAAGAATGGAGTTTGTCAAAAATGTGTATTTAAGGGTGTGAGAGCTCCACTAAAACGTTCGAAAAATGAAATGATAGATAAAGCATGCTTCGCGATGAGATAGAGACTTCAAATTTGGTGTACGGGTAAATAGTTGGAATGGAAGAAAGTGTGCAATTTCAGTTTTCCAACATTTGTTATTGTAGGGGGTGACGCTCTCTAAAACATTCGATTTGACGAACAAATGAAAACCGCCTCCTTTACAATGTGATACAGGCTTGCAATTTAGTATATGGGCTAATCATTTGGTAAAAATCCCAAGATGAATACGGTTTTTCAAAAATGCTCATATAAGGATTGCTACATAGAATAACGTTCGAAAAATGAAATGAGAGAACATACTGCGTGAAAGGATAGAGATTTCAAATTTGGTGTGCGGTTAGATAGTTTGAAAGTAAGAAAGTGTGTAATTTCAGATTTTCAATATTTACTACTTTAGGGGTGCCGCTCACCAATATGCTCGATTTTCCGAATAAATGAGAAACGGCTCCTTTAAAATTTGATAGAGGCTTGAAATTTTGTATAATGTCTAATCATTTGACAGAAACACCCAAGACGAATATAGTTTTTCAAAAATGTTCGTTTAAGGTGGTGCTCCAAAGAAAAACGTTCGAAAGATGATTTCGTAAAAAAAACGTGCTTCGGGATGAGATAGAGATATCAAATTTGGTGTACAGGTAGATAGTTTGAAAGGAAGAAAGTGTACAATTTCAGTTACCAATATTTTCTACTTTAGGTACACCAAAATGTTCGATTTTCGGAATAAAGGAGAAACTCCCCTTTGAAAACGGGATAGAGGCTTGATATTTGGTATATGGTCCAATCATCTAATAAAAAACCCAAGACGAACACAGTTTTTCAAAAATGTTTATTTATAGGTGTGCTCTATAGAAAAACGATTGAAAGGGGAAATTATAAAATAGCATGCTTCGGGATTAGATAGAAGCTTTAATTTGGTGCACGGGTAGATAGTTCTAAAGGAAGAAGTACTCAATAAGAGTTTTCAAATATTTTCTTCCTTAGGGGGTTCTGCACACCAAAATATTCGATTTGCCAAATGAATATGAAACGCGAATTATTCAAAAATTGACATTGTTCAGGGGTTACTTATTTCGAGACCGTTGATTTTCAACCGGTATTCAGCTAGTTGATAACTAAAGGCATAAGTAAATAAAAGCATTTCGCAAACTGTACATTATTATGAAACAAGAAGTATGCGGAACGTTGTTGTTCTAACGACTTTCCTCACATTTTGACGTTACTATATGTATACAATTGTTTAAAATTCGTAGTTTAGCCATAGTGCATTGCTGTTAAGGTAATTATTGAGTAATTCATATCAAGCTATTTTAATGGTTTATTTGGTGTGAATTGGCAAAAAAAGAAAAAAAAAAAGAAGGGATATGAAAAGTATGTTTTAAGACCTCATGAACAAAGTTCAAATAGTCTCCGCAATATGTATGTATTGTGCGCATATATGTATGTGTGTTTGTGTGTGTGCTCGTATATATGTGTTTGCCTGTGTGTGCGCATATGTATGTGTTTTTGTCTATGTGTGTTTGTGTGTGTGCTCGTATATATGTGTTTGCCTGTGTGTGCGCATATGTATGTGTTTTTGTCTATGTGTGTGCATATATGTATATGTGCTTGTCTATGTGTGTGCGTATATGTACTCGTGTGTGTGCGTATATGTATTTGACTCTGTTTATATGTAATATGAATATATGTATATGCCTGTGAAATGTGGGTAAGATAATTTACGAGCATGTATCGTCATGAAATTACATGTGCGGATACATTACGTAAAATAACTGAAAGGAATCACCTAAATTTTTTATAGTTAAAGATACAGTACTGCTTCTCATTACATAGAATAGATCAGTATTAGTGGTATACTATGCCTTCTTGCATTTTTTAAAAGTAGAAGTATAGCAAAACAAAAATAACTGCATAACAATTAGTACATGAGGTAGGGGTTAATAAGATTTCTTTGACTTTTGATGGCACCAGTACTAATATATATACTGCACAGGAGCTGGGATGTAATATACTTTTAAAATAGAAAATGTTTAGCAATTAATAGAAGTCTGTTTACTGTTACGATTTGCTCAAATATTATCTATATCTCGTTAACAAAATTAACAAAATGTTATCTATTGATATAATTTATGTTTTAAGATAAAAAAACTGAAATATTAATAAAAAATGATTTGCAGTGACAATTTGAAAAAGAAAGCTAAAACAGTCATAACAAAATGTGAAAATAAATGTGTAAGAAAAGAAAGTGTTGCTGAATCTTAATCCATGCATTTTGAACCTCTATATTTTAGAGATTTAAAACTACGTAGATTAAGATCCTTAAAAAAGAAAGTTGTGTATAACAATGAACAAACTACCAGAATGGCAAACTTTTACAAATTTCTGGAACTACTATAATGCGCCGTTCTAGCGCGATCGTGTCAAATCTGGCGCTCATTTGTAGAACCGAAGGAGGACATACTGGTCATGCTTTTAAGATGGCTAAAGAAAGGAAAGGCTACCTCTAGTGATTCTAGCTCATAGGGCGGAACACACTACGCCCTAAAACACAACATCCATATCAGCAGGTGGGACTCGAACCCACAATCCTTGAGGAAACCAACCCCCGATATAACCTTGACCACCCTGCCTTGACCACTCAACCATCGCCTAGGTATATTGCAATAATGTGTTGATTAGAGTAGTAAGTAAAGGGAGTCATTGAATGGTAAATGGCAAAATGTTAAGCGATTTCTAAATATGACTCTTCGATCTCTGACTCCACGACTTGTGACTTATGTCTTCTTCTCCCCATCACTTGCGCCATCATCTTCACATCGACGCACCCAGAAGAAAGAGGTACATCGTTATGAAATTTTATCCTCTTAATCAGTATGTGAAGATAAAGGAATGACTGCATTTTCATTGTAAAAGGACTTTTTATTACAGAGCGTAGCAACATAAATATTACAGAAAGGGCGTTCCCCAAAATTTAAAAGACACTTCCATTGCAAATAACAGCGTCCATGGATTGGTTTCACGCTTATTATAAGCTCGTTAGCATGGAATAACTGTTATCTGCAGTGGTTCTTTGTTGTTTTGGCAGATTCTGCTAGATGTTCTGGATCAGGCAAATTCTTTCCTGTTTGCAACCGAATTCTGGACATGCCCACAAAATTCTAGACTTACTCGATTGGCAAAAGTTCTGGATCTATGTCTTGCCATGGGACGGCATCAATGCTTCAAAGACTTGTTATATGTGTATTCAGTCGTTATCGTGTTGGAAAATGCTTTGGCATCAAAGACAACATAGCTGTCAGTAGAATGTATTTAATTCACAGGTGAGCTATCGTAGTACCGCGTACTAGATATATTACGGATATTGGTTCATGGTACACAATTCAACAATAACAGTAAAATAGGCGAAAAGATGGTATACAAAAAGTAGCTGTTGGATACTATACTAGAAATACAATGTAGAATTTATTTGCTCAAACTATTCGACAATGGTCTTCGATAATAGTTTGAACATTCTATTGCGATCGACGTTTTTTTATTCAAAATATTTAGTATTGGAATATCAAATGTATCAAAAAGACCAAAAACATTTTTTAAGCATCTGACTGAAATTATTAAAACTTTCGTTCACCTCTTATGAAGCTGTCGCCCGAAGGAAATTACTATTTTTATCTATTGGTAAATGCATCAATGGCCCCTGATAAATCCACTTTGATGTTTTTCAGTTGACCATAGTAGAACTTTTTAAATGGGAAAATTTCTTATAAGATAAATAAGTGTTGCAAATTTCATGTATTATACCTCAACTTTTTACTTTATACTTTAGACAGCTGTCATTATAAATTTAGCTGTCAAGAAACATCGCTTTGGAATAAAAATAGTTAAATTTAAGTAAACATATATTGCCCATATAATATTATGTTCATATATCTACTTTAAAAGGATATTGTAAAATAGTATGTGCATATTAAAATAATACAACAGACAGACTTTATGTTTATCTAAAACAGAGAATCTGATGTCTGTTCCGTTATCTCCTATTTTAAAGGTCATCGGATGGATGTCAAATTGGAAGTTCAAGTCATTCTTAAAGAATGACTTGAACTTCCAATTTTCATTACTTTGTCTCGTAGCCAGCAGCTAATGCTTTGAAGTTTGATTAATCGAATGCACGATTAAATTGATTTTCAAAGTAATTTGATTTATGGTATTGGTATAAAGTCAGACAATGGAATACGCATTATACAACTTCACATTTCCCGATTTCTAGTCAAGGTGTGCTATTTCTACAGTTTTCCAATGGTACTTGTACCAGGGCCGTCCATAAAGGGGAACAGACATCACTAGTATACAGTGCCTAGAATACCAGTCACTATATCACTAGAGTTCTCCAGCGGGGACCGGATCGCCAATATTTTTAATTTTTATGAGCGGCCTTGCGCGTGCCACTGGTGGTATGCAAGAAGATGACTGATGGTACTTGGAAAATTTGTGCAACCACTGAAGGATGAATGAACATAAATATAAAAGTCATTGTTTTCAATTGATAAATAATTTTAAATTGTACTTCCCAGACGATTATGAGAAAGGAATTGTATCGGGAATACCTTTTCTTCGGATAAAGTAGCATAGCATTAGTCAAATACCCTTCTCCTGGAGAAAAATATTAACTTGTTGATAGTCTATATGACAGAAATTTATTGGAGAATTTTAAAAACGACTCCTCACTGAACTTCTGGATTAAGCAAAAGAAAGTTTTTAAAGACTTGCAGAAAAAACAATTATATGTTTAGTCATTTTGTTCGACATACTTACTTGAGGCAAGATATTCTCTAAAGCTGTACATAAAAAGCAAATATAAAATGAAACTTAACTTGGAAACGTTTAAAATAAAGGAAAATAGAGCCAGATATAAAGAAACTAATTTCTGTCAAACAAGCACAAGTGTCACATTAAATAATTTTATTAATAACATTATTAATCAATAATCATATTAGTTGTTAATCATATTTGCTAATATTCATTATATTTATGCAATTTTTTATTAGAAACTAAATAAAAATATGGCTTGACTTCTTACTTGTATGCAAGACATATTTTTGTTGGTGAACTTAAACTTTTGAATTTAGGTTTTGATGGTAAGTATTTATGAAAAGACTGAGAACTCCAGCACTATCCCCTTGATAAAAAAACAATGACTAGGTGGTTTTTTATTTTTCTCGTGTTTCAAACGCGAAGCTTCCTTGATCTCTTATCAAGCTGCTGCATTTGGGCGCAACAAATAAAAATAGTCAATCGTTTCATCTAAGTTGTTGAATAAGTATCCTAAAGATTATATTTCAATTATAGAAGCAGGTGCGTCATTTAGGGGAGCGGACTCAACTTCGGGTGTTTTTTTTTCAACCCGTGCATAGGGTAATCCTTTTGTCAACAAATTGTATTGTTGCTGCCTCTCGCCTTTGTGTAAAATAGTTGCATGGTATAGAAAAAGTTTGCTTTGTTTAAGCATCAGTGTATGGGGGAAAGAAAAGTGACAACCGTTCCTTTTGTGGATCTCCGACCCCTACACTTGAGGGTGTAGGGGAATAAAGGAAAAGCTAATTCTGTATTCAAAGGGTTAAAATTGTAGAGAAGGTTGACAACTGGATAATCCTATAAACAGAAATGTCCAAATAGGAAACGTATGAATTGTAAATAAGATAGGAATTGTCTACCCATGTATGGACTGCATTCCACGTCTCATTAACTTATTAGCCGATGTATCGAAATCTGAACCATGTTATGGAGCTGTGGTCCCCTATTCTTTCGCTGATATTGAATGCAGCCAGAGTCAAAAGTAAAGAATCCCCTTGTCAAAAGTAAAGAGTCCCCTTGTCAAAAGTAAAGAATTTGGAATTCATGACAATGCATTTCGTTTCATTTCTGTGACCAGTGGCAATCAGCAAATATATCCTTAGGGTATTCGGCATGCTGTTTTGGCCGTTGAACAATTTGGTTTCTGTGTATATGGGAAACATTTCCAGAGCATTCGGAAGCAATTGATATTTTTGACGATTACCGCTGAAGTCCTGATCTAGTTTGAGTTAAGTTTTTCAGTTAGTTTGATAGAGCACTGGTGTCTTACCTCTTATTTGTGCTACAGCAATCATCATATAGTATACAGACGAAAGTTGTGCTTGAAAAGAAGAGGGACAAAATTTCTGTGAAGAGTGCTTACATAATTTGAGAATGATACCTTGCACATAGGAATCAACATTTCAAAATTGGGTGCTAATAAATTATTTTCGTCAGAGGCGATACACCGGTTGGTTTTCATCCAATTTTACCATCTTTCTGTCTTCCATTCGTTACATGTAATTTAACTATGGATAAATATGTTATTAGAAGAAATCGGTCTGCCTATGTGATCAAGATTTCTCAAATAAGACCTTCCAGCATATAAGTATCACTAATATTGTTTACTGAACAGAACAAGCACTTTGTGTAGATTTAAATATTTTTTTATGTTCAATTGGAGGTAAAAGAAATACATGGAAATCACTGATGTATATGATTAATGACTGATGTATATGATTAATCACTTTATGAATTGAATAATTTAAGAAATTAAAAACTGTAAAGGATTGTTAAAATTCTATATAAAGTACTTTTAAAATCGGAATTTAAGTTGTTTAGCGATGGAGCATTAAAAAATAGTCAAGAAATCAAAACAAGGTATTTCAATTATCGTTAGGGTTTCATCAGTAATTACCAGAGCCTGTATAGAACCCTTTGGAAATGCGTGGGTTTGCATTTTTTTCTCAGACTAAAATGATAGAATAACCACCATGAGCTCCTATAGAACATTTTTCAGGGGTGTGGGGATGGCAAACTGTTGACGTTGTGGAGCAAATTCAGGGATAAACCATACAACATCGACTAGCTTGATATCTACTGTTGTAACCTTGCATGTATACAATAGTATACATCCCCTGGATATATCTAGGGGGCAAGTACTCTCTCTTGCCCTTTCCTATGGTGCCCATGGCAATCGTATCAGCAAAGAGAAGAAAGGCGTTCTGCAAGAAAACACTCCGTTATGTCTTGCTGGTGTGGTGGCTATTTTGTTAGTGGCGTGATTGACTACCAGCTTTAGCTTTTTGTCTTCAAAACTGGAGCAAAAAGTAGCCACCTCTTTTGTCAGAATAAAGTAAAACGGAACAACAGCACCAACAAAGGTAAAAACCCATCTTGCAAGGACGTACCCCGTCTTGCCATTACTAGTATAGTTCTGTAATCTGCTTGTTGTTTTATTGCCCTAAATTAGAACGCAGCCTTGCTGAGGACCTTATGCAAAAGTAAATTATAGCCCCCCCCCTCCCCCAGGCTTCTTCGAAAAACTAAATTCTAGCTTCCTCTTCATAAAACTTTTATAGTAAA
Source organism: Amaurobius ferox (assembly GCA_951213105.1). Taxonomy (NCBI): domain Eukaryota; kingdom Metazoa; phylum Arthropoda; class Arachnida; order Araneae; family Amaurobiidae; genus Amaurobius; species Amaurobius ferox. The sequence continues at coordinate 172,522,444 of OX578135.1, read as the reverse complement.
AGAAAATTGAGCACGGACATTTTATAGTAAAAGTACATTGAGCACGGAAGGGCCCTCATCTTTTGCTTTGCCTACTTTACTTGTGACAAAAACCGATCTTGCTTGGGGTGACAAAAACTCGCTCTCGTAAAACTCAACGAACTGATATAACATCTGTAGATAGAACATTTACAAATATTCCGACCGATTTGGGGACAATCTGTAGAATTTATTATAGCTAATCGTATGAACAAGGATGCAATATCAACTAGCGTGCCATTATAACCACTCTAGTAACAACAAGATTATTAAAAATTATAACCATGGAGTTAGAAGTAACTTCTAACTCCATGATTATAACTTTTGAAAAGTATTTTTTGGCAGTAGTAAACAGCTGACATTCTTGAAATTAGGGGAAATTATAGGGATTTTTCTAAAAGTTGTCGGGGTTGAAAGATGCGCGCGCTCAATGTGTACAATTCAATGTGTGGGTGAAGTACGAGCGCAGTGATGTTACTCAGGTTCTTAGATCCGCAATAAATTCTTGTTTTTATCTTCACATTTAGGCCAGTGTATTAAGTGTAGTGCTCAAATTTAAGTTTCCCACCCATCCTTAAATATGCTCGGTCAAACAGCTTCAATTTTGTCTAGTGTGCGTCTGCTGAGAGTTTGTAAAATTAAACAGAATACTGTAGATCTAGGCCTAAATGCGGCAAGGTCAAATTTGTTGAGGGCTTCCAATTTTTTACTATCTCGATATTACAGTTCACACGTTATACCCGAACATTTGCAATATGTTGAAGATGCAGAGGAACCTTCATTTTTTCATATGGTTGAGTATTTTTACCATAAAGGTTGGCAAGTCGTTGAGGACAAACTCGTTGAAGAGTTTAAAGGTAAACAACTCAGTTTACAAGAGAAACGTGAAAAGGTGAGAGGTTACCTGGGCATTTTGGGACCATGTCATTCTGTGTTAGAAATTTGTTTTCCTCTGAAAAGGGACAGTGGAAAGTATGTTATGATAAATGGATGGAGAGCACAGCACAGCCATCACAGAACACCTTGCAAAGGAGGTATATGATTCACTAATTCTCGGGATTAAATACTGTTAGTAGTATACGAAACTCAGTCTGTGCATCCCTGAATTACTATATTAAACTAGTACTAATTACTATATTAAATTAGGTGTGAATAAAAATCATTAGTGAAATAGTATGAAACAAAAATGTAAAGGTATCGACACTTTTTGGAAGTAAAAAGACTCTCCAAAGTAAATGAGGCAAAACAGTCACTCTTTCTTGGGCTGAATAGTCCTTGAGGCTGTCTTTAGATAATTTGAAATTGATCAATCAGGGGAAAGGGGGAAAATACAGCCTTTTCTTAGATAACTTGGTCATGAAAATGAAATCTAAGTTGTAATGCAGAATTATTGAATTCATGACTTTCGAACAAGAATAATAATTAGATAGCATATTTAAATTCAACTGAATTATTTAAGCGGACAGTATATGAAAAGAACAAATATTGATGCTTAATTAAATATATAACTGTAATAAAATTCTTTTCAATGATAGTAAAAATATTTTAATCGAAAATGTTATCCTATTTTATAGAAGTTAAATGGAATTGTGTAGAGCATAAAAAATTGTTAAATATTTATTACTGCTGTATTCTTTTTGGCGATGAGTTGTTAATTCTTCAACACAACATATTGTGTTCTAGTTAGCAAATAAAAGGGTTAAACTTACAAGAGTAAGTCTTTCAATCTTTAATTTTAATGAAAAATGTATGGCCATTAATTAAAATAAACAAATTCAATTAGTATGAAAAATAAATATACTAAATCCTATCAGCAATCACACTGAAATTTTAAAAAAAAAAAAACAATTTCTCTCACAAATTCTGATTTGATATTTTATAAAGTATGTGCTACTGCACATTAAAAAGACTCCTGATTCTTGGAGAATATTCCAAATATATCTGGTTTTATTCTCTAGTTTTTGCCCCAGATGAAAAATATGTATGCATTTTATGCTGGAATTTTGCAAATTTGTGGTTGATTTCTTTTCTTATTACACTAAAAGAATATATCCAAAATATTTTTTTTTAATTGAAATTTTTTTTACACTCAGTGAATTTTTTAGCAATTTTATTTTTTTTTTCTCCAAGCATATAAATTACCCCAGATGTTTTATACCTCCCTCCTCTTATTATTTTATGCTTTTTAGTTTGAAAATTTTGATTTTTGCTCTTTTATAAATTGTTTTTTCCCTTTCTTTGGTATACGGATGCTCTTGGACATATTAAAAAATCAACCTTTTAGTTATGTTGTTCTTACATATATTGAAAAAACTTAAGGAAATCACACATGATTAAATAAACTTATCAGTTTATTTAAACTTGAGATTTTCTATGCATGTTATTTAGTATCTACTGTTGTATTATCTCAAATTGTTTTAGAATTTTAATGCAGAATCTGAATTATATTTCATGATTTTTTTTAGGTATCCGCTTCAGTTTGGATGTCTGTCTTGATGAAGTTAAAGCTCTTTCAGCTCTCATGACCTTTAAATGTGCTGTTGTGGATTGTCCATTTGGTGGAGCCAAAGCTGGTTTAAAAATAAATCCAAGAGAATATAGTGAATTTGAGTTGGAGAAAATAACTCGAAATTTTGCTTTGCAGCTAGCAAAGAAAGGATTTCTAGGTTTGTATTATTTAAGAATATACTTTTATGAACCTTTAATTTTCAGATCAGGAGATACCATGTTTAAAAAAATCTGATTTTTTACCGAGCATATAGTTTACCATTCTGTGACAGAATATGTTTAAATTTCGTGTCTTTTGACATTACTAGCCAAATCTGATCAACCTATGGATCAAAATTTTATGGTAAAATTTACTTGAGAAGCTGAAGATCAGTATTTAGTTATAAAATTATTACTGATCAGAAATTTAGCTGTATTTGTTACATAAATGACAACAAACTGAGAAGGCATCTAACATTGTTTAGTTGCACTGTTGTAGTTTATTTAATAATGCTTTAACTGGTGCATTTTTTATAAAACAGTCCTGAAATTTATAACATTTAATTCTGATATGAATTTTATAATTTATAGCCTTTGCTGCAATACCAAAATCTTATATTTATGTTAATATATTAAATACTGCATCTACTTGCATATATATCTGTTGATCCTTGTACATTGAGAGAGAAAAATTTGTAAAATTCATGTAATGGTCTATGCAACTTCAAACTGGTTTATATCAGCTGGGGATGAACTTGATGAAAGAAAGTTGGTGAGCGTCAGCTAATAAGGGGACAAAGTCCCAACGGGTACACCTGCAATAAGCTCAGATTAATGAGCAGCAGTGATTGCGGACAAAGCGTCTGGGTTTTGTGAGTGTCAGTAAGTATAGGAAACGTATGTGGTTGCATGCGCTGGTCAGATTAAAAGACCTCACGAAGTGAGCTCCAGGGCGTGTGAGTGTCAGTTAACAAAGAATGGTCTCCTAACTGGTGTATTATGTCTGCGTAGATAAAATCCATATGTAGCAAATTTACCAATTAATAATTTTTACTTTCTCTACATAATTTGCGGTTAAAATACAAATGTAGTTTTTAATTATTAACATTTTATATATATGGCCTATATTTTTTGGCAGACATTTTTCAGGTAAGCCAGAATTTTACTAAAATGCTTAGCATGTTCAAATGAAAAGTAATTGAGGGGGGGGGGGGGGGTCAAAAATCAGTATGATATTTATGGATATACATGTTCTGAGTATTCCTGAACATAACTCCAATTTCTTTGTATTGTATCTGTAAGTCTGTGGACAGACACAATATCATATCTGCCAAGTTTTACGCATTATGCGTAAAATTCACGCATTTTAGCTGCTCTTTACGCTTTATGCATATATTGCTATATTTTACGCATTTCCTCATTTATTTGAACTTTTTAACATTACTAGGAAATCAATCTCTGGCGAAATTCGCAGGCTTTTTTTTTGTTTGAAATTTATAATTAACCAGACATGGTTCAATTCCTCGGAAACACCGATTTTCTGCTTTTTTAGCACTGATATCTACCATTCCCATTATCGTAGCAAATCCATAATAAAATGCAGGGTAATGCCAATCAAATTAACAGATTTACGGCCGTGTGTAATGTAAATTAAGTTCTCGATCCCTTATTTTATGAAAGTAATAAATATACTTCTTCAAAGGTTGTCTAATTCAGTATAAATCGCTAAAATGTTATTTTGTTCATTAATTTCGCATAAACACTGTGATTGCGCAATTCAGTTTGTTCTCATGAATCGCCGAGAGTACAATAGTATCATTTTCCATCCATCTCAATCTTCTAAATATTGCATTTTTGATTGACTAAACTAGCTTATTTTCATATTCTAATTAATTATTACAGTTAGTTTCTTAATTATTTTCGTATAAACAGTGCGATTGCGCAATTCAGTTACTTCGTGTGAATTGCCGAGTGTACGTTAGTATCTTTTTCCATCCATCTCCATCATTTAAATGTTGCATATTAGATCGACTAAACTAACTTATTTTCATATTATGGTTAATTTTTAAGGTTAATTTTCTATAATTTGCATAATATAAATTTTTCTATTTAAAAAATGGGTATGAACTCTGTGAAGGGATATATTTTCCAAAAAGTAGTATTAAAACTGGTATTTCCAAAAAGTGGTATTTAGGCAAATAAAAAGGTAACCATTTTGGCAGGAATATAATTCAGTGCTATATATATATATACACTTTATTAAAGATCAATATTTGTTACTCTCTTTAGTGAAAACCTGTGTTTTACCAAACATAAATATTTGTTTTCATTATGAAGTAATTCTCACCGGATAAAACTTTTATATATTTTTTGTTTTATAATTTATTGTCCTGAAATTTTATATAATTGGGGTCCTGAATTTTCATATTCTACCAGTACTATATCTGATATTTAATGCAGTATTTTTTTTAATGCAGGTACTTGTACGTAGTTAAATTCATTAGAAATGTTGTTTGCGCGTGTAGTTTAAAAAAAATCATTATAAATGTCATTCACACAAAATTTTACACATTCCAATTTTCCCAGGTTGGCAGGTATGCAATATCTCTTGAACAAATTAGGCTATTCAATTGAAATGTACTATGATTATTTCAGCCATTCAATACAAGTCTATTGATAATCAAGGAGATTGGACCAGAGAAAAACTCAAATTTTTAATATTTTTTATTAGAACTTAAAACACAATATTAAAAATTATTAAACTGCAATAGATAAAGCCATTTCATATTTAATTTCTTACTTAAAAATATGATTTATACAATGCTAACATGCATCATATTCAATATGTCTGTTTCTCATATAAAATTGAATAATTTTTTTAAATAAATAAATATATAGGCTCACTGTTATCAAATTATTAGTTGCTGTTAATAACTATTAATCAAAAGTATGTCATTTTTACAAGTTATTATAAGTCACTTTCGAGATATTAGAAACTTTTCCTTGCCTAAATAGTTCCTTTGTCTCTCAAAGGAATTAAACTATTTAAAAGTAGATAAGATTATTTAGAAAACAAACATGTATTGTTTTCTAGTTATTGCAAACTTTTGATCTAAAATTAAACAAAAATTATAAGAAAATTATATTATTATTAAATGAGAGAATGCATTGTAAGAACTTTTACCTAGAAATATAAGATCAGGAGTTACTGGAATCATTCTCGAGATATTAGAGCATTTTATTTTCGACAGGATATCGATCTCTCAAATAATATGCTTGATTTTCAACTTTATTATATCATGAAAGGGATTAAATAAGCATTACAAGAATTATTGATATATACTATTTGCTATTTAAGCTGTTCTATTGCAGCATAGTATGGCCTAATTTCAGGAATTTACTAAATTTGCAAGGATGTTTTGATTTTTTAACAAATTTATACAGATAATACATTTTTTTATAGAAAAAAAATAGTAACAATAATTGGTAGCAAAAATTTTGTCAAACTGTTGTTTTTACTTATCTATTTCTCAAAATTGGTTATAGGAGTTAAATAATGACTGATATGGATTCAGTATCAAATTCCGAACAGAATAGCTGGTTCGTTAAGGACTTCCACTTCTGGCTTTGGAGATATCACTTCAGTTCATCTGAAAATTTGCATAACTATGAAATAAGTATGCAAGAAAAAAAAATGCTTAATACTTTCATCAAAAATGAAGGTATACATACCATTTGCTTCCCACCATTATGAAGGCTCCTTTATAAATTTCTTGTTTTAGTATTGTCTCGAAAAACTCCTTTTTCCTTTTTCTTTAAAATCTTTTCTTAATTGAAACCAGACTTTTTTTGTGTGGAGAGGAAAAAGTAAAGTAATTGCAGGATTTCCTTGTCTTTCTGGACACCTACGATTGGTGACGTCTTTTCTTCGGAGTGGAGCATTCATTCGAAATCCTACCTCCCTAGATAGATTTATATAGGAACAGGAACAACATTCTTCCCATTTGAACACTTCATTTACTTGTTAAGAAATCAGTGGTTACATGAGTTAGGGGTTTGGAGAAGACACACCTCAGTCAGTCTCCACAAGCCTTCGGGTTGGTCGTGTGGTCTGGGTTTTCCACACCTCAGTCAGTCCGGTCACTCAAACAGCTACTACAAACCCCTTTGGGTCAGTCGAGTGGTCTGGGTTTGCAAAACCCCAGTCAGTGTTTAAAACCAAAACTGATGCTGTGACTTGCCAGTTCTTTTACATGGCACTTTGCCTATGGATAGTCTTTAAGATGGCGTTTAATCATTTTTATTCAATATATTTTGAATTTAAAAACTTAAAAGTAAACTAGCACATTTCAAAGCTTACCTAATATGAAATTGAACAGCATTTACAATTTATAAAATAACATAATTAAATATTTTATAATTTAAATTACCACATTCTTAACAGCATTAATGTAGTTGACAAAATTGTGTTTTGTTAATTGTTTCAACAGTTTTTCATGGCAGCTATATGGTTTTTTTTTTTTATTATTGGTAGAAAAGCTTGTCAAAGTAGCAGCTACTTCTACTGTATGTTAATAAAGGTTTTTTAAATACTTCAGATTAATTTACGTTGTATTAATTAGGCTCTTAAAGTAGATTCTATAATTCTTTTTACATCTTTTTGAATAAATACAGGATAAATGTTTAAACTATTTATTTCTTTAAATTGACTTGTAGGACCAGGATTAGATGTCCCAGCACCAGACATGGGAACTGGAGAGCGAGAGATGAGCTGGATTGCCGATACTTATGCACAAACCATTGGTAGGCACTTTACATTCTTGATACTGAATGATGCAATTATCTGGTATTTCAAGATCAGTAACTCAAAATGTCAGGGGTAGACAAATTCATTGCACCCGGTTACCATGGTGCCTAAAAAATTTTAGCTGGCACCCAAGTTTTCCAAATTCAGGGATTACATTCTATTTAAGATTTCTAAAATTCTTAGCAATTTGAAGCTTCCCTAAAATGGCCTAAAATTTTGTAGTTATAAAGCTGTGGCATCAGATGTACTCTACTAGCTACCTAAATCAATTCCATATATGGCAGTCAGTGTTAAAAAAATTCTTCAGAAATGTTGCTCAATATAGCACTTGTATTTAACAAAGTATCAATCATGACAGAAGTAATGTTTATCCAATTTATCTTCAAAAAAGATTTATGCTGCTTTGTTTCAATTTGTATCTAATTACATTGTTTGAATTTTTACCCTAAGGAAAAGAGCGCTTTAAAATTGATTGTTTCTGTATAAGCCAATTATTAATTTCCACCTAATGTACTTGTGATGTTTCAAGCTAGAGAACTCTTACATGATATTATGAATTCATTTATAGTGAGAGTTTTATATACTCGCACTGATTCTAATTTTGGAAAACCAAAGCAAAATAATTTTGGTTTTAGAAAAATGCCAACCATTCGATCATTAGTTTATACTATGCAATGATGTATTTACCCTCTTAGAGACCTGAAGAGATCTATTTTGGGATCTTTTCAGGCAGCAAGGTTTTAACTCTTAGCTAGTCTGTTAGTAATATCACAAATTCTGAAGTTTTAATTTTTGAATAACAGATAGCACAGCTGTTAGTTTCTTAGAAAATAGAATTTTCATTCAAAGTGAGAAACTGAAATTTATTTGCACAATTGTAACAAAATACTTTTTGTGTACATGTAATGTAAAAATTTTTATACATAGCATTTTTTCACAGGTCACACTGATATGAATTCTCATGCATGTGTTACTGGTAAGCCTATCAATCAAGGTGGAATTCACGGCAGAATATCAGCAACAGGTCGAGTAAGTATTGCCACTAATACTAGTCCAATTTTCATGACTTTTCAGGAGCATTTAGTTCATTCTTTTTATTGGCTGAAACTGACATGCCAAAAAGTATGCCAAAATGCATTTTTGTTATACACTGCTGGACAATTACTAAGGACGGATGACACTATCATCCATAGCAACCACAAAATGAAAGGAAGCAAAATGAGGAAAATTTGAATAAGTGCAGGATACAGTAAGAAGAGGTGTGCATATGCAATTTTTTCATTTCCACGCATGTTTATCACGTGATAGCTCTGATAAGAGATATAAAGGATTTGACATATGTGGACAGTTGTTGATCCAAGTGAAAGTTTTACAGGAAAGATTTAATTGATGAACTTAACATTTTCAGTATGTCTTCCTGATATCACTTAGATGATTTTACATGTGGCTGTATTATTGGAAAGATCGAAGAAGGGCGAATAATAACAGATGTCAGGGAGTTCGACATCGCCCACAGCATTGTTTCACGGCTGTGGCAAGCATTTAAAATAACTGGAATGTGTAGCAAGCATTTAAAATAACTGGAATGTGTAGCAAGCATCACAGGGGAGGTCATGTTAGAAGTACAACACCTGCAGGAGACAGGTACATTGTCCTATTGGTAAAAACAGACCGGCTCACCACAGCTTAGCAGGTGGCAAATCAGTTTCTTGCTACCATAGGACAGCGGATCTCCCAAAAAAAACTGTAGCCAGATCTTTGGGAGCAGGAGGACTATATGCCCGCAGACCTGTTGTGTCGCATTGTCTAGACTGCACCGTACCGTTCGTTTGCAGTGGTATCGTGAGCATTGCAATTGGACCGAACAGGACTAGGCTTGCTTACTACTCTTGGATTAGAGTAGGTTCAGTCTGTCTGTCATCAGATTGTAGACGCCAACTGATCTGGCATGAGAGTGGTACTGCTTATCATCCAGAAAATATCCAGGAAAGGGACTGATATCCGACGTGCAGTATCATGGTATGGACCGGTGTCATGATCAATGGCCCCACGCCCCTACATGTGGTTACATTTGGGACTATGACCGGCCAACAATACATTGATGAAGTTCTACTGCCTCATGTTTTCCTTTTCCGTGGTCTTGTTAGTGATAAATTTGTTTTCATGGACGCCAATGCACCATGTCATCGAACACTCACTGTTCAGGATTGTCTAGTCAGTGAGGGTATTCAATGCCTCATATGGCCAACACATTCTCCAGATCTAAACCCCATTGAAAATGTTTGGGATGCTTTGGGGAGGTGACTTTCTGGTCGAAAATATCCTCCAACAAACAAGAATATACTCTCTTTCGTGCACTGACAGAGGAGTGGGATAACTTGCCTCAACAGCTGCTGGATAATGTTGTGCAAAGCATGACATGACATGTGGAATGTTGCATCGCACTTCACGGTGGACATATCCTGTACTGACACCTTTCTCAAAGGTGCCTGCTGTTGTTTATATGCATTTTTCCATTTCTGTGTACACAGCTTCAAATGAACATTTTTTTTCTTTCAGATGTTTCAAAACCTTCTGTATTTTCCAGAACAATAAATGCTTTTTATTCTAATGTCTGAACAGTTTGGTAACAATATTTTATCCTGCTGGGCCTCCACCACAGCTTAATGTTGTGCTACATTGCAATTTGTGATCCGTCCTTAGCAATTGTCCAGCAGTGTATATATGCAGAAATTTTATGGTTCCTTCTTTTTCCTACTTTATAAAAGTGCTACTACTTTAATTTTTCAAATAGGATTTAATGCATATATTTAATAAGTACAAGAATAGATAAATTCTTATGTTGCATATAAGTAGATTTTTTTCTTTTCTAGAAGGCAAATGTACACTTGAACAGAATATATATGGTCATACTCATCGTAAATAAAAGCAGACTGAACCATGGACTTGTTTTTCTCTTGCCCATCAGAGAATTTGTTAAATGAAAAGACAAATCCCATTATAGTTTATTTGATTTTAATTTTAACTGTTGTATATATGGATTGAATTTTCTTATATTTAGAATTTTTATAATTCCTAATTCTACATCTTTTACTGAACATTAACATTCATGCAAATTTAAAAGTATTCCATTTTGACGTTGCCATTTCTTATAGGGTGTTTATCACGGCTTAGATAACTTTGTGAATGAAGCTAGCTACATGAGTATGATTGGCACAACACCTGGATGGGGTGGCAAAACATTCATTGTCCAGGTGAGTTGGATTATTTTTTAACAAAATGTAAATGTTGGTTGCATGGTTAGTGCTTTAGATTTATAAGCACTGGGCTGACTTCCTGAGTATAAAGAGAAAGTGTTTGTGTGTTATAGCTAAAAATGATTATAGTATTTTGTAGCGAAAAGAAATACTCCTTTTAAATTAAAGAATGTGAGAATTCTACTTAATGAAGCTCTGTGTCACATGATTCTGAACAGCTAGGGAAAATGTGTAGATCATTTGATAAAACTAAGGGGACTAAAAGAGGCTTTCATAATAGTAATGGATAATGTGAACCTGCTGTGTACATAAAGAAAATATCCAGCAACAAACACAAGAAAAACAGACATTGTAGCATGACTACATGTAAAAACATGTTGCACAATCTAAACATAACTGTTCTTGAATATTGTACAACACAAGGAAAAAAAGATATAGGTTATGAACTGGATGAGTTGATGAGTTAAATAGGTCAAGAAGTAATGAGTTTCCTCCTTATCCAATTGAGCAAATATGAGTTCATGTGAAGGGACATAACAAGCAAAACATTTCTTTTAAATTATAAAATGTGAGAATTCTACTTAGTGAAGCTCTGCATCACATCATTGTGAACAACAATTGAGGAAAATATACAGATTACTCGGGAAAGCTGGAAGAAGAAAACAACTTTGTTAACCTTTACATTACGGCTCCAAGAATCCATTTTTTCAACTCCATAACGGCAAAATAACTGAAAATTTCACCCCTCTAAATAAACACCTTCAATGACATTGTCTTTTGTTCGTAACTCGTTCCTCCTTCAGTCAGGAGAAACTTGAAGGAAGGGCTGCAGGCATTCTTCAAGTTTTCAGAAGAAGATTGAGAGTTTCAAGAGAATTTTAGTGGTACAACTGTTGTACCGCCGTAAGGAAAAGGTTAAAGTGAGTGTTAGAGATGAGACCATGTATTAATTCATCAATTTACACAATGACAGTGATTGTAATTTTAGTGAGAATGCATATGAACTTTAATCACTGTTACATTTTTATTTTTGTGTTTAGACAAATTTTGAGTTTCTTAAACTTCAATGTTTCAAAAATTTTGATAAACTGTAGTATGTATATACCATCTACATGAAGAAATAAAAATGATTCTTGGTGTTATTCCTTTTACTCCAATAATTTTATGATTGCATATTTGACATCTTTAGTTTTTACTGTCATTGTTTTAAGATAGAAATTTTAATTATGTTATCAACTTTTCCTTCTAGAAAAAGGTTTCGTCGGAGTTCCAAAAATTATTATTTTCAATTCAGAATATCTATAATTTGTTTTATTCACAAAACTATTATTGATGGCTAGTATTCATTAAGAAAGCCCATCTCAAACAATTATTCTAAACTGATATGAAGGAAGTGAGTGCGGCACTTCTATATCTGTGAGCAGAGAAAGAGTATCAAACATTTCTGTGATCTTGAACCGCCAATTCTAAAGTAAGTCAGAATTTGAAATTAGTGGTTGCTAGTCGTATTTTGCATCTATAAATTTCATTTTGACTACCAAGATTTTAGCTCCAGTCCTCATTTTTGGCACCTAACTTTTCAGGGTTTTTTTTTCCTTCCTTCATTTTTTATTCAAATTTTAACTAATCAACTATTTATTCTTCCTTCTAACAATCTAGCCAACACATGTCGTAGATTATATGCACCCACACACACAGTATGTCAAAGACAGGGCTGCTAATAAAAAGTGATTTATTTTATAAGCCGCATAATGTAAACATAATTTCAAAATTGTACCAAAGTTGAATATTTTGGCAACTGAAGCAAAATAGCTGGGTGTCATTGAAGCCTGTCTTTCTGCTTCTAATTTCTAGATAGTAGTTGACTATAACATGTGCACTGATTTTAAATTTCTGAAAGTAAGCCAAATTTTATGCAGTATTAACTTAAATGTAAAAGCAAAAATGTTTTTTCTAGATGCTCAGTTTTTGCCCATACCAACTTCTAAACAGACACTTTCTTTGTTTTCATTTCTTTTTGTAAATTGTCTTTTGTTTTGTAACTTAAATTTCTTTATCTTTGGTTTATTTAGGGTCTGGGTAATGTAGGTCTGCATGTGATGCGCTACCTCCACAGAGCTGGTGGGAGATGCATCGGAATTATGGAAATCGATGGAAGCATCTACAACCCTAATGGCATTGATCCCAGAGAATTGGAAGATTGGAAATTGGTAATTTATTTTGGGACTTTTTATGATTGATTAAGTTAGCCTATAATGTAGATTTGTGTTTCATTTAGATATGGTAATTCTGATTGATGAGAGTTCTTGTTTAGAGTCAATTCTAGTCCCACAGTTCATATCTTGGTGGATCTTTACCTTTTCAATGTTAACTTTTTCATTTTGGGGGGTTTGAACCCCCGAAAAAAACCCTTGGTTACGGCCATAAATCCAAGTAAATAATATTTAAACAGAAGCAAATGTTTACTTACCGAAAAATGATCTTCACAACACCAAAGAGATGTTTTATTCAATAATTTTGGATTTTTCTGCTCGTCCCTTCTCATTGCTTTAGTCCATGTTTTTTGTTTAATTGGATCTTTTGGAACATTAAAAAACAGCTTATCAGCTGAATTAACCATTGTATTTGTGCAGCAAGGTACTAAACAGTACTTGTAGGTCGGTTTTAGAATCTCACTCATTTTAAAAATATGATAAATAAAATATTTTGTCGGAGAATCAAGTGAGCACCTCTCGGAATCCACAGTAAACAGTGTATTGCGCTCTTTGTTTACATGCATTGTGACGTCACAAGAGCAGCCATTACAGAAACGGCGTTTTCGCACCGGATTGCTAAGTGCGAGTTCAAACATTTTTATATTAACTATCTAAGTTCAAAAATTAAAAAATATATATACTATCATTCATGATTTTTTCTCTACTACACGATAAAAAAAATGAAAATTCCTCATTGATAATGAGGGGGTGGGATGGAAGATGCATTTCCGTATGTCTGTTTTCTAGACCAGGATTCGCCACTGCTATCAACTTGGCATGTTTCTACCAACTCAAGCTCAATTATATAAATTTTTAAATGCTTACAAAAAAATTAACCAATTTGCTTCTTATTGCATCAGTTTTTAATTGCATAATTACTTGATAAAATCTGTACAAAATTTCTTCATTGATAAAAAAATTTTGGAGAAAATGGAAACATTTAATGCACTTTTGGTTATTCCATTGTTAGCATTGGAAATAATCTCCAAATGTTTCATGCAAAACATTTACTCAGTAACATTTTTTTCAATTGTTTTTATAACTACAAATCTAAAAAATGTGTCCATATTTAATTTAGTTTGACTATTAAGAGCAAAACTTTTATCTCATCTTCTATATTTCATTAGTAATAAATCTTTTTGCTTCGTTTTTTATTTTCTAAACTTGATTAAGACTTAGAAGATTATATTCTTTTGCAATTCTAATCCTGAAGTATCTTTTGCTACCTTAAAGGATATAAAATTTAAAAAATAGAATTGTCAAATTTTTATAATGTGCATAATAATTTATTTATTTATTTTCTAAAAAAAATATGGCTAAAATAAGTTATATACAAGAATAGAGTGGAGGATTAGTAAACTGTTATGAAAAAAATAGTGTCTAAAGTGAGATATAATTTTATATGCTTAAGTAGTGATGGGTATGTCGATACAGCAGTATTGATGTATAGATTCATAACCTTACTATACAGCGGTTAATCTTACTATATAGCAGTTAATATCAGTAATCTTCTACAATTTTTAAACATGCTTTCTTTGCTGTGAATCTTTTTATGTGAAACATCTTAGAGTGTGGAGTATGGAGTAAATTGTGAAAAAAATGTGACAGGGATGAAATAGAAGTGTGTAACAGAAGTGACATCATGTTATGAATACCTAACAGGAAGCCATTTTTATAATTTGAAGGTTTAGGTTATTTGACCTTGACAACAAATCTAATGATCTTGTCGATGAATTTGGACCAACATGACGGGTAGTTCGAGGGACTTCTCAAATTTTGTAGATTGGTTAGAAACTTTACAAATTACGTTCTTTTTCCTGAACTTTCCACAGAGGACATATATGCTCATCATAATTCAGTTAAGTAGTTGAAAAGATATAAGTAAAAGTATCTGCTGAACTCAGTACAGAGCCCAATATGTAACCTTTCTTCTGATTATATGGCTGAATTTCTGATAATTGTCAATTTTTAGGTTCCTATTTTTCTTTTTTTTTACTTTATAGTTTTTAGAAACTTTTGCTTGGAAAAAGTTGTTTTTGGTACTGCTTTTAAAATTTTTAATAGATCTGTTTAGGCTGATTTAATGAAATGGTAATGCATATTTTGAATTTTTGAATGTAAACTTGATTTAAATATTATTTTGGTGACATATATTTATTTTGTGTTAAAGTGCAAAAAAAAAAATTAATTTTTGTACATCAATGGACGACAATTCTGGACTCTTTTATTTTTTTTTTTATTCGATTCGAAATGTTGAAAAATGGACAAAAGTATAAAAAATTTTATTCTCCGAGCTATATTTCATGTTTTATTACCAGTCAAAGTTCGCCTTTCTGACTGTGGCGGGAAAACAGCCCATTTTGGTGTGCACAGAATGTGACTTCACAAGGTTCACACGCGGCTCGCATCTTCGAGAATTGGTGCATAAATTTGGTTACATGTGGAAAGTTGCGATAATTATAATTGTTTCTTTGGTCCCAAACTCCCGAATAGTTGTAAGTATTGTATCGCTCCAATGTGTCCGACTACGAGTTTTACATCATCAGATAAAATATTTATATCTGTGCCAAAAAAATGTTTTTCTTAAAAAACAGTGTGAAGCGCAGGAAGCCAGATTGTAAACAAAATTCACCACTGTCATTAAAGAGGGTTCATTACGTATGTTTTGATAATAAATCAGTGACTATATAATCCAATTTTTAAACCCTTTTTATGAGAAGTTATTTTTTATGATTTAATAAACTTTGAAAGTGGCCACTACTGGTTGGGCACTCTATTTTCAGTTTTGCTATGATGGATGAATTTAAAGCCAGATTCAAAGTGGATTATTGACTTTGTACCCGATTTAGTGTGTGCTGTTTACAGTTAATTAAGAGAATTAAAAAAATTCCTTGCATAAAAAAATTTTATACCAGTATACCGCAATGAGCTGTTGCAATTTAGTATTTTCATTAAGTACATGTGCTTTTGAAAAGTTATAAAATATATTTTATCTAAAAAAATAAATCACAAATTTGAAACATAGCACAAGGAATAGAAATTAAATGGAAAATAATTTTAAATTGCTTCACCTATTCAGAATCATAAATGATTTGCTGTTTATTAAAGGTTTTAAAATATAATATTATAAGAAACAATTTGAAACTGCTTTTAATTTAAAAATAAATTATTAGATATTATATTTAGAATCCTCACAAATCATATAAATATAATAAAAAATATATACATAAAAATATATACGTATAAACATAAATATTATTTTTTATTCTCAGAAAAAATACACCGCTCAATCTAAACTTTCAGTTTAAATTTACTGTATAACAAACTTAACTATAAAAGACTATTTGCATTCAAAAAATTACGGAGCATATTAAAAAAAATCAGGTAGATCGTCCGATGGAGCCGAAATGATTTCCCTTAAATAATATTTTGATATTTTGCAAAATAAAACTTCAGTTAGATTCAATTTGTTCGATTTTTTTTTCAGACTCGTTTGTTTCGTTTACAAGCTTTCAAAGTGCTACAAATTACTTGCTAACTGTGTATAGCTAAATAGCACTTTTACTTTTCATCCCTATTTCATCTGGATACTCCGACTCTAGGTATGCAATTTTCTCAAAATATGAAATTTTTTTATTAACTTGCTTTGAGGTATATATATTAAACTTAACAATATATCTGATGAGATTTTACATTCAAGTTAATTTATAAACTTGTCTGGCGGCACATAATTACGTACTTGATTATGTATATTTCCATATATTATGTCCAAACCTCACCAATCATTAAACATCTTTAGAATCTCTAAGTTTATTTAACTTTCTAATTTCTTTAAACAAAATAAAATATCTTGTTCTTGTGCATCCATATTTCACCAAGGAGTAAGTAAAGAAACTGAGCGACAACAATCATGATATTTTAAATATTGCAGCTTTCCCAACTATTGGAAAATCCAGGTTAAAAACTAAGCTATCGAAATTATAACCACTCGATCCAAAACCCAATTATATGCTTATTGCTCATAGTTCATTTTTAATTTTTATAAGCATAACAAACTTGTAAAATGAAAATTTTTTAATCTTCTTCAACTTGACAAGACGATTACTCGAAAACTAAGTCAGTAAGGTTCAATAAATTAGCTTTTTTTTTTTCAAAAATTAGATTCAGAAAGTAAATTTGCTAATACATATTTTTGTCGCTTACTATTTATATCTTAACTTTTGGAAGTTTGAGTGAAAGTAAGAAAAATTAAAAAGTAACTCGCTCAGATAGATGCTTTAAGTGTTTTCTAAAAAAATTTCAAAGTATTAAAATTATTTTATGTATTCATAATCTGAACCAACAAAACAAGAAAAAAAATATGTACATTTTTATCTATCAGCTTCGGAGAAATTGGCGTCCAAAGTGTTTACATTTTTCGTAATGCTCCGATTTTCACCACAGATACCCTAAACATAGATGTAATTCACATAATAATAATAATAATAAACCTTCAAAAAAAGGGTATCAAATTTACACCTCTAGTTTCAGCTGTTACAAAATATTTATTGTTTCTGAAATAGAGCTCCATCACAGTAAAATCGATCTTAGGCAAAGTGTCTGATTCCCTTTCAAAGACTAGGATTAAAACCAGGATCCATGTTTTCAATAAAATAAAATAATTAGCAAATGATCTATATTCATTGAGTGAAAGTAAGAAAAATTAAAAAGTCACTCGCTTGGATAGATGCTTTAAGTGTTTTCTAATAAAAGTTTCAAAGTATTAAAATTATTTTATGTATTCATAATCTGAACCAACAGAACAAGAAAAAAATATGTACATTTTTATCCTCCAGTTTCAGCTGTTACAAGATATTTATTGTTTCTGAAATAGAGCTCCATCACAGTAAAATCGATCTTAGGCAAAGTGTCTGATTCCCCTTCAAAAACTAGGATCAAAACCAGGATCCATGTTTTCAATAAAATAAAATAATCAGCAAATGATCTATATTCAAACAGACCAAGTACAAAAATAAAATTTCAATTGTATACAAAATTAAACCTCTACTACCCTGCAAATATCTCAAGGCAAAATGCGATAGAATGTTGCATCACAGGTTAAACAGGCCATGTGATGTCACAGACAATCACGGGCCGTTTTGTGTTTTAGTAGATTTTGCAGTTTTTCATTTCTTGATATTTAAATAAATAATTATTTTAAGAGATTTTCGCTTAGATATTGAAATCAGAAAAAATTCTTTATAAATATCAATTGGTTTTAAGAGCTTGAAAAAAAATCGAAATTGTCCATTCAAGTAAACAAAGCAAACATGTCATTCATAATGTATAAATATTGGGTAATTATTTTGCAAAAGTATAACTTTTTTATTCTACTTAGGCATAAATTTTTAGAGATAACTTTACCACATCTTTTCTGTAAACAGATTTTACTGGCCTTATTTTTGAAAATTGGTAACATCAATCAAGGTTGATCTTTTCAGAGTTTCTTAGAATTCTAATAATTTATTTTTTTTTTATGAAGAAAAATATTCATGTCACTTTAATGACAGTGTTGCTTAATTGACTGCTTTTATAAGAGGTCTAATTAATCAGCATTAATATAATGATGCAACATGTATTAAAGTATTGCAAAATAACTTTTATTCTGTTACACCACAAATGAACTAAAATCTTTTATAACAAATGGTAAAAAAATTTTAACACAAAATATTACAGCCTAAGAACTAGAACATAAAATAAATTAAACATTGTCACTATTACACCTGCAGAGTTTTTCCCAAGTAGGGATACCCTTGGCGGGGGGGGAGCACCATTCAAGTGTGGTGTCCTGAACCTTTTTCTTGAATGAGAAGATATGAAATATTGACAAAAATGGGAAAATCAAATATGAAGGAGGACCTGTGATAAATGTTTGTAATGTGCCCTACAGTTTGTATGAAAGGCCATGCTTCAGGAAGACACAGTGCCATAACTGGCTTTTTGTTATGAGAAAAGTTCCCTTTTTGCCCTTTTGTCACGAAAAAAGTGCTCTGCTTGACTCTTTGAGAATGGTGCATGTTCTCACATGAAAATCAACTAGCTTTTGTATGACCTCAGATAAAAGTCCTAGAGCCCTTTGCATTCATTACCGCATGTCACGCAAAAAAAAAAAAAAAAAAAAAAAAGAGCAAATAAATACATTCTCCTTTTCCACCTGATAAAATCTTTCAAAACTGTTTTTATCTTTTTTTCTATACTTTAAATTTTGTTAAATTATTCCATATTTGGTGTGTATTTTGAGTAAAAAGTGCTTAAAAATTGAACTCTAAACATTTTTGCTCTAAAACGAATATTTAAAAATATAGTTTTCCAAATCAGGGTTCTTTTATACCATTTACAGGAATAGGTGTTTGTTTATGTTGAATCATCAAAGTAAAAACACATTAAGATAGGAAGGGGAAAAATAAGTCGTGTCTAGATTAGCATTACTGTTGCAGTAGCTTGGATCTTCTCTGACTTTAATAAAATGAGAGAATTTATTTTCCTGATGTTATTTACTGTCTTCTGTAACCAGCCCAGTCCCTTTTTGTAAAAGCATATAACTTATAATAGCTTTTTTGCAGTGGCTGTCGTTCTTGTACCTCTGCTACGTATGTGAGTCCCAGATAGTGGTACACCTGCAGCAGTTCATGATATATCTGTCAACCGTGTATATGACTGCTATGCAGCCGGGTGCAATCCACACAAATTTTATACGATAATGACAATCCCACTCCATATAACAATGATAAACACACTGCATGCTGCAAATATTTTATTAAAAATATTATGCTCTATTACCTAAATCTAAAATATCTAAAATGTTATGCTCTATTAAATATTACCCTGCTCATTCATGTAAGCTTCACCCGTAATTCCTGACAGTCACCAGGATCTTGGTCTTCTCAATAAAGAATCGGTTGCAACTGTGACATTAAGCAGTGAGCTTTTATAGATTTGAAAGCTGATGGACAATTATTTTTCAACATTTAATTATTTAAAGTAATTATTCGGTATCTGTTTTATATTAGTGTAAATATACAGATTCTGTTTATTATAGCATATATTTTTATAAAATGTTTATCTCGAAAGTAGTTTTTTCTCCTCTTGTAATAAAGCATGTGTTTTATGTTTTATATACATGGAAAATAGGTAACATTAATGAAAATAAATCAACTAACTTTATGTATAAACAGGGAAATTAAATAAAAATGCTTTATATTAACTAGAAATATAAATAATGTGAAAATGTGGTTTGAGGGCTCTGTATGTGGTGTAAAAATTACAATGTATGAGTAGTCGTGATAATACTTGGTGCACTTTGCGAAACGTTACAAGTAAAACTAGGAGAGTGTCACAGACATGTTTGAGCCATTGTGTACTCTAAAAGGGACTATCAGTCGTACTCCCCCCTTATATTCATTTTTTTTTATATGCAATTGTATATATTTTTTGCATCAGAAAAAATTCAAAAGCATCTTTGCACTCTCATCTTTATTTTCTTATCTCATACTGCTACTATATTATATATTATTTGTAATGTAATATATATATATTTTCATATACAAAAGATAAATTCAATAATGTTCCAAAAAATATTTTAAATTAAAAAGTATGTTTCAGTGATTAAATATATCTGTATATCCTAAAATATATAATTATTATGAACAGTTTATATGCATGCTTGTTAATAGCAGTAATAAATGTGTGCTTAACTTAGCAGATATGATTTTGTTGGAAGAATAGCAGTGTGAGCACATTCTAATATCTGATGCTCATGATATCTTTTAAAAATCCCCAATAGAAATCGCATTAATTATAAAACATTCATATTTTTAATTTCAGTATTTTTGTAACAATCCATTGATATTTATTTTGTGTACTGTCAACATTAGAATTTTTTTGTCCAGTCACAATTATATTTGTGTAAAACATTATTATGTCCTTTGCTTTAGGCTCATGGTACCATTGTTGGATTTCCTGGGGCTGAGCCGTACACTGGAGAATGTCTTTTGTATGAGCCATGTGAGATTTTAATACCTGCCGCCATGGAGAAAGTTATTAATAAAGAA
Organism: Amaurobius ferox; assembly: GCA_951213105.1. NCBI lineage: Eukaryota > Metazoa > Arthropoda > Arachnida > Araneae > Amaurobiidae > Amaurobius > Amaurobius ferox. The sequence continues at coordinate 172,501,530 of OX578135.1, read as the reverse complement.
AATGCTGATCGCATTCAGTGTAAAGTAAGTTGAAATGAGATTTTACTAGATATGCTTTCTTTTACTAAAATATAAGATTTGATCACAAAAGCTGCTAAATATTCATGTAAATAAATTATTGAGTAAAGAATAGTTATGAACTTATCTTGAAGGTTGCCTCCTAAACAATGTACCAGTGTTCCTTTTTCTTTCAAATGTAGTTCTGGAAATTATCTGTTATCAACCCTTTTCTTTGTCATACCAGATTTAATCACTTTAATTGACAGGAAATGAGTTCCCATCGTGGTTAATTTGATTTTGGAGAACAGCGCGCACGCACACTTTCTAGAAGTCACAGTGCCACATTATGTGAATAGGATTGATGTGGGTACACAGTATTTTTACGTTCTCATACTATAGAATATAGTACAGTACGCGACCTCTTATCCGGCGTTCCAATATCCGGACTCTCCCAAAAACGGAATGCGACAAAATAATGCCAAATCTGCACCAATACTCAATTATTTGCCAAAAATTGCAACAAATAGCGGTTTTTTGTTTAAAATCCCGCCAAATGATTTTTTGCCTTAATTAACAATATTAATATAAAATAATGCATTGAAATTTGCATTTTTCTCACTTCAACTGTTTGCGATCCTGATGTAAACAAAGGTCTGGCTGAATCCACAACTTACCACACCGGAAATGTTGCTAAAAATATTTCCAGAAGAAGAGGAAAACTACAAGTACCATGGAGGTAAAAATGAACTCTACCTCCATGGTGGATATATTTGTTCCATGTCAGATAAACATACTTTCGACGAATGGCAAAACAGTTTGTGAAACGATATAAAAAACTTATATTTTTAAAAAAAAAAGCATTTTCGTTTTTAGAATTGGTGTGCGTTTGTTTGATTCCTCGATGACTTCGTAGTAGTAGTGACGTCATAATGTTTTTCACTGCAAAGTGACTAGGGCTTTTGGAAAAATCTACGGAATCTAAAGAAATTTGCAGCAGAGATTTTTAATTTTTTTTCTCGTGTACTAGTAAGTTTATAATTTTCAATTTATGGATTTCATTTTCACATATTTTTGAAATTCTTAACATAAAAATTAACTTTTGGCATTTCCAGTTAACTGTTTTGTTAACTGTATGCACTGATTATTAATAAACTGTAATCACGGTAACAGCTGTAAACAGCTTGTTTTGATTTTTTTCATGGTGGTCTGCTATGATAATGCCGAAGGGGTGACACAGATGTTAAACAAGTGTTTTCGATTTACAACATATTGCTTTCCTAGGATACAGGGATTTAAAATCTGAATAATCAACTTTTTTCAGACATTTTTTTTTCTTTCAAAAATTTTCTTAAACACTAATACATGTAATTTGCATTTTAGTTAACCAAGTTTATTTTTCATATAGATTGTAAAAAAGCTTTATTTAATGCATTTATGTCTTTAAAATGAATTATAATTTTCTATAACAACATTTGAGACCATTCCAGTAAGTTTTAGAAAAAGTGTTCTGAATTACGGTAAAACCCCTTATCCAGAATGCCTGAAGTCCCAAGCATTCCGGATAATAGATCCTGTACTGTATAGAGAAAATATTCTTTTCAGGAAAATTTTTTGATTTAAGAGATTTTGATGCCAATATATGTTTTAGGATCTCCTGAACACATTTTGACTACTTTTACAGTGATATCTGCCTGTGGTCGATTTCTTTTGTATATGATTGCTATTACAAATATTAGTGGATTTTTACAAAATTTTATACCCAGCTTTGTTAACAAAGTTTTTTGAAGTTCAAACAAAAAATTCGAAATTTTAAATTTTTTTAGCATTGCAGCGTAAGACAAAATTTGACATAATTATGCATAAAAGGGGTTACTTATGACTTACAGTTTCAATAAGTGAAACTTGATACTTGAAACTTACTACAATGATTGAAACTGTTAAGTGTCAATCATTGTAGTAAAAAATAGTCGCAATGCAATTTTTGGGTTCGAGGCATCATTAGACCCCCCTCAGTGTGTGTGTGGGGGGGGGGATACATTGTTAAACATGGTATCAATCCAATGATTGTTTTTTCAAGTTCTTTAAAATGAAGAGTAACATACTATAATTGTGATCATTTGGATCAATGATACAGATTTTTCAAATTTTTTTTTCTTGCAAAATTTGCAAAAAATATCACAAGCAGCTTAAAAATGGATTCTGGTATAAGACAGTCAAGTAGAACCAGCCTCCAGTTAATTTTTATTGGATAAAAAGTGCTGAATTAAAGGAAAAATACTGTATTGAACTTTGCCATGGTGCAGCACAAAACCATCTCTCCTCTTCTGTTCAACACATGTAATCCACATATGTTTCATTAAACCTTTATAACAGAACTGATACATTATTGTAGCTACACACTCCTACACGATTCCATGCATTTCAAAGAAAAGGAAAACAATCAGCATGATCTTGACATCAGGTCCCAGTTGGTGTGACTTTAGATAGGATGAATAAGATGTTTACCATTGAGAACTCCGACTCTTGGTCTTGATCGAAAATATATACCTATATAAAGCTTAGTTTTACTCAATTGCTGTGTCAATCGGAACTTTTTAATCTAAATTGACTCGCCATTTAAAAACCTCAAGTCAAATATGGCTCTCAATATTCACCCATGTTATTTATTGTTTTCTTCTCTTTCTCTTCCACACAAGTTTTTGATGTTTGGCTATTTTATATCTCTGTTTAATAGAGGTTAAAATTGTCCATCAATTATAATATTTAAATTTATTATACTCTTGTTTTCAGTATAAATATGTGGTATATATGGACGAGATATCAGCTTTTTTTTTTAACCATTTTTAAATTAAAATTGCAAAAAATGACTCGCAAATTTGAAAGTTTAATTCATACTTTAGAGCAGTAAGAATCAATTTAACTCACAATTTTACAAGCTAAGATCAAGCTCTACTATAATTTATATCCAGTATAACACACTTTACAGGAAGCTGGAATCTAAAGCCATGCAATCCCTCAGTTTAAAAAAAAATTAGCAATTGCTGATTTTTCTGTTCAGGACTCAAAATACACATAACAAACTTTTCACTCTTGTATCATTTGTAAATCTTTTGTTAAACTTAACCATATGAAATGTTCAAATCATCAGCTGCTTTAGACATTATTAGTCTTCTGTTTAAGTGAATGAAAATTATGAATGACATGACCATTCTTCATTTTTAATTTATTCAGAACAACAACCAATTTATGAGCATCTTTCGGGTCATAGTCACTTCTTTATAAACTTAACATTTGAATTTCTATTGTGCAGCTACTTTAATTTGAAGCCAAACTTAATGTTGTATCATTTTAGATTGTTGCTGAAGCTGCTAATGGACCAATTACACCTGCTGCAGACAAGATATTGATGAATCGCAACATTCTCGTCATTCCTGACTTGTACATCAATGCTGGAGGAGTCACTGTCTCTTATTTTGAGTGGTTGAAAAACTTGAACCATGTTAGTTATGGAAGATTGTTGTTTAAGTATGAGAGAGACTCTAATTATCATTTGCTAGGTAAGTACACATGCATGTACATGGGGCTTACCTTTACTTATGTTTTATTCATAAATTGTACTTCTGCATAGTTTGACTTTTTCTTTTAAACACTACACATCAGCAGCTGATGCTGAAATCTAGTGCTCTGGACTTTTGGGATTTTTTTTCTTTGACTAAATAGCTAAAGTCTGCTAAAATATTTTAGCCACTTTGAAATTATTTTAATAACTTTAGGTAGAAATATTGCTAATGTTTCTAAGTACTAATTGTATTAAAATTTACAATTTTATTATTGTTCCTTTGTTGAGTTTCTGTTATATGATATGAAATTAAAAATGACTTGCGTTACAATCGTGAATTTTAAACAGACTATTAAAAACAGCTAAAAAACTGAAAATTAAACACCATGCTTAGTATAAAACTTATAATTAAATTGTTCTTTTAAGACCACATATACTAAAAACAGTCTTACTGTACGTCTTTGCTGGAAACTCATTTGTTTAAATTGTGTGCAATGCTGCAATATTAATAAATCTGTAAAATTTCACTATAATAGTAATTAAAAATTAAAGATTTCTAATTCTTAAGTAGGTGTTAGAGTTGTATTTACATTTTAGAAAATATATTCGTAGAAAATATCTCTCTGTACAGGGATCACACTTCCACTAGTCTTCTTATCACCTTTCGTATCAGGTAAAGCTAAGATTTATATCAGTTTTGTAGCAGGTAAATCTAAATTTAGTATCAGTTTTGTAGCAGACCAATGCAAAATTTGTATAATTCGTAGCAATGCAAATTTATTCAAAGTCCTTTCTGTCACATATTTGCATATACAAAAATTCTGCACTTTATCCTAATTTTTCAATGAGCATAATAAATGTGTTAGGTATTTACAATAAAATACTTTTTAAATGTCAATAATCTCTGGAACATATTCTGTGATACATATATCAGGGCATGTGCTGGGTATAGAAAATTCTGGATCTCTTGATCTATCAGGAATTTAAAACTGGGTCCCTATACTTACTAACCTTACTAACCTAAGAATAAACAGATGTTAATGGCATTATTTTTAAGGGATAAAACAAGATTAAAAAATAATTTGATGTTAAAAAATGGAGAATTTTTTTCTTAACTGCAGCTTTATTAAAACATAATTTAGCTTTTTCTATACAAGAATAAATAAATGCTCACAAAATGTTTATTGATTTATTTTTACTTCTTTGTTTATCATTTAATATGTTGTCAATTCAAAACAATATATGTTGAATAAACTTCAACATAATACACATAAACTTATGATTTGAAAATTTGAAATGTTAAAATTTAAAAAAAAATCTTGAGATTCAAACTATTACAGGAGGATGTTAACTATAAGAATCATCTTTCTCTTCCATCATAGTAACTCTCATAACATTTGGTTAATTATGAAAAATATTTCTCTTACATTAACTAAAATATGAAAATTAGCAAGTTTAGACTGCCTATTGTGCCATAATTGAAAGATGGGATGGGAAAATGTGCTTGCGGAGTCTCAACAAGGTACCAGAATACAAAATGAATTGCTCAATCACACTATTTATGTGAAAAATTATTTCGGTTAGTAAAATATTTATTCATTTATACTCATGCATTCTAAAAAAGAAGTTAATGATGATACGTAAAACAAGTTCCTTTAAAAATATTGTGATAATTTAGGTCATATACAGCATACAAACGAGAGTTCTGCTGAGAAGCAAGCCTATCTCAGTTTGTATGGAAAGTCATGAACGGGTCATATCAAATTTTTTATGAAACAAATACTTCATTGAATTGCAATCTGGATTATTTGGAATTTATGGCTAAATTATGTAAAGTCTCATGATTTCATTTCACTATGAACTTCAAACAAAAGTAAAAAAAATCTGGAAAAAAGTTTTCCGTTAAGGTAAAAAAAAAAGATATTAACCAGACTTGATCTCTTTAAACCTAGCTATATGGTTTTGGAGCAAAAATAGAGTTCAAATTCTCAAAACTTCTTACCTCAAATTGACACCAAAGAATAATTGTGAAAATTTTAGACTTTGTAAATAAAAAGAAGCATGTTATAATTTATGTGGCAGAAGGGGAGCACACTCATCAACAAATTTCTTCTTTATTTTTTAAAAGAAAAGTGGAAGAAAATGTTTTTTTTTCTACTAAAAGATTTTTCTAAATATTTTTGAGCTTGATATGTTTTCACTTCTTAAGAATATGTAATTTTAATTAATAAATAAAAAAAATCTATACAAAATTTTCTTCAATGACAAAAATGCCAGGAAAAGCCCTATCTTATACTCCAAAATTACTTTTTATCTTTTTAAATGCTTTTTTCAGTGTAATTTAGCCTCTTTTGTTTTATATTTAAGGTTTACAGTGTTAAATGCAGCACAAATCAAGATAAATCTACATATGTACTAAAATGGTTAAACCATTTCAGTTTGACTTATTTGAGCTTATTAGACTTGCACTTATTTGAGCAATTCTAGTTCAAGCTGTTTGCACTGAAGAAAATCCAGTTGATTTCTGAAACATGCATATATTGATTTGCACTGCATTTTACATTATGAATCAGTTTATTATTGATTGTATGCAAAGTCACAGTGCACTTATTTTAGTTTCTTGGCTCAGTAGTCATAAAAATTACCACAGACAATTTTATTGTAAAAGTTTTATATGCAGAAAATAATATCTTACAGTGGGAATAAATAATTTCTATTGTGTGGGAATGTATAAATTGAGCAGTTAATTGATTACAAAGATTATTTTTATTTAAAATTCCTTCCAATCTAAATAATAAAAAAGGAATGTTAAATTAATTTAATATATTTGTGGTATCTTTTTTGTTGTGTTTTCAAGGGAATTTAGAAAGCTATTAGATTTTACACATATTTTAAATCATGGGCAACACTGGATATACCAGTTAGTGGTATATAATTGTAAAAAATATTGTAATTGACACATGTTTTGTTCATAATTTAAAAGAATATCAGATAAAAATTGCTGAATAATGTATTAATTAGAAACTACGGAATAAAGGAAAAAAATGTGAAAGCCCCAGGCCGTCCGGCTCGTCCAGAGGACTTAGAGCAACAAATTGGACGACCGGAAGGAAGGAACAAAGGAAGGAAGGAAAAAAATGTGTAAAAGGTCTTAGAATTGGAGTGCATTTAAATGACTCAAATAAATTATAGAAAATTGCTCCCTTTGAAACTGTTTTAATACAATAACATAATAATTTTTAAAATGTAAAAATAAAAAAGGTATGTAAAATCCAAACATTTTGCAAAATGCTTAATGATTTGTTATTGTCGGCTTCCACACATAGATATATTTTTCTGAATACTTGTATTGCTGATTTCTTGTTTGATTTTTCTAGAAAGTGTCCAGGAATCTTTAGAAAGAAGATTTGGAAAAGCCGGTGGCCGTATTCCAATTGTGCCCAGTGAATCTTTTCAAAAGAAAATTTCTGTAAGTAAAGCATTTTGATAAATTTCCCCATTTTTATTTGCGCATAATTCTTATTCATAAATTGCGATGAAATTTCAAATCTTTAGTTGCTATGATAAAAATGTGATAAAGGTTGCTAGATAAGTTTTAAGATGTGTAAATCTGAAAGCAGATCAATAAACCTGAAATAAAAAAATGTTGTATGGTAAAGTCCCCATCTCCTGTATATAAATTCAAGGCAATAAGGAGTAGCTATGAAATCTATTGGCAGATAAAAAAAACTACTTGGAATATTCTAGGGAATATGTCCATGAACTAGTGACAGTTAGGTTGGAAACATAATATTTTTCATTAATTTGATACTGTTTTAAAATTGATTTAAATTGTCATTTACTTGAATACTTGATAGTTTTAAACAGCCTTTTGGAACTTGTGTTGAATATTACAAATATATAAGAATTTTTTTATATCTGACATATTTGTAACATTAGTGTATACACCCAACTCTTTCTTTACATGGTAGATACGTTCCTCAGAAATTCGTGTAAAAAAAGATAAGTTTCCTATAGTAAAATTGGGGATACGTTCCATGTTATCCAAAAACCATGCAAGATGAAATAAAGAACTACACCCAACTCTTTTTTTACACTTTTTTTTTTAAAACACAAATTTGGAGTTACACGGTTCAAAAAAAGTCTTCCTTTTTTTGAAAAATTTATTTGATCTAACACGATTTCAAAGTCATTGTCTTATACTTATTATATGACCATGAGCTGTCTAGTATAAATTGTAGTTTTTGGTAGCAATGTATTAAAAAAGTTCACGTTTTACCACACTTTAAAAAATTAGGCAGCACTGCTATAATGTTATCGAATAAGGGGATCCCCCAGTAACTACTGGGGAATCCCCTTATTCGATAACTCTTACCTATCCACTTCGTATGGCATTGATTTACATAACATATTGCATCATTAAATTGTTTTAAGTTTATTAGCTCAAAATATTTAATCAATTGTTCGTGTTATCAGCCATACATAATGCTATCAATTGTGTATTTGAACATTTCTGACCTTAGAAGTGAAAAAAGGTATTTTTATCCTAGATAATATTTAACAAAATGTCGAAAGTTTCAAAGATTCGTAAAAGGCAAGCCATTTGTTTAGAAGTTAAATTAAAAATCTTGGCCTGTTTTACAAGAGGTGAAGGTCCAACATCTATAGGCAAGGATTTTGGCTTGAACGAAGCTACTATCAGAACCATTAAGAAAAATGAGAATGCCATACGGAAATCTGTCATCTGCGCAACAAAACTTAGTTCCAAAACATCGTCATACGTTAGAGATGAAGTGTTAGTAAAAATGGAAAAATATGTAGTGTTTTGGATGGAGGATTAATTGCAAAAGAGAATACCTGTAGAGGGAAATATTATAAAGCAGAAGGCACTATGAATTTATAAGCAAGTTCAGATATCGGAGTTATCAACAAGTCGCCGAGATAAGGGAAAAGAATTTTCGGCTAGTGATGAATGGCTAACAGGATTTCTTAAAAGAAATGTCTTTCATAATTTAAAAGTTAAAAGAGGAATTGCATCAGCAGATGAAGAGACTGCTAAAAGCTTTCCAGCAAAACTAGCCAAAATAATCGAAGATGGGGGGCTATGTTCCTGACCAAATTTTCAATGCCAATGAAAAAATAAATGCCTGCCAGATCTTTTATAGTAAAATTTGAAAAAATTGCTAGTGGGTTTAAAGTTGCTAAAGATCAGGTGACTTTTTTATTGTATAGCAACGTTTCTGGTGACAAAATTTTAAATTCTCTTTTAATCAACCGATCATTAAGGCCACGTGCTTTGAGAAGAAAAAAACATTCAACAGTGAGCTGGTTCATTTGAGGGCGAATAAAAAGGCCTGGATGACAGCAGGTCTATTTACGGAATGATTTGAAGAATGCTTTGTTCCCGAAGTTAAAAGGTATATGAAGCAATGATGTCTTGATTTTAAAGTACTTTTGGTCGTAGATAATGTGCCTAGTCATCTGGTACTAGAGTATCCAAATGTTCAAGTAATCTTTTTGCCACCTAATACCACTTCCTTGATTCAACCATTGGACCAGGGTATAATCTCTATCTTTAAGCTGTATTATACTCAACGAGCATTCCAACATATTTTAGATACAGTAGAGAAGGACAACCTCACAATCGTTGATGTATGGAAAAAATATTTGATTATGGATTGCATTACATATGCTTCATTGGCCAAAGAGAAGTTAAGGGTATCAACATTAACCCTTTCGGGACGGCAGCATTCCGGAGCTGTCGCGGCCCAAAAGACAGCACGCTTCGCTTCCGAACTGGTCGAAAAGGACGGTGCATTTTTTGCGCTAAGCCTAACTCTCGAAAAAAATTCACTAAAAATCACCTATTCAACACAGAAATCTACTTTTTACAGGAATAAAAGAAATATTTATGTTCTATTTGATGTATAATTTTCATACAAATCTGAATACAAAATACTCGTTAGTTGCTCCCATTCTTTTATCCGAAATAAACGAATAATTTCACTGCCTCTAACCCCCCCCCCCCCCCCAAAAAAAAATTTCTCTTTTATATTCCTATGATTCACCAACGAAATCATAACGCTGAAATAAAAATAAAAAACGAAACTCAATTATAAAATTGTTGATGCTACGAGAATTGCTCTATTTGTTTATGTTACAAAATGATTTTCACCGCTCCAAATGGAGAAATAATTCATTCGATCCTCTTCTGCCAAGGTCATGCCTCTGCAAAATGCTTTGAAGTTAGTTCCATGGACAAGTAACGCCATCTAGTTCACAAATTAAAACGTTCTGCGTGGTGGCACTTATAGGTGCCACTATCCGCTTACGGTAAAATTTCCTTTGGCCCGAGTGAGTGCCGTTCGTCCTTGAATGCATGTTCGCATCTGGCACCTGGGCGTGCCATTCGTCGCGAAAGGGTTAAATGCTTGCTAGAAAATACTTTGGCCAGAATGCATCAAGAGTGGTAACTTAGTGCCCCAAACAACGATGGAGTCTTCTAAAATTATAGCTTTGGCACATGAAATTGGAGGAGAAGGATTTGAGGACCTACAAATTGAAGACATCAACAAATTAATTATATATAAACCTCTAAATGTAGATGATCTGATTGATTTAATAACAGATGACGGTAATAGTACTGAGGATCATAACAGCGATAACTAGGAAGAGACTGAAATATGTCTACTATCTGCTAGTTTAATTGGCGAGGGTCTAACATTTGGGAAATGTATAGTGAATCATTTTTTAAAAATTGATCCAAACATGGAACGTGCTCTAAAATTTGAACGAGATATGAAGAATTGTTTTGCTGGGTATCAAGAGTTGTATAAAGAACTTAAAAAACCAAAAGTTCAACTGTCTATAACAGATGATTTTTTAATAAGAAAGTCTACAGCACAAGACCTTTCGGAAAGTAGTTCGGTAGTTCAAAATAGTATTACCGGACGAAAGTCTCCATTAAAGAAAGGGCTTGACGGATGTGGATAACGACTTTGGTCCAGTTCGTCGCAAACAATTGCGCTTATTATCTAGTAGCGACGAATAAGTATGTAACTAAATATTTCTTTATTTCTATTCTTAATTTTGGATTAACATATTCCTTTTTTTTTACTTGCACTACTTATTTTTATCTATAAATTATGTATTTTAAGTTTTATTGCTCAATAAAATTGCATATGTATGTATATATCATTCGTATGCATATCAGAACTTTTACAGTTTAAAGCATTTTTTTTACACTGTTTTTAAACTAAATATAGTTCTTTATTTCATCTTACGTGGTTTTCGGATAACATAGAATGAATGTATCCCCAATTTTACTATAGGAAACTTAACTTTTTTTACACGTTTTTTTTACACTAATTTCTGAGGAACGTATCTACCATATAAAAAAAAAAAGTTGAGTGTATATTTAGTTTAAAAACCGTGTAAAAAAAAATGCTGAAAACTGTAAAAGTTCTTATATGCATACGAATGATATATACATACATATGCAATTTTACTGAGCAATAAAACTTAACATACATAATTCACAGGTAAAAATAAGTAGCTCAAGCAAGAAAAAAAGGAAACGAACAATTGATTAAGATTAAATATTGTGAGGTAATAAACTTAAGCAATTTAATGATGCAATATGTTATGTAAATGTCATGCGAAATGGGTAGGTAAGAGTTATTGAATAAGGGGAGGTCCCTTCGAATAAGGGGATTCCCCAATAGTTACTGGGGGAATCCCCTTATTCAATAACATTATAGCAGTGCGCAGTGCTGCCTTATTTTTGAAGTGTGGTAAAAACGTGAATTTTTTTTTATACACCAAAGACTGCAATTTATACTAGACCGCTCATGGTCACATACATAAGTATAAGACAATGACTTTGAAATCGTGTTAGATTACAAATTTTTCAAAAAAGGAAGACTTTTTTGGACCATGTAACTTCAAATTCGTGTAAAAAAGGAGTTGGGTGTATGTGTTGGAATTTATTCTTTACTTGGTGAAAAATTCGTAGAAAAAACCATAGTAGCAGAGCGTCACAATGGTGTGAATTGAAGGTAGTCAACTTGAAAATAACGAAGTTTTATTTCTTCACGAACTTAAAAACATCAACGTTAACAAAGAGAAAACATATTCATTTCCGTACTTCCGAGAAATGGTAGCATTGTTGAGTAGAACATTATAAACTACCTTTTAAATCACCATTTAACTGGCGTACATGGAGATAATGATCATCCGTGATTATAAAGACATGTCATGAAGAATGACGGAGATCACGAAGATCACCCAGATCATGTAGATAACCAAGATATTCAGCTGATACAAGTACTAGCTTAAATAGTGAAGTATCATTGAAAGTTGAAGTTAATGTTTTCCTTCCGGAGTATGCTAATCCCTAATCGGTTGAAGTAGAAATTAGCATAAACCGGAAGTTGACATCTTAATTTGCAGGATCACAGACCATGGGGGTAAAACTTCTAAACAAGCGATCTGAAAGTGATTAGCCAATCAGAACGAAGTTTACTTTAGGATTTAGACCGTACATCGACTGATTCACGTACGAGCTTGTTTACAACCGAAATTTTTCTAACAGTATGTCAGAACTTCCCTCCATAGCAGAGCCGTGTAACTTTAAATTCGTATAAAAAAAGAGTTGGATGTATGTCAGAACTTCCCTCCATAAAAAGCATCTTCTTCAGCAACATATCCAAATTTTACTCTTGTCTATTTTATCCCTCCCAAAAAAATTTTGTTCAATGCTATGTATGCAGTTAAATTTTTAGACCATGAAACTGGAAGGAAAATGAATCATCGGCATGGGCGAAGTCTGGAACAATTTACTTCTGAGCTCTAAAGCATGGCATTTTTTTTTTTTTTAAGTGTGCTTTTTATCGGCATTTTTTGCATTTTTAGATGGATTGTGAAAAAAACAAGCTTTGGGTTTTAAGATCCGAAATTTTAATTAGATGATTTTGAACCTTATCAGGACCTGGGCCCCTCATAGGACTGTGCTCATTTTATGAGAATAACTCCAAATTCAGAGCACCTAGATACTCCAAATTTTGTATGTCATTATCTTTTGTGCTATATTTTAATTTGTTTTATTTTGAACTTTATGTTGGGTTGCTTTAGAATGTATGTAATTTGGGGGTTTGAAATTTACTTTTATTTATTTTTTTTCCTTGGCTCAATATTCTCAATTTGATAATATTTAAATAATATTTATTGGTTTTTCATTTATTCGTTAATTAGAATATTTTTAATCTTCTAAATTAATTTTCTTTATTCTTAATTAAAAATGTTCCATTCCCTAAATTAATATTACTTTTGATTTGTAAATTTATAAAAATTATTTATTTATTTGATTCCCCTTAAAATGCCCTTTAATTTGATGTCTCATTTTTCCATTTTGGTTAGAAATTCAGTTTGTTCTACAGTTTCAAGTTATTTCCATGTTCAGTGCGTTTCAAAAATTTCAGTTGCGACCATTTTTGGAATCCTGGTTTTGCGGGCTTTTTACCGCGATTGACGCGCCACCTAAGCGCTTTTCGTGCCTCTTTGGAATTCGTGAATTATTTTAATTGGCTCCCTTTTTTACTGATCGTCTGCTCTCGGAGTTTTGAGTTTTAATTTTGGCAATTCTAATTTCAGTAAGCGGATTTTAATTGCTGCCGTTTGTCTAAACTTCTCCCTTTTTCCGCACATATAAATACGCACGTGCGAAATTTTTCAGTTTTAGTTTTTTGTTGAAATCCCATGTTTAAGTTAGTGGGAGAAGCGCATCGTTGATTTTCGAATGGAACTTATGTTCCACGTGATATTTTCTATAGAACTTTAAGTTCCTCACGATGTTTTTTTTTATCACTTGTCTCCTTTTAAACGAAAGAATTATTTTTTTTTTACCGCCTAATTTGCAATGTGACATCTGGAAAAATGAGTTTTAAGATTTATTATGCGAGTTATGTGAAAGTAGCGTCTGATGATGATGGCTGATTTAAGAAGATCCTAGCGTTCCAGAAGTAGTTGTTAGGCCTCTGCTGATGAATTTTCTCCTGATCCCAAGAAAAACAGTTTAGGAAATTCCTGTCATCCCAGTGAAACTCCAAATATGAAACTTTTCCTCTCTAACCTGTAATCTTAAGATGACCCGGATGGGTTGAAGACCCAGACCACATGACCAACCCTAGGGTTTACGGTAGCAACGGTGAATATGTTTAATAAGTTAAACTCTTAAATTCTTAATTTCTGAATATGAATTCTCACTATTATAAATGTATGATTTAAATTTTATTCTTTAAATTTAAAATTCTAAAACTTTTTTTTTAGAACAATTTTCTAAACCTTCATAAATTTATAAGAGCCTGGGTAAATTCTAAAATTCTTTTAAATTTAATAATTTTTGTTAATAATTTTCTGATGGAATTTAAATAGATTTTTTTGAGTAAAGTTTTTATGCTAATTCCTTAATTCTAACTAAGTTGATAAAATTCCAATGTCTGTCTAAAATTCTAATGTTAATTCTTCCTGAGTTGCCTGCCTGTGAGCAGAGTTTTTGTAATTTGTTATTGGAATTAATTTGAAGTTACAATTTAATAAACTAATTTTCTTTAAACTAATTATTATGTCTTCCTTTATCCCTTTTAAACACAGCAGGTTTTATTCTATCATTTTCAAACACAACAGTTTATTTGGTACCGTGTACCAGTCTAGATATTGCTCTCATGTTTAATAATATTTATTTGTAGTATTAAGCTTTCAATTGTATTACAATTATGGATGATGTTAGAGAAAATAACTGTATGTATGTTTCTGTGTCTGGGTCAGACGAAACTGAGAATGGCTCTAAAGAAAAACCCTTTGAAACTTTATTATACGCGATGCTCTCACTTGGAAAAGAGCCATTTCCTTCTTTTTTTACAAACTCAAATGATGGTAAAGATTGGGATTTAGTTCCCAGAAGTCAAGTTGCTAGTACTAAGAAAACTTGGTTATCCTTATTAGAAATAAATTTTCCTTCTAAAGTAAACATTGAGGCAACCTCTGATGATGTAAATTCTATTTATAACAAAATACTGATTCAAATGTTAATATTAAACAGAATGATTTAATTGAACAGGGATTAAAAATGGATTCTGCTAAATGTAGTGTAATGAGTAATTTAAAAACAGTTTCTTCAATAGGAGACTTTTTGGATTCAATCCCAGTGTTTTCAGGAGAGGAATCTGGCCTCCCATTGGAGGATGACATAGATAGGATAAAAATGTTAGCCGATCATGCAAATTGATCTGAATCAGACAAGATCTTAGTTTTAAAATTAAAACTGTCAGGCATACTGCACTATTTATTAGGGATAATTCTAAGTTAAAGGAAGAGAAATCTTTCTCTCAAATTCTTAAAGCTTTACGCGACAGATTTTCTTCAATAGAATGTTTACATAGTAACTTGAGATCATTTTTGCAAAGTTATCAAAGACCTAATGAATCTGTGTGTCAGTTTGCTGCTCGAGTTGAGGCTTCAGCATATAAAACTGTTTTACCTGACTTACTGAATGACAAGTGGCAAACCAGCAAAGACTTGATGTCTTGTGCTCGGTATTCATTGACAGTCTGAAACCTCAATTCAAACGGCTAATCCTACCTCAAAACCACAAGAGTTTTGACTCTGCAAAAAGGCATGCTGTGGCAGAGGAAGAGGTGTGGAGCAAGCAACAGGTGGATGACCCCCAATATGTAATGAGTCTTGGAGAGATTGAAAATAAGCAGCTCCATGATGACATTAAAAGAAATAGAATGGAGGTAGAGAACCTCACTAAAAGGCTTGCTGAATTGCAAACTCAAATTGACACCAAACCACAGCTGCCTCAAACTAGATTGACAAAGGATAGCCGAAGGTGTTTTTCATTTGGTCTATTAGGTCACATAAGTGTTGATTGTAGGAAATTTCCTCAATCACATTGGTTCAAAAGAAATTCTAGGTATCTGCCTACTCGAATATATCAACAACCTTTTTATTTTCCACAACCTACACAAAACTATCCATATAATTTTCCACAACAAACGCAGGGATTCCAACAACCTACTCAATTTTTTTACCATCAGCCAAATCAAAGCTTTCAGCCTAACATAAATGAAACTAAACCCAAAATGAATTACAACATTTTTTATGCACCTAGGAATGATAAATGACAGCACAAAACAAAATTTTAACTAAATAGGGCTGAAGGGAGTCTTCACTCCAACTTACCTTCTGAAGCCCTTGGGTTACCTTCTGAAGCCTGTGGTGCAAAATTCAAATTTGATTTCATTACATAATTTATCTCTACCAGTGATTTCTGGTATGATTAATAATGTTGATATTCCTATACTTATTGATTCTGGTGCTTCTATTAATGTGTTGTTTACAAATGTATTAACGCGTTTAAATATAACCGACAGCCAAATAACAAAGTGTAATATAAATTTAAAAGGTATCAAGGTATCTCTAGTGACATTGTAAAAGTTTCCAGGAAATTAAATATTAATTTAAATTTAAATAACAAAATATTTAATGTTGATTTTTATATTATGGACTGTGATTCTTGTAATTATTCAGCAATACTTGGTGTGAAATTTTTAAAGGGCTATAAGATGTCAATAGATTTTACTAATAATGTTTTATACAATAATATTGTAACTGTGCCTTTTGCAATTAATGATGAATCTGTACCTTTTTCATTATCTCATGCAATTCATTCCTTTAATAACTATGAAATTAATAGAGAAAATACTTTGAATTCTGAAATATATAAGGATGATTTGTGCTATACACTTAGGAAATACACAATTCCTCCTCTTTCCGGTCTAAATTGGGTAGCACTTCCCGGCCGTCCAAACGGTTACCTTACACCTTTCTGGTAGGTCGGACGGTCTGGGTCTCAACAACAACAACAACAATTCCTCTTCTATCGGAGGCTTTCATACAACTAAAATTAAAAGAAACTGTTAAATTTAATTCACCTACTGTGATGATTGAGCCTTTAAGCAACAGTAAAATTCTGATCGCTAGATCAGTAAATAATGTATCTAGTTCTAATATATATAATGTAAAAGTATTGAATTTGTCAACTGATGAGTTGCACATAAATAAGCATTCAAATTTAGCAAAAATTGTTCCTATCACAGTAGTATCTTCCTTTTCAGTTAACAATATTACTGAGTCAAGTGCAGAGAGTAGTGATAATTTTGATGTTTGTGGGGGGAAATTTTGATCTTTCACACTTAGACTATAATGAAAAAAGACAAATAGAGAGTTTAATTAATGATTATAAGCATATTTTTGCTAATTCTATTCCGGATTTAAAGGGGTGTGATACAGTTTTTCATAACATTAACTTAAAAGATGATATTCCTGTTAAACAGAAACCTTATAGGGTTCCTTATCATGTAAGAGATGAATTAGATAGACAAATTAATGAGCTTCTTGAGAATGATAGTGTACAAGAAAGTGATTAATAATTCTCCGCACCTATACTGTTTGTTAAAAAGGCAGATGGAACATTAAGATTAGTAACAGATTTTAGGACATTAAACGATAAAACTACTGATGATATTTTTCCACTGCCAAATATCACTGAATTGATTGATAGTTTAAATGGTGCAAAATATTTTTCTACATTAGACTTAACATTTGGATTTTATCAAATGAAATTGCACCCAGACGACGCACACAAATGTGGCTTTTCTACAGCTTTTGGCCACTATGAATGGAAAAGAGTCCCTTTCGGTTTGAAAAATGCCCCCAGCTCCTTTCAACGACTTATGTCCATCGTTCTAACTAAGCTTTCTCCTTTACAAATTTCTATTTACATAGATGATATTGTTATTGCATCTAGAACCTTTGAGGAACATGTAATGAAATTAAAGGTAGTATTTGATAGATTATCTCAACATAAATTATGTTTAAAGCCAAGTAAATGCAATTTTTTTAAATCTTCAATAAATTATTTAGGTTTTCAAGTTTCTGAAGGTATTGTCCAGCCTGACCCCTCAAATTTAAAAACTTAAAATTTTTCAAAAACCTACCTCTAAAAAACAAATTCGCCAATTTTTAGGATTAACTGGCTTCTACAGAAAATTTATTGAAAATTACTCTTTAAAAGCTCTTCCCTTAACTAATTTAACTAAGCAAAATATTAAATTCTCTTGGACCCCCTGAAGCAGAAAATTCTTATCAAACCTTAAAATCCGAATTACTTAAAGAATCCATTTTACATCTCCCTGATTTTTCTAAACCTTTTTCGGTATGTACCGATGCGTCAAATTTTGCTCTTGGAGCAGTTCTCTGTCAGGAAGGAGAAGATGGATTTTTGCACCCTATTGCTTATGCTAGCAAAAAACTAAAAGATGCAGAAATAAACTATAGCACAGTCGAGAAAGATACTTTAGGAGTTGTCTGGGCAGCATCCTATTTTAAGCAATACCTTTTGGAAAAACATTTTACTGTTTATTGTGATCAGGCCTCCCTTTCAAATGTTTTGAAATTAAAAGACCCCACTTCTAGGATACACGATGGATAATGTCCATGACCAAATATACAAAATTACTCATATTAATTATTCATACAAAATTATTCATAAACCTGGTCGTCTAAATTTAACAGCTGATTATCTATCTAGATGTGTAAATAATGTAAAAATAAATACTATAGACCTGGATGTTGATACTAACCTTCTTTTAAGAGTACGTAATTCTCAAAAATCTGACCCCAATTGTATAAGAATTGGCTCATGCTTAGACAAAAATATTGACCCATTCCCTAAAAATTTAATGTTTTTCTTAAAAGATGATGTATTATATTGTACTAATAGAAAACCTAAATTAAAATATCAAAGAAAAGAGCGTATTGTTCCACAAAATTTGATCTCTGAAATTTTAAATTTTTGTCATGATTCGATCACTGCAGGACATTGTGGTTTTAGAAGGACTTAGAGAAAAATTCAGCAACGCTTTTATTGGCCTAGGATGTATGTTCAAATTTTAAATTATGTTAAGAGTTGTCCTGATTGTTTACAGAAAAGAGGATTTAAACAAAAACAAAAAGCTCCTTTTCAGAGGTTTCCAAATTCTACTTACCCTATAGAAAGAATAGCTATGGATTGTATTGGCCCCCATGCCTCTAACTTACTCTGGCAATAAGTACATACTAGTGATTACTGACTATTTTACTCGTTGGCCAGAAGCTTATGCTATCCCCAACATTAAATCTGAAACTATTTTAAATTGTTTAGAAAACTTCTTTTCTCTTCATGGTGTGCCAAAACACATTATCAGTGACAAAGGTTCTAATTTTATTTCGAATGCTGCCATGAAGTTGTATGAAAAATTAGGTATTGAAAAACATACCACTACTAGGTATCACCCGCAGTCGGATTTAGTCTGCGAGCGTTTAAACAGTAAGATAATTAACACACTTAGTCATTTAGTGTCTGAAACACAAGAGGATTGGGATCGACATTTATCTTTTGCCTTGTTAGCCCACCGAACTTCAATCCATTCCTTGACTAGTGAGTCTCCAACTAATCTTCTCTATAATAGAGAATTAATTTTGCCACATCCATTCCTTGACTAGTGAGTCTCCAACTAATCTTCTCTATAATAGAGAATTAATTTTGCCACATCTTCTTTTTAACTTTAATGAACAAAATTTTACCACTGTTAGTGATTATAGTCAGGATTTGGCAATTCGTATGAAAAACTACGAGCGTTTAAACAGTAAGATAATTAACACACTTAATCATTTAGTGTCTGAAACACAAGAGGGTTGAGATCGACATTTATCTTTTGCCTTGTTGACCCACCGAACTTCAATCCATTCCTTGACTTGTGAGTCTCCAACTAATCTTCTCTATGGTAGAGAATTAATTTTGCCACATCTTCTTTTTAACTTAAATGAACAAAATTTTACCACTGTTAGTGATTATAGTCAGGATTTGGCAATTCGTATGAAAAAATCTTTTGAAATAATAAAGAAAAACTTACTTAAGGCAGCTAAAACGCGAGAGACATACAGAAATAAGTCTGCTGTTGTAAAAGATATAAAAATTGGAGATTTCATATATTTATACATTCCTGTTTTTCCAAGAGGACATTATAAGAAACTCTCCAAACTTAATAAAGGTCCTTTTAAAGTTATACAAAAAACATCTAATGTGAACTTTGAAATTCTACATGTAAATGACACACGAAATGTTCAGTTGGTGCACATTGACAGATTAACAAAAATTCCAGAAAGAGATTCTATGTTCCTTTCTTGTGCGCAATCTGATAATTGAGAAAATTATACATCTCATGAGAATGATATAATTCCAACAACACAGCGATATAATTTACGACACAGGAAAAACTAGAATGACATTTTTATTTTATTGTTGCTCAACATAAATTTTTTTAAGTGTATAATTTATGTGTGTGTGTGTATTTTGTTATTGGTACATTGCAAAATGCTGCAAACTGGATTTAATTGATTTAAATGAAAAGTTGATTTTGAAATAAGATTTGTTGTTATTGATATTGCAGATTACTGCAGGATTTAGATAAATGATTGAGGAAAAAATTAATTTGGATTATATGAATTGATTATATTTATAGATAGATATGTATTGTTACTTATTTATTGATATTGAGAGTGCAGATTTCTGCAAATATTTGATTACGTGGTCCATGACATAAGTTCTGATCACATATGTTGATATTTTTAGGTAAATATATGTTGTCGTTTAAGGTATTGGAGTACTGCAAAAATGAAAGTGGCTGTGCATATTAGATTACTGCAGAATGCAGATAATGTTATGTTTAGTTCTTAACCCTTTCGCGACGATCGGCACGCCCACGTGCCAGATGCGAACTTGCATTCAAGGACGAACTGCACTCACTCGGGCCAGAGGAAATTTTACCGCAAGCGGATAGTGGCAACTATAAGTGCCACTACGCGGAACGTTTTAATTTGTGTACTAGATGGCGTTACTTGTCCATGGAACTAACTTCAATGTATTTTGCAGAGACATGACCTTGACAGAAGAGGATCGAATTAATTATTTCTCCATTTGGAGTGGTGAAAATCATTTTGTAACATAAACAAACAGCAATTCTCGTAGCATCAACAATTATTGAGTTTCGTTTTTTATTTTTATTTCAGCGTTATGATTTCGTTGGTGAATCATAGGAATATAAGAGAGTATTTTTTTTTGTTTGGGTTTTAGAGGCAGTGAAATTATTCGTTTATTTTGAATAAAAGAATGGGAGCAACTAACGAGTATTTTGTATTCAGATTTGTATGAAAATTATACATCAAATAGAACATAAATATTTCTTTTATTCCTGAAAAAAGTAGATTTCTGTGTTGAATAGGTGATTTTTAGTGAATTTCTTTCGAGAGTTAGGCTTAGCGCAAAAAATGAGCCGTCCTTTTCGACTAGTTCAGAAGCGAAGCGCTTCGTCTTTTGGGCCGCGACAGCTCCGGAATGCCGCCGTCCCGAAAGGGTTAATGGACATGAATAGATACTTGTGTTATTGAGCTTTTAGTATATTATTGTTGCTTATTGATAATAATTGTTATTGTGTCAATCGTCATTTGACACTTCTATTGAAATTTTATTTATTTTATACAACTTATGTACATTGTTTTATTTTTTAGATCACTCTATTTACACTTTTTTTTTTTCTTTCCAGCTGGTAATTATATTTTGTAGTGGAAGTGAGAGTTGTTTCTCATTGGTTATTCAAGGTACCTTCTCAAAATTCAATGGTTTGATTCTTTGAAAACTATTTGGCTGGTCCAATGTTTTCATAAATTTTTTTTTTTTAATTTATAGCTAATGAGAATCAATGTCAAATCCTCTACCTTTACTTTTTTCTACACAAATTTAGTGATCTAATACACAAAATTTATTCAATATTATATAATTTACTTTTTGGTTTATAGTTTGTTAACAAATTACTTATTCCGAAATAGAGGTTGAATTCGGATAAAAATTGTTCTGCTTATATTGGTAGTAACTTCTGATAGATATTTTATTTTATTATCAAAAATTTTTCATTTTTCAAATGAAAAATTTTTGGGGGATAGGTGGAAGGAATGTGTTGGGTTGCTTTAGAATTTATGTAATTTGGGGGTTTGAAATTTACTTTTATTTTTTTTTTCCCTGGCTCAATATTCTCAATTTGATAATATATTTTTAATCTTCTAAATTAATTTTCTTTATAATATTCTTAATTCAAAATGTTCCATTCCCTAAATTAATTTTACTTTTAATTTGTAAATTTAAAAATTATGTATTCGATTCCCCTTAAAATTCCCTTTAATTTGATGTCTCATTTTCCCATTTTGGTTAGAAATTCAGTTTGTTCTATAGTTTCAAGTTATTTCCATGTTCAGCGCGTTTCAAAAATTCCAGTTGCGGCTATTTTCGGAATCCTGGTTTTGCAGGCTTTTTACCGAGATTGACGCGCCGCCTAAGTGCTTTTCGTGCCCCTTTGGAATTCGTGAATTATTTTAATTGGTTCGCTTTTTTATGGATCGTCTGCTCTCGGAGTTTTGAGTTTTAATTTTGGCAATTCTAATTTTGGTAAACGGATTTTAATTGCTACTGTTTGTCTAAACTTTTCCCTTTTTCCGCACATATAAATATGCGCGTGGAATTTTTCAGTTTGTTTTTTGTTGAAATCCCACGTTTAAGTTAGCGCGAGAAGCTCATCGTTGATTTTTGAATGGAACTTATGTTCCACGCGAGATTTTCTATGGAACTTTAAGTTCCTCATGATGTTTCTTTTATCACTTGTCTCCTTTTAAATGGAAGTTTTATTTGTTTTTTTTTTTACCGCCTAATTTGCGATGTGACTTCTGGAAAAATGAGTTTTAAGATTTATTATGCGAGTTATGTGAAGGTAGCGTCTGACGATGTTGGGTGATTTAAGAAGATCCTAGCATTCCAGAAGTAGTTGTTGGCCTCTGCTGATGAATTTTCTCCTGATCCCAAGAAAACCAGTTTAGGAAATTCCTGTCATCCCAGTGAAACTCCAAATATGAAACTTTTCCTCTCCAACCTGTAATCTTAAGATGACCTGGATGGGTGAATATGTTTAATAAGTTAAACTTTTAAATTCTTAATTTCTGAGTATGAATTCTCACTATTATAAATGTATGATTTAAATTTTATTCTTTAAATTTAAAATTCTAAAACTTTTTTTGAGAGCAATTTTCTAAACCGTTATAAATTTATAAGAGCCTGTGTAAATTCTAAAATTCTTTTAAATTTAATATTTTTTGTTAATAATTTTCTGATGGAATTTAAATAGATTTTTTTGAGCAAAGTTTTTATGCTAATTCCTTAATTCTAATTAAGTTGATAAAATTCCAATGTCTGTCTAAAATTCTAATGTTAATTCTTCCTGAGTTGCTTGCCTGTGAGCAGAGTTTTTGTAATTTGTTATTGGAATTAATTTTGAAGTTACAATTTAATAAACTAATTATTATGTCTTCCTTTTATCCCTTTTAAACAGAGCAGGTTTTATTCTATCACTTTCAAACACAACAGTTTATTTGGTGCCGTGTACCAGTCTAGAAATTGCTCTCATGTTTAATAATATTTATTTGTAGTATTAAGCTTTCAATTTTATTACAATTATGGATGATGTTAGAGAAAATAACTGGATGTATGTTTCTGTGTTTGGGTCAGATGAAACTGAGGATGGCTCTAAAGAAAAACCCTTTGAAACTTTATTATACGCGATGCTCTCACTTGGAAAAGAGCCATTTCCTTCTTTTTTACAAACTCAAATGATGTTATTTAGGATTGGGATTTGGATTTAGATAGGATTGGGATTTAGTTCCCAGAAGTCAAGTTGCTAGTACCAAGAAAACTTGGTAATCCTTATTAGAAAGAAATTTACCTTCTAAAGTAAACATTGAAGTAACCTCTTATGATTGTAAATTCTATTTATAACAAAAATACTGATTCAAATGTTAATATTAAACAGAATGATTTAATTGAACAGGGATTAAAAATGGATTCTGTTAAATGTAGTGTAATGAGTAATTTTAAAACAGTTTCTTCAATAGGAGACTTTTTGGATCCAATCCCAGTGTTTTCAGGAGAGGAATCTGGCCTCCCATTGGAGGATTACATAGATAGGATAAAAATGTTAGCCGATCATGCAAATTGGTCTGAATCAGACAAGGTCTTAGTTTTAAAATTAAAACTGTCAGGCATACTGTGTGTGTGTGTGCACGATTTATTAGGGATAATCCTAAGTTAAACGAAGAGAAATCTTTATCTCAAATTCTTAAAGCTACGCGACAGATTTTCTTCAATAGAATGTTTACATAGTAACTTGAGATCATTTTTGCAAAGTTATCAGAGACCTAATGAATCTGTGCGTCAGTTTGCTGCTCGAGTTGAGCCTTCTTCATATAAAACTATTTTACCTGACTTACTGAATGACAAAGTGGCAAACCAGCAAAGACTTGATGTCTTGTGTTCAGTTTTCATTAACGGTCTGAAACCTCATTTCAAACGGCTAATCCTACCTCAAAACCACAAGAGTTTTGACTTTGCAAAAAAGGCATGCTGTGGCAGAGGAAGAGGTGTAAAGCAAGCAGCATGGGGATGACCCCCAATATATAATGAGTCTTGGAGAGACTGAAAATAAGCAGCTCCATGATGAGTTTAAAATTCTAGAATTTTTGTTCTATTTTGTTCTACTTACCTGCGTATTTCAAAGGATTGCTTAAACCTAGAATGTGTCTGAGCTTGGAACTATACTGAAATCTGAAGCTTGAGCTTGAGAGCTCAAATGCTTGTACATAGTATGCTTGCTTTGTGTTACAATTACTGAAGTATCATGTAAGTAAACGCAATGGATTCACTTCATAATAAAAAGTGATTTAACTTAAATTGGAACTGCTTTTTTCTACACCTCTGCAATTAGTTTGTATTAGTGTACAATTGCCTTTGACATTGTTACTACTGCTACTCTACTTAAATACCTTCATAGTTGCATTAAAATTTTCATGACCAATCTACAACACTTATGGGCCTAATCAACGTCATGAATATACCAATGAAGTCGTTCAAATTTTAATTTGCTCTCGCAGCTTAACTTCAACGAGATACATTCTAATCTGTTTAAATTAGAATATTATGTACCTTGTATACCAGCAGGTTATGGGCTGCAGCTCCCCCATAACAACGTTAAAGGTCTAATTTATGTAAGAAGTGCTTGTGTTTAATAAAGAAGCTAAGAATCCTGTCGACGGGGGCCGCGGACGGCGCCATTTGCAAGTCAATGAAAGCATAAACAAGTCAATCAGTTCAGTTCTAAAAGACCAACTTGCCATGGAGGCAAATAAAATTAGTGTATTGACAAGAGACAATTATGTTACATGGAGAAATGAGATTTCATTCGCTCTGAAAGGAGAGGGCTGTTTCGGATTCGTGGACTGAACAGCAATACCAGTGGATGATAAGACATCATGGCGTGACTATGAAGAGTACATGCGCAGAAGGGACCACGTGTTAGCAATCCTGTTCCAGAACGTATCATCTGACTACCAAGAGCTAATAGACATTAACGACGATCCTGCAGATGCGTGGGACAAGTTAAAAGCACATTTCGAAGTGCCGACACGTGCCAACTTAGTGCACTTGTTAGATGAGTTCTTTAGCCTGCGTCTGGAGCCAGATGAACCCTTGGACATTTTCTGCACCCGTTTGAAAAGAGCGGTTGCCAAATTGAAGGATGTCAAGCACCCGGTGGAAAGTGTCTATGTAGCATTCCAAGCCATCAGATACCTCTCGGATGACTTTCAGAGTATAGTTCAACAAATTTACCGTTGGGATGACAAAGACTTTGTTTTGGAAAAGATCCAGCGTGAGCTATCGAATGAAGAAGGCCGTATTCGGCAACTCCGTAGTGACAGAAATCATGCAAGTCAAAATTCATCTGTATTTTTATCTCAGTGTAATGCAAATGTAAAAAGTAAAAATAACAGTGTGTTTAAAACTGGAAAACAAGTCAAGGAGGCCATAGGACTGTGTTATTTTTGTAAAAAAGTAGGTCACTTAAAAGAAACTGCCCTAAGATTAAGACTAGTTCAAACAATATAATTGAATTGTATTCTTCTGCTAAAATTGAAGCAAATACTGTGCAGGATCCTAGCGATAGACTCAGCTGGGTAATTGACACCGCTACTATGCGGCACTTTTGCACTAACATTAAAATGTTCTCAAAATTTAAAGAAGGCAAAAGTGCATCTATGTCGCTAGCAGTGGATGATATTGATAGCCCAGTTGAGGCTATCAGTGCGGTCAAAATGTTTGTTCAGTTTAAGAACGTAAAAAGTGACATTGTACTTCTTTCTGATGTTATGTTTTCACCTAAGTTAAGGCGAAACTTGTTAGCGGCATCTGTTCTTGAAGAACAGGGATATACATTTAAAGGGGCTAATGGGGTATTGTGGTTTAACACTCCAAAGGGGGAAAAATACTTCTATGCTAAAAGAAAAGAAGGCTTATATTTTTTAAAACCTCAATACGAAACTCAGACTGTAAATAACAATGTCGAAGACCGTAAAACTAAAGGAAAGGATCAGGATAGGGATAAAGAATCTAAGAAAGATAAAAAAAAACCTAAATAAGAAACAGTATTAACAAAATGAAAAATTTGCTTAGTGTAAATAAAAGTAAAGATAACTCTGATGTGAAGTCGAGGTCAAAGGGGAAAGTTAATGATAAACAAAGTTGTTCGGTTTCAGAAGTTTTAAATATAACTGAACTCTGGCATAGGAGATATTGCCACATTAACTCTGATTATATATATCAGACTAGTAAAGTTTCCGCGACTAATGGACTCCCTAGACTAAAATATGCAAAAATTAATTGTATACATTGTAAAGTCTAAGAGAATTTCTTTTAAGCCAATTGGTAGGATAAGGTTCACTAAACCTTTACAATTACTCCATATGGATGTGTGTGGTCCCTTACCTACAGCTTCAATGGGAGGAAACAAATGCTTTTTGACAATAACTGACGACTTCAACCAGAAGGTGTTTGTGTATATCATGAAACAAAAATCAGAGGTGTTTAAAATCTTTAAGGAATTCCAAGTTAAGGAAGAGAGACAGCTAGGCAAAAAGATTTTGTGTATCCGTATGGACAATGGTATGGATTTCTATCACAACCAATTCAAAGCATACTTAAAGAAATTAGGATTAAAGCAGAAAGGTCAAATGTATATACACCCTAACAGAACGGTATTCTGGGAGATTTAATCTAACAGCACTAGATTGTGTAAAAGCTATGCTTGATCAAAGTCAGGTTGATGACAGGATGTGGGCAGAGGCGATCTTGTGTTTTGCACATACAAAAAACAGGATATGTCACAAGTTTAAAACCAAAACTCCACATGAGTTATATTATGGTAGGAAGCCAACCATAGCTCACCTCAAAATTTTTTGGTGCAAAGCCTATGTTGGCATGGCAAAACAACTTAGAAACAAGTTGGACATGAGAGCCCAAGTAGGAATCATGGTCGGTTATGCCGAAAGCACAAAAGGCTATAGGATATATATAGCGAAGAATAAGAAAGTTGAAGAAACTAGTAATGTAAGATTTGAGGAAGAAGAGGCAGCGGAATGCGTCCTGGGCCCTGATTACCCTAAAGTGATCACCTTGAGGATATCGAAAGTTACTCAGTCGGTTTACTTGGAGTCAGAATGCTTGGGAGGGGTGTTGAAAGAAGAAGGTGAGAGCCATGACACTAGCAAGTCTAGTGAGGAAGAAGACTCTCCTGCTGATTCTGATCTGACACACTCAGATATTAGCTGGGTACGGAAAGCAGTACCTAGGCCTGATGAGAGTAGGACAGACGTTTACTACTCAGTAAAAGGTGACAGTAAAAGGCTGAGATGTCATAATGATGTCAGAAAATTTTGTGAGAAATTCAATATTCATTATGATCAGCAAATGTTTAATTTTAGAGAGAAAACAGGGGTAAGTGATATCAAAAGAAAACCAGAAGCAAGCAATGTCGAGATTTTGATACCCAAAAGCTATAGATCGGCAATTGAATTTCCCCAGTCCGATAAATGGCACGAGACCATGAATGATGAAATAGCTACAATGCAGAAGAGGGGTGTCTGGGACTTAGTTCCTGCACCCATCTCACAACAAAAAATTATCGGAAGTAGATGGGTTTATACCATTAAGAAGGATGAAAGGGGAAATGTCAAAAGATTCAAAGCTCGCCTAGTAGCTCAAGGATATACCCAGATAAAGGGGGACTCATATGATGAAGTGTTTAGCCCTGTGATTAATTTTAGTTTGATCAGAGCCTTCTCCATATTCGTTTGCATGCTTAAATGGAAACATTTTTAACTGGACATTAAGTCCGCATATTTTTATGCAAAACTTAATGATAAAATTTTTATGAAACAGCCACATGGATATGTCGATCCTAACCAGCCTCAATGTGTATGTTTGCTTAAGAGGGCAATATATGGCCTTCATCAAAGCGGAAGGGAGTGGTATACAGAGCTTGACACCACTTTGAAAAAATTAAACTTTTTTAAATTTAAATGGTGCAACTGTGCTTATATATACCAGAATAAGGTATTAATGCTGGTTTACGTAGACGACATAATTTTGTTTGCTGAACGACAAAAGGATATAGACCATACTGTTTCACTTTTGAGTAAAGAATTTGATATCAAAGAATTAGGAAAAGTCAAAAGACTTTTGGGTGTGGAATTTAAAGAGATAGACAATAATGTGGAATAATATGTGGAATAATAAATGTGGAATTTAAAGAGATAAACAAATTTCATATACATCAAGGTGATTACATTGACAAAGTTTGTCAGATGTTTAAAAGGTTCAAATATCCAGTTTCCTCACTACCTATTGCAAAGGGAAACATTTTAAGCAAGATTGATTGCTCAATGAATGATAGTGAATTAACACAAATGCAGGGTTTCCCATACAGAAGCTTGATTGGATGTCTAGCCTATCTGTCCAGTAGAACTAGACCAGACATATGCTATGCAGTTAATATTCTGTCTCAATTTCAAGAGAATCCAGGGATAAAGCA
Source organism: Amaurobius ferox (assembly GCA_951213105.1). Classification (NCBI taxonomy): domain Eukaryota; kingdom Metazoa; phylum Arthropoda; class Arachnida; order Araneae; family Amaurobiidae; genus Amaurobius; species Amaurobius ferox. The sequence goes on along the minus strand of OX578135.1, from coordinate 172,472,850 downwards.
TTGGGATGTATTATTAAAATTGTTAGGATATGTTGAAAAGACTACAAAGTATATGCAGGGATCGCATTCGTCCTAAAATTCCTAAAAGTTTGAAGCTTCCCTTGAATTCCTAAAATTAACCTAAAATTTTTAAATCATCCTAAAATTTTGTAATGTTTTTGTTGCGGCGTCAAATTTACTCTACTATCGCCTGAATACATTCCATTCATATGGCAATCGATGTTAAAAAAAGACTTCAGATATTAAAAAACGTTGTTCAAAATAGTACTCATCTTTTAGAGCGACGACAAAAGTGTCAATCATGCCAAATCGCCGATTCTCAGTGGTTAAATCTTCTCCGTCCGCGGGCGGTTTTAGTGAAATACGATCGCAAGACGAATGGCGACCCACGTGATCATTTACAGACCGGAGTTTGGGGGAGATTCTTTTGTTTGTGGGAGTGGGAATCTCCTAGGGAGGGTCAGAGATCAAAAGACCAGAATGCCGCCGTTGACAGTATTCTAGAAGGCGGACGTTATCGCCGTTCGTGACGTTACTGGGTTAGAAGGAGAAGTGCCAGTTTCTCTGACTAGCATTCATTTCTATGAGAAAACATAGACTGTGTCAGTCGTTGTTTTAATATAATTTGTAATTCTATCATAAAAGTGAAGTTTAAGTGTAAATTTGTGTATTATAGATGTATATATATTAGTATATATAAAGTATAATTTTGGTAAGCACAAAAATGCCTGGTTGATGCTCGGTTGCTTTGTGTTCAAATTATTATAAGAAGTCAATGGGATCTATCAGTTTTCATAGATTTCCAAAAGATCCTACACTCCAAAAATTATGGATCGTGAAGTGCAAAAGAGAGGATAAAATAACCATTGCTAACGAAACTGTCTGTTCGAGTCACTTTTCTAATGAAGATTTTCGGGTTAAATTTTTGAATTTGAAGCCGGTTAAACAATTAAAACAAGGAGCCAACGGCACAAAAATCTCACATACCATTAATACTGCAGTTAAAAACAATGTTTTTAATATATCAGTATAAAAAATACTTTCGATTGACATGTTTCATTGATATGTAAAATAGGTGGTCCTTTAAGTAGTCCATAAAACAAAATTAATAAAATAAAAACGACTTCATATGCAGTATCTAAAATATATAAAAATAATTTATATTTCTGATACTAGCAATTATGGAGTTTTCTTTCTCTTTTTGGAGGGAAGGGGGGGGGGGGAGATATTAGCATTTTGTAAGCTAATTTTCACAGTTTAGTTTATTGCAAAATGCATATAAAGTTAATTTTAAATACCTTAAGCATTTTACTTTGTTATTAATATACATAATCATAAAACGCAATTCTTTAGTAATCATAATATTGACATTATCTGAAGTTATGGGACATTTCGTTTTGATATGTGAAAAGCTTAGAATACAAAACTAAAATCATCAAAGTTGAAATATAATGCATAAAAAATTTATTTACAATAAAACTAAAAGCCAGCGGCACATTTTTCAGAAGAAACAAAAAAGTGGGAGGATACTTTCTTAGAAATGCATGGCGCATATATATCAAAAGAGAAATGCGTCATTAAGAACTTGCAGTCAAAGTTAGCAAAACATTTCACCTTCTATACCACTAAAAGCCATAACTTTGTTTTCACGAACCAGAACATTCATTCGCATTAAACACTTAAATAAGACTTTCATGCCACAATTAGTAGAGAGAAAAAAGCAAAGAAAAGCCTCTAAATGGTGTAAAAGCATAAAAATGGTATGTATTGATTTATTATTTTTGATCCACGTGAACATTGCTTTAAAATTTTAAAACTGTACATAGTTTATATATTTAAAACGCTATAAAGTTTACTAACATCAATTTTGCATGCTTAAAATATCTTAGTGAAACTGACAGATCCAGTGGCTTAACCAAGAGTCATGATACTCTACTAGCTCACAAAATACATCGTCTTTTTGTTGGGTAAATAAAATAAATCTACTGCCATTGACCATCCATTCGACAGTCAACTCCCCCCCTTTCCCAAGATCCGATCTACGCTTCTTAATATAATATATAGTTATGTATCTACTAGATTGATGATATTTCATAGTCATCAATATATGTTATATGTATGTGGGATTTTTTACGCAATTAGATATTTTTGAAATACATATTTATATTACATGTAGAAAGTATTATCAATGTTTAAGATAATGGATACTATATTTTTAAAAATCCGATGATTAGATATTTATTCATATCATCATATCTGTATTAAAACACTTGAAATGTAATTTTTATATTTACTACACTTTTCACGATATATTTCAGCTTTTATTATAAATAATATATGTATTATAATATTTTAATGATAGCCTTATGCATTTATGAGTAGAATTATTTAATTTCATTCTTCTAAAATTTTATTACGAATGATCTTATCTCCTTTTCGAATGATAAACGCGAACTTTCTAAACTTTATACACGTATCTCTATGTCCCCTCTTCTTGACTTGTAAGTCAGTGACGTCACGCTTCAAGTTAAGGCTCCTCTATATACGAGCTGACTCATCAAGCATATTGAAGCCCACCGTAGCTGGAAACGCAATCCATTAGCATTAGCTCTATTCGTATTTCCACTTTAGGAAGTATTATTGAAATAATTATGGATGGTTGTTCTGCACCGAACTGCTCTAATCATTTTAGAAATGATTTTAGGCTATTTCGTTTTTCTAGAAACGAAGAAAGAAGAAAACAATGGCTAATAAATAATCGGCGCGATAATTGGATACCCGGTACTGGAGCATACTTATGCGAGGTAAGTTCTACAATATTCTAATTGAAACTTCTTTTTTCTATAAATTATTTATTTTAAACACTTATTTTACAATTTCTGTAACTGTAATATGAATTATTAATAATTTTTAGTGGTTATAGTTTTATCTTAGGACACTTGGTTTGTAATCTAAACATCACTTTGAATGTATTATACTGCCTTCCAAACCTAGAAGAAAATAGCTTCAAATTACATATATATATAATTTGAAGCTATATATATATATTAAAGATTTATTGCTGTTACACCAACATCTTTCAAGTTGTATTTTTACGTTTTATCACTTTATATATCACTTCGTTGTATTTTTAGATCATAATGAATCACAGAATTGGTGAATCCTACTATCAACAAACTGTCGCCAAGTGGAAAACTTGCCATTTTATAGTAATTATGCATGAGCTAAAATGGTAAATAAATCGAAATATGTTTATCATAATAGCTATTTAATGAACAACTATTGTTTGAAAATCTTTGATGAAAAAAAGCCGAGCTCAGTAGGGTTATTAATAGTATTTTCCTCTTTAAATACAAAGTAGTTAACAAACTTTCAAATATGTGAGGCAAACATTCATATACGCTATTAAAAAAACCTTTTATGATAAACGTATTTCGATTTATTTACCATTTTAGCTTATGTTTGCATAATTACTATAACATGGCAAGTTTTCCACTTGGCGACAGTTTTTTGATAGTAGAATTCACCATTTCTGTGATTCATTATGATCTAAAAATACAACAAAGTGTATAAAACTTGAAAGATATTGGTGTAACAGGAATAAAACTTTAATATATATATATGTATAATTTGAAGCTATTTACTTCTAGGTTTTGAAGACAGTATAATGCATTCAAGGTGATATTTACATTACAAACCAAGTATCCTAAGAGAAGACTATAACAACTAAAAATTATGAATAATCCATATTACAGTTACAGAAATTATAAAATAAGTGTTTGAAATAAATACTTTATATAAAAAAAGAAGTTTCAATTAGAATATTGTAGAACTTGCCTCGCACAAGTATGCTCCAGTACCGGGTATCCAATTATCACGCCGACTATTTATTAGCCATTGTTTTCTTCTTTTTTCGTTTCTATGAAAGTGAAATAACCCAAATCCCTTTCTAGAATGACTAGAGCAGTTTGGTACAGAACAACTACCCATAATTCTTTCAATAATATATAATAAAGTGAAAATGCGAATAGAGCTAATGCTAATGGATTGCTCTTCCAGCTATGGTGGGCTTCAATATGCTTGATAAGTCAGCCTGTAGTAGAGGAGCTCTACTTCAAGTTTCTCTCCCGGTCGAAAAGCAACCCCCTTTCTCTGACCTACCTTATGTTTAAAGTACCTTGGGAATCTCCAGCGCAAGCTAACAAACCTAGAAGCCTTTAACCTCTCAAAGAAATAAAATAGAAAAGACGGGTTCGATTGTTGAATAGTGTGCTTCCTCATATTTACTAGATAAATCACGAAGTTTCTCTTTCTTTGCAAAGTTAAAATTTTGCTCAACTATTCTTTGTTAGGAATCAATTGTGTGCAAAAATTTGAAGAATTTTAGGTCTAAATCCAATAATACAAATATAGTTTGTCGGATTATGATTCTCTTACGCCCCTCATTACGTAATATTTGATCAACATCATGTCAGAACAGGAGAGTAGAGAAGGAATTTTTGTCTGCTGTTAGCAACCTCTCTAGGTATTGATGATATTAAAGGATATTTCTTCAAAAGGATGCATTGCGTAGGGCCCCGGACCACATAGCAGTTTATGAAGAAAAGCAATAGATAAAATAACATACGGCATAGTAGGGAGGTCCCGCAATTGGATCGCCACGCTCCCCATAAAAAATAAATTAAAAATAATGAAAGAGCAGAAATGTGAAGAATGTTAAATAAACACATTCCTGCTTCCAACAGATAAAACTTTTAAACAATTTTCATTTCTTTTTAAACTTAAAATTTTGTCAAATTATTCCATATTTAGTATGCAACTGGGATGAAAAGTACCAAAGATTTGAACTCTGTAAGAATTTTTGCTCAAAAACCAATATTTAAAAATATAGTTTTCTGGACTAGAGTTTTTTTGAGCCGCAGGAACTTGTGCATGTGTTTTTGTTGATTCTATCAAAACAGAGGATGATTGAAGGAAAATAGCTGTGTCTGGATTAACGCGTTGCAGTAGCTTTGATGAAATATAGGATAACTTATTTCCCTTATATTATTTAATTACTGCCTTCGGCGACCAGCCCTATTGTTTTTAAAAAAGTTTTTAAACTTGCAATACCTTTCTTGCAGTAAATGTCGATCGCACACCTACGTTACGTGCGCAAGTTACGGCTAACGATGTAGTTCATAAAGTAGCTGTCGATCGCACGTCTCCGTTACGCGCTCAAGTCATGACTAATGGTTCAGTTCATGAAGTAGCTGTCTATCGCACACCTCAGCTACACGCATAAATCGTGGCTAGCGGTGCATTTCATGGAGTAGATGTCGATCGCACGCCTTCGTTACTCGCGCAAGTCATGTCTAACGGTGCAGTTGATGAAGTAGCTGTCATTCGCACACCTCAGCTACGCGGGCAAGTCACGGCTAACGGTACATTTAATGAAGTAGCTGTCTATCTCAGCTACGCGCGCAAATTACGGCTAACGATGTAATTCATGAAGTAGCTGTCGATCGTACGTCTCCGTTATGCGCTCAAGTCATAACTAATGGTTCAGTTCATTAAGTAGCTGTCTATCGCATACCTCAGCTACATGCATAAATCGTGGTTACAGGTGCAGTTCATGGAGTAGATGTCGATCGCACGCCTTCGTTACGCGCGCAAGTCATGGCTAACGGTGCAGTTGATACAGCAGTTGTCAATTGCACACCTCAGCTACGCTGCCAAGTCACGGCTAACGGTACAGTTGATGAAGTAGCTATCTATCTCAGCTACGCGCGCAAGTTACGGCTAACGATATAGTTCATCAAGTGACTGTTGATCGCACGTTTCCGTTACGCGCGCAAGTTATGACTAACGGTGCAGTTCATGAAGTAGCTGTTAATCGCACACCTCAGCTACGCGCGCAAGTTATGGTTAACTCATTAAGTAGTTGTTAATCACGTTTCCGTCCGCAATGCGGGCACACGGGTAATGATACAGCTGCTGCGTATAAAAGGAATCGTCTTTTATTAGCAGGTGCATGCAATCCACGTACGATATATGCAATAACGACAATTCTACTGCATGTAATAACGATATACACGCTGCGCGGGCACATGCAATCTGCATAGATTTGAAATAGCTGTCAATCGCGTTCCAGCCCACTACGAGGGTTCAAGGCTAACAGATACACTTTTCCCAAAATAAATTGGCTTTTATTAGCATTATTTGCTTTAAGCCCGCCCGCTGCGCGGGTGCATGCAATCCTTGTACATTACATGCAATAACTACTAACTAGCCAGCTAGATTTTTGGTCTTATGGCCGTATTTTATTTTACAATTCTTCAAAAATTTTAAATGTGATTTTGAGCTTTTTGGATTCTTTTTTTTGTTAATTATATTAAGATTTTCTTTTTTTGTTTATATAAAGTTGTTTGAAAACTAAACTAACATTTTTCTAACATACATATATATAGTGTGTATGTATGTATATATTTACACAAAAAATACCTGTGATTAAGTGGCCACTGGATACTAAGTGATAATTTGAATTTTTAGGTCTACAGAGCATTAAAATGAAAAATGAAATAGCAAAAATATTCAAAAGATTACCTTTTTCTTTCAATGATGTTTGTTTTTTGTAACAATTCTCCTTTAATTAATGAAAAGAACAGTAATTAAACAGTACTAATAATAGAAATAATAAAAATTAGCTCCTAAAATTTTCTTAAAATTTTGAAAAAAAATCCTTGAATTCCTACCTAAAATTTTTAGAAAATCTGCTATGATCCCTGTATATGTTAAATTTGTCAAATATTTGTGATTTAAGGCTAAACTGCTACTCAGACTCAGATTTTGCAGCCAATAGAGATGACAGAGTGTCACTTGGTGGTATGTTGTTCCTGATTGACAAAGTACCAATTTCTTGGCATACATTTAAGCACAAGTGTGTTAGTCTGTCAACAATGGAAGCTGAATATGTTTCATTGGCAGAGGCCGCTAAAGAAATGATCTGGATGCAAAACGTTATTGAGGAATGTAAAAAGCTAGGGTTAAAATTTAACAAAAATAATTGCATAATATTTTGTGACAACCAGGCTGCAATAAATTTTTCAAATTCCCCAATTGAGAATAGTAGAACTAAGCACATAGATATAAAGTATCACTTTTATGTAAATTTAACTGTTTAAATAAAATAAATGTTCCTTTAAATTTTTGCACATTTTTCAAAGTATAAATGGTTAGGGTATCTTATGATTTACTCCTCTCATTGATACAAATGAAATGTATCTTGAGTATATATTTTTATGTGACAATGAACTGTTACTTTTCTCACATTACACTTGAAAAATATATATCCATTTTTTACTACACGCATAATGCGTTTTTGCTTATGTAAGAATAAAATGTGTGTTTGATCTCTGGGATGTACATCATTGATATAAAATCACATGAATCATAAAATTTTTTAATCTGTGCTTATCTCATATGTATGTTTACCTTCTGTATCTTCTTTTATTACCCTTGCCATTGTATTTGGTATTTATAGTGTATACTAGTCATGGGCTAAGATAATAAAACTTAAAAATTTTTTTTATCTTAAATTCAAATTTTCTTGACTTGAATTTGATGTTTGGACTTAAATTTTTAATCTTAAATGTTAAATTTAATAGTTATACCTAAATTTTCTAGAGCTTAAATTTTGATATCTTTAGATTTTTAAATTTTTAAACTTAATGTTTCTATAAATTTTCAATGTAGTAAAGAAATAGTTTTCTTTAGTATGAGCTGGTACTTAAGAAGGGCAATAGTATGGTGATACTCAGTTTCTTTTACTATATTGTCTTTAATCATGTACTTTAAAGAATGCTTATGATCTGCATAATAGAGAAGTGTACTTGTTTAGTTATGGCCATTTTGAGAAATAGAAAAAGGCTGTTCACTTTCTAGAATGTTATAAGTTTTATAAAATTTTATAATGTATTAAATATTATGTATGCATACATTATGTTTTTAGGATACTAAGGACCTTGACATTTTGGTCTTGATTCTTAGAGTAACCTTTTTTTTTGGATGATAGCATGGGCGCCGAGAGTTGGTGTTTTGCATGAGGGGGCCGATTGTTGGAAACTTGGTTTTGTTTACGTCACGATTCTCGTTTCGCGAGAGCGTGGCGTCATTATCCTAAATGATTTTTCCATTCTCGTGAATGAATCGCGATGTGGACAAACTGGGCTTATCACATCAAATCACCTCCTCGCCGCTCACGCATCCTGCTTTGCATATCCAGGGGGCATTGCCGGCAACGATTGTGTTCCTGAACACACCCATCGTCGAATATAAATGCTGTACACATTTTTGGTTTAAGTGAAATCGACTTTCAAACAGATTGATGGTTGGATCAAGATCACTTTGATCGATCGGATCACAGATAGATCAATCAGATGGACTTGGCCGTCAGACCTTGTAAAGGTTGTTATCTAATTTAGAGTCTAGTTTGAAGATGCCGAATGTTTCGATAATGTTTATCGTAGACGCGGATGTTTGATCCAAGTAATGGTGGATCTTATGCTTTTATGGTTCTCAGTCAACAAGACCATGTTGTTCTGTGTTGTGGACTCAGTGCAGTGTTAATCCGTGAAGTTTAAAGTTTTAGCCGTAGCGTGTAACCAGCTATTGGTGACATCGGGAAATGCACGAAGTTAACTTAAGTCTAAAAAGCTTTTGTTCTACTTACCTGCGTATTTCATTCATATTCATTTTGCTTAAACCTAGAATGTGTCTGAGCTTGGAACTATACTGATATCTTACACTTGAGCTTGAGAGCTCAAATGCTTGTACATAGTATGCTTGCTTTGTGTTACAATTACTGAAGTATCATGTAAGCAAACGCAATGGATTCACTTCATAATAAAAAGTGATTTGACTTAAATTGGAACTGCTGTTTTCTACACCTCTACAATTAGTTTGTATTAGTGTACAATTGCCTTTGACATTGTTACTACTGCTACTCTGTTAAAATACCTTCATGGTTACATTAAAATTTTCATGACCAATCTACAACAGCCTGATCTAGCCTGATCAACGTCATGAATATGCCAGTGAAGTCGTTCAAATTTTAATTTGCTCTCGCAGCTTATTAACTTCAATGAGATACATTCTAATCTGTTTAAATTAGAATATTATGTACCTTGTATACCAGCATAAACTTCTCCCTTTTTCCACGCGTATAAATATGCGCGCGGAATTTTTCAGTTTCAGTTTTTTGTTGAAATCCCACGTTTAAGTTAGCTCAAGAAGCTCGTTGATTTTCGAATGGAACTTATGTTCCACGCGAGATTTTCTATGGAACTTTAAGTTCCTTGCGATGTTTTTTTTTATTACTTGTCTCCTTTTAAACGAAAGTTTTATTTGTTTTTTTTACCGCCTAATTTGCGATGTGACCTCTGGAAAAATGAGTTTTAAGATTTATTATGCGAGTTACGTGAAAGTAGCATCTGACGATGACGGCTGATTTAAGAAGATCCTAGCATTCCAGAAGTAGTTGTTAAGCTTCTGCTTATGAATTTTCTCCTGATCCCAAGAAAACCAGTTTAGGAAATTCCTGTCATCCCAGTGAAACTCCAAATATGAAACTTTTCCTCTCCAACCTGTAATCTTAAGATGACCCGGATGGGTGAATATGATTAATAAGTTAAACTCTTAAATTCTTAATTTCTGAATATGAATTCTCACTATTATAAATGTATGATTTAAATTTTATTCTTTAAATTTAAAATTCTAAAACTTTTTTTTTTAGAGCAATTTTCTAAACCTTCATAAATTTATAAGAGCCTGGGTAAATTCTAAAATTCTTTTAAATTTAATATTTTTTGTTAATAATTTTCTGATGGAATTTAAATAGATTTTGAGTAAAGTTTTTATGCTAATTCCTTAATTCTAACTAAGTTGATAAATTCTAATATCTGTCTAAAATTCTATTGTAATTCTTCCTGAGTTGCCTGTTATTGGAATTAATTTGAAGTCGCAATTTAATAAACTAATTTTCTTTAAACTAATTATTATGTCTTCCTTTATCTCTTTTAAATACAGCAGGTTTTATTCCATCACTTTCAAACACAACATTTATCAGGGACAACTTGGGTCATTATAGGAATTACTGTTTTTTTACTTTCCCTGCAATACATGATAATATATAGGTAAAGTATTGGAATCATACCGAAAATCACAACTCGAGTTTTCGATGGATCTACATGTTTCGAGACCTCTAGAACATGAGAAAACCATTTTTATCGTGACATCTGTGTCTGTGTGTCTGTCTGTGCAGATTTTGTATCCACTCTAACTAAAAAACTAATGGACCAAATTTCATTAAATTGGGTAAGTCACTTGGGTGTGACCCTGGTGCTGATTAGTTTTTAGTACGATTTGGGAAAAAAGAATTCATCTGTTTTTGCAAAATGGCTCGCAAAAATTGTCTGTATCCACTCTAGCTGAAAAACTAATGGACCAATTTCACAAACTTTAGTATATACAAGTAAGTCCCTTGTGAGATATCATGGTGCTGATTAGATTTTGGTACGATTCGGGAAAAAAATAAACTGCCTTTTTTTGCAAAATGGCCCTCAAAAATCATCAAATTCTAAAATAAAAAACTATGTATGCTTAAATATATCCATTAAATGCTTGTTTTATATATAATTTTTAACAAAGAAAAGAATAAGACCAAACCCATTACACCAGGACTAGCCATTCTTGAAATATTTTAGCTTTTTCATTCTCTACGCCACCTTTGAAAATGAGTTCAGTTACCAAATGAGAATGAAAATTGAATTAAAAGTGAATTATATTTAATTAAAATAAAGAGAATATGGATATAAGTCTGCAGGGAAAGTCATGTGCTGCCCACATCAGATTTTTTTTTAAAATAATAATTTGAAAGTTAAAACAGCTTTTGTCCAAATTTTGTATGTAATTTTTATATTTTAATTCTTATGTTAGCCCGATAAGGTTCAAAATCCAATCTTGGGCATGCCTTAGGAATATACTTGTTTATTGAGAATAATAACTCCAAAACCAGAGCAACTAGATGGTTCAAATTTATTATATCATATCTTTTGTGCTATATTTTAATTCTTTGTACTTGGAATTTTATTGGGGCCAGCCTGTCTTGAGCTCGTTATTGGAATGCATACATTTTTTATGAACAACTTGAAAAACAGAGCAGCTCGAAAGTCTACATTTTGTATCTCATTTATATTTTATTTCTTTAGATTTTAAACATTATTGGGGCAGTCCGTCTTTTGCTTGCCATAGGAATGCACTCATCTTTTTTTTAGAATAACTCCACAATCAGAACAGCTAGATAGTCCAAATTTAGTATGTCATTGTCTTTTGTGCTGTATTTTAATTCTTTGTATTTTGAATTTTATTGAAGTCAGCATAGGAATGTACTTTTTTTTTTTTTTTTTTTTTTTTTTTTTTTTTTTTTTTTTTTTTTTTATAGAATAACTCAAAAATTCTAGTGGATAGAAAGTCCAAATTTTGTATGTCATGATTGCTAAATTTTTTAACATGCCAAATTTGAATTTTCTAACTGAATTAAATAAGTAATAATCTAATTTTTAAAACTAAAAGATAGGAAATTTTAACTCACTTTATAGCATTAATTAAAACATTAAATTGTAAGTATTCATAAAAAGTATACCAATGTTCCATTTTTGCTTATTAAACCCTGCAAAAAAGAAACTATAACATCAGTCAATGTAAAATGCATTTGAATAGTTTTTGTTTCAAAGAGTGTTCAGTAGATTATGCTCAGAACAGGCTGTGCACTCATAACACCAACCAAAACAGAGTAATTTTTTTACTGTGGTGATGATTTTCCTTATTTCCAGCTTCTTGTTTTGAACCCAGATTTGAATCTTTACTAAGGAGTGAAAATCCCTGTTTATATGTATATATATATATATGTATGTGTCTGTCAGTATATCCCTCTTATTCCAAAATGAGTGACCTAACAGCTTGCAGAATTTTTTTTTTTTTTTTTTTTTTAATGTAGCTAACAATCTTAGGAGTTGAAAAACTTTCGAAAAAGTCAATAAATGTTTAAATATTTTCAAAAAACCTTTAAAATTGGGTGAAAAATCGATCCTGTGCTAAAAATGTATCTTCCTCAATTTTCAACCTGTAATCTCGATTTTTTTTTTTTTTTTTTTTGTAAGGGGAGTTAAATGTGTTTTGAAGGGAAAGCAGGAGTTTAGAAAAAGTCAATAATTTTTTCAAAAACTAGATATTTAAAAAGTAAATAAATTCCAGAAATCTCAGGGAAAAGGGTGGCAAGAAGACCCATTTTAAAAATCTCACACCTTAGATTTAGCATTGCCACTTCTTAACTGAAGCTAAAAGTTTGTTTTGTTGCTCATGTGTCGAAAATTGAAAAAAATTATAGTTTCTTTGTTACAGAATTTTTAGTTTCAGACCAACGGAAAACTGTTTTCCAAAAAGCAAAATAGGTAACCATCTAGAAACTTTATCTTCTAATACAATTTTCATGATAGAATCTCCAATTCTTTTTAAACTACAGCTAAATATGTTTCAAACCCCATAAAGCATTTTTCAGATTTTGAAGAAGGCTTTAATTTTAGAGGGGGGAATCATATCTTGCCCATTACCCAGGTGTACATGGATATTCAATTTTCACTCTTATTTAGGGAATATCAATTTAATCACATCAAAGATTTGTCAGAGGTGCTTATTTAGAGAGCAGTCGCTTTAATGACTTTGCACCATATTTTTTTTATTGTTATTTGCTCAAAAATGTTATTGCTAATAAAGTGATTACTAAAAAAAGTATCTGCTAGTTGCAAGCTGCACAGTTAGTGTAATTTATAAATTTTTATTGAAGATAAGGTTGTTAGCCATGTAAATCCCATAGTCCTTGCAGATCTTAAAATATTTTTTTTTTGCTGCTTTGTAACTTGTTCATCTTCATCCCTGATTACATTGGTCTACAATTAAATTTTATTAAGTAAATTAATGTGTAATTTTGGGTATATTTAGACTCCTGGTTTCAAATCTATTAGTTTTTCTTCAGTGCATCTAGTTTTCGTGATGAATGTGTGTGTGGGGGGGGGGGGGGGGGTCACACACTTATATTTACCAAAATATAGTGAAAGAAACATTATTACTTGTTTTTAACCCTACTTTAATTTATTTTGTGAAGATAAAATAAATTTAAATGAAAATACAATTGCAGAAAATAATAATAATAAAAAAATCTCACAAAAATATAATTGAAATGCTTGTATTTAGGCATTTATTTGACACAGGGTGCATGCAGATGCTTGAAAATCAGGAAAGTATTTGAATTTTAGATGACCATAGGCCTTGAAAGTACTTGAAAATTTTAATTTTCTTGGTTAAGTCCTTAAAAGAAGCATGGATGAAAATGTTCCCCAAACTGCAGCATTGGGTTTTTTCCAAGAAGTTCTACTTTCCCTTGAAATTTCCCTAGCAATTTCGCTGTTGCCAAAATTTTCCAAAGCAACATCATTTTTTTTTTTTTTTAATTTTCTTACTGCTTCCACAATAAACAATAACATTAGCTTGCCATTTATTTTTCCTCCAAGAAATGCATACAACTTCACAATGAGAGGTTGATTGGCATCCTTGAAAAAAAAAATCACCCTCTTGACGTATCTTTCAAAAATTACAATCACAAAATTTAAAACAATTTTCCAATAACAACCACTAATATAAAAAATTAAAAGTCTATATCGTATAAATGATGTAAATGAGGCTGTGTCATTTCTTTGTTATGACGAAGACGTAACTCCAAGACGAAGGCGGCACAACACCAGCCGCCTCTGACTTCTACACAGCAACCTCTTGAAGATGAATGCTATCCCATATTGCTTTTACTGAAAAAACCATCTACAGTGGACTTTCATACATTCTATGTAGTCATGAGGGACCTTCGGTCCCAGGAAGGCCGTAAGCAAGCGTTTTGGCTCTTTCTTTGTTATTTAGAGATAATATGGCCATAAAAATGTAATAGTGGTCAAAACAAGTTCTGTTATGTTTGTAGACCTTTCACAATGAAATCTTAACAATATGTAATCACTGCACCTAAGGGGTATACTTTGTATACCCCTTAGGTGATCAAGATAAAAATTGGGCACTTCACATTATATGTACATCATGTTCAAATGGCTTACATGACTGCATAAAGAAAAAAGGAAAAAAGCAATACCATTTTGCAGTCCCCCATGATATGGCGAGAGCCAACAAATCATGCAAACAATTGTTATTTTTGCTGTGTTAATGTTTCTGGCTTTTCATAAAAAATAAGCATGAAATTATTTATCAAAGCTTAAGCTCAGAAATGAGACCAGTCTCTCATTAGGACACTTTATTAATTTCAGACCCTCCATGGAATAATCGGGAAATTTTTAGAAAAAATGAAGTGTGACGGTGGCTCTATTGCTTTATACCGGAAAAGACACAGCACTCTATGATGAGGATTATGTACCTGAATAAAACAATAGAAAACCAGTAATGTTTAATCAACAGGACTTAAATGATCTTATTCGAAATCTTTCTCTTTGAAAAGCCGAAGCAGAACTTCTTGCCTCATGGTTGAAAAAAAAAAGAAATCTTTGTGATTCTAATGTTATAATTTGCCATTACCGAACATGGAATCGGGCTTTAAAAATGTTTTTCATAGTGTTTAGTCCCGTGATATCTGTCACCTTTTAAAGAAATAAAACAAGAGCACAAGCCATTAGATTGGAGACTTTTCATAGACTCTTCAGAGAAAAGTCTAAAAATTGACCTTCTCCATTATTGAAATTGTAAACCATCCATTCTGATTGCTCATTCTTTACACCTAAAAGAAACTTACAACAGCATGAAATTTCTACTTGAGGAAATTAAATATCTACCAGTGTATGTCTACAGTTAAAAGTCGTTAAGTGACTGCTATCTATATAAGCACACCTGACAAACCTTTGACATGATTAAATTGATACTCTCTAAATAAGAGTGAAAATTGAATATCCATGTACACCCATGTAATGGGCAAGATATGACCCACTCCTCCCTTAAAATTAAAGCCTTTTTTCAAAATTTTGACATATGGGGGCCCCTTTGAAATATATATTTAGCTGTAGTTTGAAAAAAAAAAATGGAAATCATATCATGAAAATTATATTAGAAAATAAAAGTTTCTAGATGGTTATCTATTTTGCTTTTTTGCAGATTTTTCTCCATTGGTCTGAAATTAAAAATTCTGTAGCAAGGAAACTATCATTTTTTTTTTTAATTTTCGACACATGAGCAACAAAACTGAAACTTTTAGCTTCAGTTTAGAAGTCGCAATGCTAAATTTAAGATGTGAAATTTTTAAAATAGGGTTCCATGCCACCCTTTTCCCTGAGACTTTTTTAATTTGTCTGTTTTTTAAAAATTCTCGACTATTTCTAATCTCCTGCTTTCCCCTTCAAAACAAATTTAGCTCTCCCTAGGAAAAAAAAAAAATAGAGATCTCAGGTTGAAAATTGAGGAAGATACATTTTTACTAGTATGTCTACAGTTAAAGTCTACCAGTGGAATCTGTGACGATTTAAAAGTTGTATGCTTTTGGGTATGCAAGGAGGTTTTACTAAGTTCTGCTGCTTTTTATGTCATTGCTGCTGCATTTTTGAGGATTTTAAGAGAAACCAAAGAAAACATATGAACTTGAGGGGAAAAAAAGTGTTCAAAACATCCCACTAGTGGATTCCACTAAGATATTGCCTCCACTGCTTCACATAAAACTTGGATTAGGAACTTAGTAAAACCTGGCTATGACTAAAATAAATTCAAAAGAATTTCAATATCTTTGCAAAAATTTTCCAAGACTTAATTCTGCAAAACTAAAGAAGGGATCTCTGTTGGCCCGCAAATATATGAATTTGTGAAAACAAGTTTTGGAACCATGACAGAAAAAAATGAGCAGCTTGGAAAAACTTCACTTGATTTTACGATAACTTCTTGGGCAACAAAAAAAAATGCTTGATTTTAAACATGGTGTTCAAAAATTGTTGGATGCATACCAAAAAATGAGATGTCGAATGTCGTTAAAGATGTATTTTTTGCATTCCCATATGGATTTCTTTCATGACAATCTTAGAGATGTGAAGGGCGAACAAGGCGATTGTTTTCACCAAGCCATAACATTTGGAGCATTGCTATCAAGGTTTTTGGAATGATTCTTTGATGGCCAATTAATGCTGGATATATAACAGGAAGACAAAATTAATTCAGTTTTAAATTTTCCGTTTTACAGATTAATATAAACAAGCTCTTATGTATTAGAAGTTTTGTTTTGTAATCAAATTTTATGTCACTGTGTTCCAAAAATTATACTTGCTACATGAAAATTAAACTGATTTTTGCAATTAGCATTTAAAACTTATATAAAAAAGTATATTATTATTTCTGATGATTAAAATGCATTTTTATTTGTTGATCAATGTTATCAGATTATTTAAAAAGTTAAATAATAGCAATTTTTTTTTTAATCCTTGATGAATTTCTGATTTTTTTCCCTACTTATGTTTTCAGGGTGCATCAGAAAAAGATATTGTCCATTCTGGATTGGATTATACCATGGAAAGATCTGCTCGAGTAAGTACTCTTATTGGCTAAAGATAAGTAATATATGTATATACATTGGACTATTGCCTGCATAAACAAGCTAATGGCATGCTTGCCAAGGTGTTATTTAGGTGAGGGGTGGGGATACAAAACAATTAACTTCATTGAGCTCATAAAGTAAATAAATAAATAGGTAGGGATTCAGATTTTATATCCAGTAATATTTAAATTCATGAAGGTCCTTAATAATATCATATACACCTGAAAGCTGATACATAAATTCCTCAATATTATTCTAGTTGGCAATGTATCGCTGAAAGATATATTATTACTAAAAAGAACCTAACACTCTCTCTTTGAGAATGCAGATTAAACAATATGTTTCCATAATTTCATCTCCCTTTTTTGTATATATATTGATCACTAAAGTGTTGAATACTGTGTTCGTCATACTTATACACATCTCTGAATATATATTGGCTAATAAGGTGAATGAAAGAAAAATCTCGTTGTGCAAATTGTCTATCATTGAGCCACTTTGAAGATGGGCAAAAAAGGGGAAAAAGAAGGTGGCACTTTCTTTTCTCGTGTACTAGAACTTTAAGATATGTGTTCATACATTTACCATCTCATAAGGAACAATAACTATTTATTTAGCCCGATATGTGTTTGCAGAGTATAATCACTCTGTGCTGAAATTATCAACCTATTTTGATATTCCAATTGGAAATTCTTTCTCCACTAAAATTACATGATCTTTTATATACAACTATTTTTTCATATTAATAAAAATTGAAATGTGAAATTTTCTGTGCCCTTTTCTTCCAAAATATGGCTTTTGATGCAAAGAAATGCTTTTGCAATTATTATTGTGTATAATAGGATTTTAGTGATTTAAAAATATTAATAAAATATAGACCAATACAAAATATACGCCATACTGCTTATATGTTTACAAGATAACATTAGAAAGCTAATAAGATGTCATGAACACAAAAATTGTATCATAGCTATTTTTCACTACAATGATTGAAACTGTTGAATTTTGTTTATTATTAAGTTTGTTGATTATTAAGTTTTGTGATTATCCTTTTATGGATGATGTAAAATTTTTTCCTATGCTGCCATGTTAAGAAAATATAAAATTTCGAAGTTTTCGCTTGAATTTAAAAAATTCTATCATGTTCTAAATTTTTTGTTAACAAAGCTGAATAAAAAGTTTCATGAAAATCTATTAGTATTTGCAGCAGCTATCATGTACACAAGAAATAGACAACAGACAGACAGATATCACTTTAAAAATATTCAAGAGGTCCTAAAATATATATTGGGATCAAAATCTCGAAATTGAAAGTTTTCATCAAAGCAATATTTTATACTATATTCTATAATAAGACAAAGTAAATATGTAATAATAACTAAATTAAGTATGTAATCTTGACTTCCTATTTGTATCCAAGACATATTTTTGTTGGCGGTATTGAAATTTTTAATATTTGTTTTGGTGGTACACATGTACGAAAAAATTGAGAACCTCTGGTCAATATTATGAATATATAAAAATAATTCAATATAATATTTTAAATTTTGAAAAATTTTTAACTGTCTGAGTGAGTGTTATTTTTTCATTTTTATTACTTTCACTTGAAATACACTCTGTTGCAAAAAAATGTTTTATTAAAAAATGATGGTAACAAGAAAATGGCATTTTAGTAAGTGATAAATCCTCCCCTGGCAACTGTACAAGCCAATATTCAGTGTGACCCAGAGTTAATTAAGTTGCTTATTGTCCCTCTGTGAAAGATTCTGCCACAAATGTTGCAACTGGTTAGCTAATTCTGAGAAGGCTGCAATTGCCATCCCAGCATGTCTCAGATGTGTTGAAGACCCAGACCACACGACCAACCGTAAGGCTTATGGCAGCAATTTGTGTGGCCGAAGTCTCAGATGTGTTGTATTGGTGACAGGTCTGGGGACCTGGATGACCATGGGAGGGTATTAAATCCTTGAAGACATTAAGAAAGTCATGCAGTATGTGGTCGAGCATTATTTTGCTGGTAAATGGAACCTGGGCAGCTTAACAGTATAGGCAGAACAATTGGCTGCAGAATATCATAGATGTATAAGTAAGCCACCAGATTGGCTTGCAGCACAACTAAAAGGATTGGCTGTCCCACGAGATGGTTCTCCAGACTGTCCCGCCATGATGGCCATGTGCTGCTTAACAATAAATGCAAGATCGGAACTCCTCCACCACACAAGTATGCGACGATCATCAGCACTTTAAGAGAAGCTGGATTCATCGCTAAAGACAACATGCCTCCAATCGGACACCATCCAGGCTAACCAATCCAGACGGCTCTGCCCATGTTGAGGGCCCAGTGGTAGGTGTCTTAAGGGTCATCACCTTATCTCACCTTCTGCGTCATCTCCGAATAATATTGTTGCAAATCTATAATATTTTCTCACCAGGGTTCATACACTTTCTGGAAATTGGGAAATTTACAGGGAATTTGAAAGTGGACTAAAATGTCAGGGAAATTGCAGGGAAAATCGATTTTTTGTTCAAAATTTTGAAAAAATCAGGGAATTTACAACTTGCCGATCTGCTCACAGAGATGCCTATTACTACTAATTTTCCATAGTTTCCTTTAGAAATTTCCTCATACTGCGAATTACGGAATTTACATAGTTTCCTATGGAAAATTGTCTTCTGTGAAAGCTAATGTAAATTTATGGCCGCGTGCCCGTTAATGTCAACCAAGTCAATGTAACAACTGGGATTTACAGCCACATGGGTGTTAATGCCAATCTTAATGTGACAACAGGGATTTACGGCTGTGTGCATGTTAATGCCAATCAAACTAATGTGATAACGGGGATTTACGACAGTGTGCAATGTAATGCCAATCAAATTACAGTGGCAATGATGATTTACCTCTGCATGGATTGTAAAAGATTGTTTTTTTTTTTATGGAAGTAATAAATGTACTTCATAAAAGTTGTTACGATTTTCATAAATTGCTGAACAATTAATTTATAATTATTTGCACATAAACAGTGCAATTGCGCAATTCAGTTTGTTTCTGTGAATCGCCGAGAGTCGATTAGTATATTTTTCCATCTATCTCCATCTTCTAAATATTACATATTAGATTGACTAAACTAGCAAATTTTTGTATTCTGATGAATTATTAAGGTTAATTTTTTAATTATTTTCGCATAAACAGCGCAATTATGCAATTCACTTTATGTTCCCTTGAATCGCCGAGCGTCCATTAGTATCTTTTCCATCCATCCCCATCTTCTAAATATTGCATATTAGATTTACTAAACTAGTTTTTTTTTTTCATATTTTAGCTATTATTAAAGGTTGACTTTTTAATTATTTTGCATAAACAGCACGATTACGCAATTCACTTTGTGTTCCCGTGAATCGCCGAAAGTCCATTAATATCTTTTCCATCCATCCCCACCTTCTAAATGTTGCTTGTTAAATTGACTAAACTAGATTTTTTTTCATATTTTGGCTATTATTAAGGGTTACTTTTTTAATTATTTTCTCACACGTTCACGTGAATTGCCGAGAGTCCATTAATGTCTTTTCCCATCCATCTCCTAAATGTTGCATATTAGATTGACTATGCTAACTTATTTTTATATTCTGGTTACTTATTAAGGTTCATTTTTTAATTATTTTTGCATAATACATATTTTACTATAGTATGATAAAGTAAAAATATGGAGACATTTTGCCAGTAAATTGAGGTATGCATGTGTGGATGGATGGGTGGGGGATCGACAAAAAAAATACCTATTGATAATCATATACAAACATTCGATCATCTAATTAAAGGTCTTTAGCAAAGAAACTTCATAACCAAACAGGAAATAATGCCTATCTACCTACAGGATAAAAGTAAAACTGCTTTCTATCTTCTAAAAGAAAAACTGCTTTCCTACAAACCAAAATTAATAAAACAAAAAAACAAAATGATAAAATGTAAATTTTCTTTTTATCTCTTGTATATGTATATTTTTTCTTAAAATTTCTTTTATTCCATTTTTTTTTTTATTAAATAATTTTTTTTAATGGGTTAACTTGACTTTTGTTATTATTTTTACTAAAAGTATTTTATAGTGTATTTAGTTGATATTAAGTTGGAACTTTATCCAAATTCTAAAATCCGAAATTGTCAAAAGTACAGATTTTCGAGGTTGTACTGTATATGCAGATACAATTGTATACAAAAATAAAAAAATTTGAGTTATTTTGAATGCTTTTTTGTCTCAGTGTCATGTACACAGTAAATAACAGTTAAATCTAAAATTATTTTTTGAAATTGGCGTTGTTTTCTCCAGAAGACAGCAGTACCAGCATTCTTTCCCTGATGTCAGGCTATGGTTGCTAGAATTTCGAGTCAGAAGAAGGGTTGCCAGATTTGGTGATTTATAGCCTATTTGATGACTTCCGGAATGTTCCAAAAATGTCACAAAATATTGATTAGTGTGGGAGATATTAGATAATTCAGGAAATTTTTAGAAAGAGATTTCCAGAAGTTTCTATAGAGAGACTATAAAAAGGACTTATCACTCCGTTGGAGTTCAGTTGACGAGTTGACAATATATGAGCTACAATGAACTGTGACTTTTGTCAATGTTTTTAGAATAATAGTGGTTGTTTTGTAAAATTATTTTCGCCAGTATTTTAAAAATATTATTGCTATTCTGTGAAATTAGTGGAGCATTTAAGTGTTGTTTGATTGTATATTGTTCCTGTTTATCTTGTTTACTTTGTGCTTGTGAATAAACATAAATTATCCAGAAACTTGGACTCGTTCTTGTACCCTGTGTATACACCTATGATTCTAGAGGATATGTGTTGTAACATTAACATTATATATATATATATATATATATACACACACAGAGGGTGTTTCTAAAGTCGTGCAATCCACATTTCGGTTGATATCTCTCATAAATATAAAGACAGATGTTTGAATTTCACGCTATTTATACATCATATAATGCACAATAGATGACGTTGTTAGTACAAAGTCAGTTCACATAGTTCTAAAATGGTGCTCAGTTTACCGGAGCGTGTATTTATTGTGGAGCATTATTTGAAGATTAATTCTTACAAAACTGTTCGTTCAGCATTTCGCAAACATTTTGAAATGCGAGGAACACGAAGTGTGAGGAATTTGTTGAGCAGTTAATGGACGAAGAATGCCAGTTCTAATATATTTTCAATAGGACTGTGCCACCGTACACACCTCAAGAAAATTCCTTGCAGTCGTTGAATCAGTGTTTGCTGATAGGGTCATTTCACTTGGACTATGGCCACCCAGATCCCCTGATTTCTTTCTATGGTCTTATCTCAAAGAACGTGTATACACAAACAATCCAAAGACAATCGAAGCCTTAAAGGACAACATCCGCAACATCACTACATCCATTCCCACCGATATGCTGCATCGTGTGGCTAAAAATACCTGTCGTTGAGAAGAGCTGTGCTTGGCAGCAATTGGTTGTCATTTTCAGCATTTGTTGTAACGCACGATATTATACAGACATTAAACTATTTACTGTGAATATTTCATATTTTTGTCTTTTTTGTAATGGGAAATATCAAATGAAATGTAGGTTGTGCGACTTTAGAAACACCCTGTATATATATAATACACACATATATATATATATATATATATATATAAACTGAAGAATTTTTATTTTACTTGTATTATATATACCTGAGATTGATCATTTAATAGAAAATGTTCTGTATAGCAAAAGTGAAAGTAAGATGGACTTAAATGTAATCAAAAAGACTATACAACAAGCTGTTGAATAATTTATAAGAACAAGATAAGTAAACATTATAAAACAGGTATTAAATTGGTATAAAATACCCCTTTTTCCCTGATCCATATATAAGTTGAGGAATGGAATAAGAATCACGTGTGGTGAAGATGGGTGAAAAATATTTTTGTAACTACACATTAAGATGAAAGTATTTTTATAAAAATCATATATGTAATATATATATATATATAAAACTATCAGAATGAGTAGTTTGCTTGTTTTACCCATTAACACACTATTAAAATCCCTCTAATTCTTGTTTTGTTGTAGGCCATTATGCGAACTGCCATGAAGTACAATTTAGGACTTGATCTGCGTACTGCTGCCTATGTGAATTCTATAGAGAAGATATATGCTACTTACAGAGAAGCTGGATTGACATTCACTTAATTCACCCATATTTTGTTTCAATTTTTTTACTCATCTTATATTTGAAAAAAAATAATAAACTATCAATAGCTAGCAATTGGGATCTATTGGGGTTATGTGTTTCAAGTAAGATGTTCAAATTCACGTTTATATTTTTAGTATATATTTTTGATCATTTGAGTTGTATTTATAACAATAGTTTAGATGCTTTGTGAATTTCTGTCCAGAAGTAGCCTTAATATTTAGTTTTGTATCATTTTCAAGCTTAAGTTAACATATTGTTAAGTTTTTTTTTTTTTTTGTATTAATGTGGGTTTTATTAAATGGATATTCACTAATTTTTGTTTTCATGTAAAGACATTTAAAAATTTAAAAGATGAGACTCTAATCCAATTGGGTTGAAAACTTAAAAATATAGTGTTACATTTAATTTAAAAAGTAACACTGTTGATTCTTAATTTAATTGGATTATTTAGGAAAGATGTTTGTATTGGAGATAAATAAAATTAGTATAGTTTAGCAATGAAACTATGTTTTTATTAAATAATGAAATGCATATTTTTAAGTATGCAGTCTTCATTTATGATAAAACATCCCTAAATTCATATGTACCATTGTTTTCAATACTTATTTTCTCTGAATATGCTTAACTATTAAACCAAAAAAATTATGAATTGAATTGGAATCTTATAAAATAATGATTTGCTTAATATTTTCATTTAAAGATTTATTTTTTCTAAAATATTTGGTTATTCAGATTAGCACATTTTATCAGATGTTTCTTAATCCAGTATACCCACAACTCATTCAGAAAAGCCTTTGGTAATGTGATTGACCCAAAATTAGCACCCCTTGATCAAGTATAATCGAATTCCTTTTTAGTGATAGTGTCATTGTGATAGTCTGCCTAAATATATTCTGTTGGGTTCGTGATCCATTTAGTCAGGTTTGTGTCATAAATGTAATTATTTTTTTCCCTTTATAATGTATATTTACATTGTTTCCATACTTTCATATTAAAATTCCTATTTAAATTTATTGATTTATGAGATTGTTGCAATCTAGTTGCTTATATGAGATTAATATTTTCTTTGTATATTTATATTTGCATCTTTTTTATAAATTAATCAAAATCCTGCCTGAAAGGGTTTTTATTATTGCTCAGTGTTCCTCCTTATAATTTGTGTCAAATATTTATGGAAGTTTCTGATCATGTTAAATTATAAAATGGAATGTTGAATTTTTGTTACTAGTGATTTTGAGCGAAATTATTTTCAATGTTCGATGATGTCTGATGGTTTAGTACCCTTATTGAGATTTTGTTCAGCTAATTATTCCCCTTTTGAAAATAAAGCCATGATTTTGTTGTTTGTACTTGTCTACAATATTTTAAATTTAGTGCAGAAAATAAATTTAGCTTTATATTGAATATTTTCTATTCTTTGCATTTCTTAACTAGATCAAAATACAACCTGATGTCTTTCAAATTGAAATTGTCTGGACATTTCAGTTTTCTAATAAAATTTATTTTACATTCTGTATTTATGTGTTAATTGCATTTTGTTAAATAACTATTTTGAACTAGAAATACTTTAACTTTCCACTTAAAGGTGAAATATTGTTTTTGTCTTTAAAACATTTTTCATCCAAATTGGGGAGCATCATTGAAAGAATTTCACTTCCAAGTGAGTAAGGAACCTCTAGGGATCATTTTCACATTTGAATATCGTTTGACATTTATATTATTTTAAATACATTTTTTTATTTTAAGTAGAAATAGCTTAAATATTATGCTTGTGTGAGATTTTAAAAGTATAATGTAATAAATAATTGAAACTATTTAAGTAATGTTAATAAAACTCTAAATAAGTGAAATAATTGCTAACATGCATTACAATAACTTAATGGAATGGAAATTTCTTGTACTTCCTGTTCCCTCAAGTCTTCAAAATAATTGTTGCAGCATAATATTATCATCACTTACCATGTTCCTAATTTTCGATTCTCTGAAATTGGTAGTCAGCTGTAAAATGTAGATATACACATATAGGACATATGCAGAATTGCTAATAAACTTTTAAGATACGTAAAAGTCTTAACTGCATATGCCATATATTGAACTCCTTATTATCAAATAATTGGAATTAGCAGCATTTCTCTCTCTTAAATTATTAATGTAATGCTCTAAAAGTTTATAGTAAATGTTCTTTCAACAGGACTTCACTGTCACTACTTTTAATTGACTACTAATTTTTAGATTTTATTAAATTCTGTTGGCATGTATTTACTGCTAAAAAGTTTGATATTTTTTTAAATGCCATATAAGAAGCAAAACTGTATAATTTGTTAGTAAAGTTTTCTATTAACTTCTTTTGATTTTTCACAAAACAAGGCCTTGGGGGGGAAATTTGGAATACTTGTAAAATTTAAATTCTGGTAAAAATTTTGCGAAAATTGTCTTTTCAGTTAAATACTATTTTTTTTTCTTTGATAACTGACAAATAAAAATTTTGTGACTACAATTGTTTTAAGGGTGTTATGAGCACTGTTCATCAAGTCAGAAACTGTGTGTATTTTTCAAGAGACAAAATACAACTGTGACGGATGATTCATGCAAAGAACAACAAAACAAGGCCACTCGGGAAGATGCATCCACCAATGAAATCAAAACAATGGAGAAAATAAGCATGTCAATGTGAAACAATAAAACGATTCTTCCATCTGCAACCACACAACCTGTCAGACAAAGGAAATTTGCCGAATGGATATGAGAATTAAAATTGAAAATTTGATTATGGTTGAATATGCCAATCTCCACAGATGTGGTCTTAGGAAACGTTGGGGTCCTATTAAAAATGTCATTTGCAGGGCCTGGATATTTGTATAAAATTTTTATTTTGTTGTTTTCTCATGTTTTATACAAGATGTTCATACTGTGTGGCTCTAATTTGACAATAATATTTAAGGGAAACCAGGTTGTGGTAAAACTGATTTTGGTTGTATTATGTTTTTATCATGCTAGATTAACTGATATATAAATTACAGTATTTTAATTTTTATTTATGAAAATAATTTACACTAAAATATACGAGATTACATAATGACAAATATTTATAATATATATATGAGAGAAACACTATTGAATAGAACATTTTATTGATTTTTTTTTCTCAGTAAAATTAGCAAGAATACTTTCAAATCTAATCTTTCTTGCTACCTTGCATTCTATTGACAATATTGCTAGACTGTTAAGTAGTTTCTATAATGTGGTTGATCTCACATATGTTTTTAGTAATTTATATTTTGAGGAACTCCATTCTCCTGAAGCTGTCATGACAGGGATTGTTAAATGTACTCTTAAGAACAATATAGAAATTCAGAAAAGCTGCAGAGCGTTCATTTTGATGTTTATTTTTTATTCTCCATAAAATGAAACTGGTAAGATTTTTTAATGCTTCCATTTCCCAAATTAGCATTCCACCATTTGAGATCTTCTAGTTTATTAATGCTGACCATTTGAAATTCTTCAACCGTATCGGCATCAGACGCATTTCTGAGTTAAATAATCACTCAAAAACTGCTGTAATGAAATACAATAAATAAAAACTTTGTAACACACACTAGCCAAAAGTTCTATACCTGACCTGTTCCTGTAGCCCAAACAGTAAAAAACTAAAAGGTTGGAAACCAACAAAGTCTACAGCTCTTAATATGTATATATTAAAGAACTATATTTTAAGTTTAAGAATGAAATTTGAGTTTATAGACAATTCCCATGCTTTATGCTGATTTTACTCCATTAAATGATGCCTGTGCCTTGTGGTGGTGGAGCTTGTGCATACCGATGATCCTAAAAGCTATGCCAGCGGTAGCTTTCGCTACTGGTAGGGTCTCCCTTGCCAGACAGGGCAAAGGTGAGGTTCCAGACAAAAAGAGGCATCCTGGTCCTCCAGGTTGGGGGTTGGAAGTGAAGCACTTAGCCCCACTCTGTAAAATCCTCAGGGGTCCATTTCTTTTGTGGATACGGGTGTTGCAATCCCGAGGTACCCGAGCGATTTTTTTTTCTCCTAACTGCAGATTCCATCTATACTGAGCCCCTAGTAAACATCACTTCTGCTCTATGGACCTTAGTACCAATCTTCGGCCTCTGCCGTAAGGTATACCGTTTTAGGCTCGTGAACGGGACCTTGTAGTTGTGTTGCGAAAAGGGCAAAGCGGCATGCATCTGTAGTATTGCTTTTAAGAAACGTTTGTAGTAAGCGGTTCCAGAGGCTGAGTCCCTTGGTGCGTTGGTTGGATGGTGGGGGGCGTTTCATATCGAGAAATCCCTTTTGGATCTTTGTTGATCCTTGGGCCCTGTGCACTTAGTGCACGTTATGGCCCATTCCTCATCATCTAGCTTTGCGAATGACTCCGGCAATTACACTTTTCAGGTTAGAAAGTGTGGGGAGACAGAGCCTAGTGGGGTTCCGATCGAACTGGAAGTAATCCGTGGTCTTTCTCTATTGGTGGTTACAGCATGAAGAAATCAGATGCTCCATTTTCTGGTTCTTCATGCTGCCACAGAGAAAATGTTGAAGGATTGGGTGCACCCTCAGGTGAATCCCAGTCAGCCATTGAGACAACCCCTCTGGGGTTGAATTTTGGCAAAAAGGAGGAAACCTGCAGTCTGGCTGTGGATGGAAGTGGAGTCGCGAGCCTTGGTGACCGACACACTGAAACCATGGCTGAGACGCAGGAAATACTCACAAAAGCACAGAGGTGCAGGAGGAGGCGCATTCTGGATTGTCTTAATGTTGTGCAAATCAATCTGCACCATAGTCGATCTGCTTCTGCTATTCTTAGCAAAAGGCTAAAAAATGGTAGAGCTGATATTGCTCTTATCCAGGAGCCCTGGACCTGCAATGGAAAATTTTGGGTCTTGGGATCAAGAGCTTCAATGTCTTTTATGATACATCCTGTATCAGACCTAGAGCCTGTATTGCTGTCAGCAACAGACTCAATGCTCTTCACCTTGTAAAATTCCTTGATGGTGATAATGTTGCCATCGGTGTGAATCTTAAAACCAATGAGCATAAGATGGAATACATCTTTGCTTTGGCCTATCTTCCTTATGAAGATAAGGAAACCTTTTCAAATGTCATTACTAGTCTAATTGAGTACTGTAATGGCAAAAGAATGATTATTGGTTCTGATGCAAATGCCCATAACACTGTTTGGGGCAGTAGTGATTGCAACTGTAGGGGTGATGATCTTTTAGAACAGGTTATACTTTTTAATCTTTTTATTCTTAATAAGGGTAACTCTCCTACCTTCGTGACAGTTAATCGTCACGAAGTTATTGATATTACCATAAGCAATAGTATTGCATATGAAAGTGTTTTCAATTGAAAGGTTTCAGATGATATATTCTTGTCTGACCACCAACTGATCTCTTTTTCTGTTAATGGTCCTGTGAAACCTATAACAATGAAGGGTAGGAACCCAAAAAGAACAAATTGGAGTTCCTACAAAGAAAATCTTCTGGTGAGTATTCTTCTATTGAAAACCTGGATTTGGCTGTTGACTTTGTGCAACACACCATAATCCAATCCTTCCGCAAAAACTGCAAGACCACAAATGCTGACGTGTGCGTGGGAAATGCAGGAAGCTTTTTAATAGAGCTAAAAAGAGTGGAGAATGGCAAGTTTATAAATCTGCTCTTGCCTCCTATAATAAGGCAGTCAGAGATTCCAAGAGAATCTCATGGAGAACTTAACTGCGAAGGCATTAATGATGCTTCTGCTACTGCGAAACTTGTTAAGCTGATGGCAAGGGACAGGAATTGTAATTTGAATACTGTCAAGAAGTCAAATGGTGACTTCTTTGTTACTGGGGAAGAAACCCTGGCTGAACTGTTCAGGGTCCATTTTCCGGTTTCTGATCCATATGGTCATAGTGACATACTTGATGCCTGATCCACGCCTACCTGTGATGACAGAAGTTGGAGCATTGCTAGGAGTGTGGTTACTCTGGATAGGGTTAAATGGGCAATTGAGTCCCATAAACCCTATAAAACTCCGGGGACTGATGGCATCATTCCAATTCTTCTCCAGGAAGGAATTGGGGTGCTAGCTCCCATTCTCTGCAGTATCTACAGAGCCTGTATTGCCTTGGGTCATGTACCTTCTGCCTGGAGGCATACTAAGGTAATCTTTATTCCAAAGATTGGAAAGGATAATTATTACGAGGCCAAATCCTTCAAGCCTGTTAGCCTTATGTCTTTTCTTCTAAAGACTATTGAGAAGCTTATAGGTAGGTATATAAGAGAAGTGATTCTGGCTGCTAAGCCCCTATCAAGCTCTCAGCATACCTATCAACTGGGTAAATCCATGGACACTGCCCTCTATAGTCTCTCCTTTATTTTGGAGAGAAACCTTAATGCTAAGGAAGTTGCTCTTGCCACCTTTCTCGACATTGAAGGCACCTTTGATAAGGTACCCATCGATACCATCCTTGATGCTCTTGATAGGAAAGGTGTTGATATCACGATCTCTTATTGGATCAATTATCTAATAGGTATATATGTGCATCTTTACTTGGCGATAGTATGATAGTGCATGCACTTGCAGGCTGTTCGCAAGGAGGTGTGCTTTCTCCAATTCTTTGGTGTATAGTTGTGGACTCTCTTTTGGAGAGCATCAATGTTTCTAGTGTTTCCTGCGTTGGTTACGCAGACGATGTTATTATCATTGTCAGGGGCAAATTTGGCAACACTGTCTCTGACCTGATGTCCACTGCTCTCAGGAGGGTTGAGACATGGTGTAAAAACGCAAGTCTTTCTGTTAACCCGTAGAAGACTGCTATGGTTGCGTTTACCAGAAAACGCATTCTTAATCTTGGAGACATTCGCTTCTTTGTCAGAAGCTTACCTGCTCCAAGGAGGTTAAATTCTTAGGAATTTATTTTGACAAGGGACTCAACTGGAAGAAACACTTGGATTACTGCACGACTAAAGCCAGAAGAATCTTCTGGTCTTGTAGGAATGCTATTGGTAAAACCTGGGGTTTAAATCCCAAGGCTATCCATTGGATTTACTCGATGGTAATCTGTCCTATCATTTCCTATGGCTCCATTGTTTGGTGGTCTAGAATAAGATGTAAAACTGCTAAATTAGAATTAATTAAGCGTCAAAGGATGGTCTGTATTGCAATCTATGGATGCATGAAAACTACTCCCACTGCAACTCTTAAACTTTTACTTGGATTGCACCCGCTTTACATGCGTATTGAAGCAGAGGCACTCATTTGCATGAACAGACTTAAATATCTGAAGCACTGAAAAGATTACTCAAGGTATTTATCTTGGAGTGATCTTAACAGTAATGTTGCTGGCCATCCTTATTTCTGTATGCCACCTGATAGCATTCATGTCAAATATACGTTTGACAAGCCTAATGAAATTCAGGTCCACTCGTGGGATGACTGGAAGAGGACTCCCACCTATAATAAACAGAATTGTATTGTATGGTATACAGATGGCTCGAAGATTGGCACAAGTACTGGTGCTATTTGGATGATGGCACAGAGCTGTCTTATTCTCTTGGCAGTTATGCTACTGTCTTTCAGGCTGAGGTCTTTGCCATTCTTATGTGTTGTAGAATTTGCTACGACAGGAAGTATAAAAGCAACAAAATACTTATCTGTTCCGACAGTCAGGCTGCTCTTATGGCTCTTGGGAAGTTCACTATGGCATCTTCCCTTGTCTGGGAGTGCTATAATGCATTCCGTGAAATTGCTAGCAATAACAAAGTCGTTCTTTACTGGGTGCCTGGACATTCGGGCATTCCTGGAAATAAGTTAGCTGATGAATTAGCTAGAAAATGCTCAAGTGCTCCTTTTGTTAAGCCGGCCTTGGGTATTCCCAATGATCTTACCAGAAGAATTATTTGACATCTTCAGGAAGCTTCAATGTAAGAACTGGCGTAATATTAAGGGTCAAAGGCAAGCGAAAATTCTCAACTGCAATTGCCATAGTACACGTCAAAAGGAACTTTTCAAGCTCTGCAGAACTGTTCTCGGAGGTTTGTTCACTTAGGATTTTCTTAACGGCTTCCTATATACGGATATTTAACATTTTTGAAATAACTAGAACAAATTCGGAAGTTTATAGTAAGTTCTTTGCAGCTTATAAAATACGGTCTATCATTTTTTTAAGACCAAAGCAAAACAATGAAGATTGGAAGAAAAAAAAAATTACGTGACTATATAAGGAAACAATCTTATTGTTGAAGTCGAAACAGGAAACTAAATTATATTCTGTTGTTGTTGTTGTTGAGACGCAGACCGTCCGACCTACCAGAAAGGTGTAAGGTAACCGAAATTATATTCTGTATTAAGTATACACAAAAGTACACACAAGTAAGAGATTTCCATGTGAGAAGATTAATACTGAATATTAACTAAATAAACACACATTTATATTCTATTCACTAAATATGGTTATACGATACAATACAAATACATTTTATTTTTCTTAGATTGTGGTAGAAAAGGAGGATGAACATGAGTAAATGCAGTTAATATAGGTATTAATAAGCACTGAACATTGATTTACATTTTCCCATTTTTTTACATTTTTAGCTGCACAGGAATCAATAAATTTTTACGCGAAAAACATCACGTATAAACATCACGCAAAAACATCAAAAGAAAAGACCAATGGTTTGATAGAGTTTACTACCCCTGGCAAAAATTATGGAATAACTTCCATGTTATTTCAATGGGATACGAAGTTCAATGCTCTACAATTTTTGATGCCCTAAAAAACCCTTTTTGAGAGAAATTGAAGAACTTTAAAAACTTTACAAAATAAAATGTTTGAAAAATTTTGCACTTTTCATTATTTAATAATTCACAACCAAAAAATGGGAAAAGAGCTGTAGGCTGAAAGAAAAAACTCGTAAAAACTAATTTAGAATAATAAATTTGATCATATAAACATTAGGAGCTATATCTTAATGATTTTCCATGATCAAATTTATTATTCCAAATTAGTTTTTACGAGTTTTTTCTTTCCATCTCTAGCTTTTTTCCCATTTTTTGATCGTGAATTATTAAATAATGAAAAGTGCAAAATTTTTCACATATTTTTTGTTTTGTTAAGCATTTAAAGTTCTTCAATTTCGCTCAAAAAGGGTTTTTCAGGGTATCCGTGCATCAAAAGTTGTAGGGTATTGAACGTCGTATCCCATTGAAATAACATGGAAGTGATTCCATAATTTTTGCCGGGGTAGTACCTATAACACTATTCAAATGTAATTGCCAATTCAGCTTATTGTCGATCATTTTCCTTAACAGCCTTACGGAGTCCATCGCAAAAACCCTGGCACCTCCCAGGAAGAATCATCATTATAATATCAACTCAAGTCTTCTTGCTTTTTCTTTAGCAAATCGATCTAAAATTGTTAATGTGCGATATCATAATGCACATGCAACAAAGCCAATTCCACTAGCCGATCTTCTCTAATTGTGTTTCGAAGCCATGTCTTCAATCGTTTTAGTGCTGAGAAACTACGCTCGGCGGTTGTTGTTGTTGCTTATGACCCCTGTTTCTGCATTAGCACGAATACAGGTCCAGTGACACCAGAAGGACAGAGAGAATGACACACAAGACAAGAATACAAAGTTTATTAATACATGCAAGCATCACTGACTAAGGTCTGAAGGGTGCAGCTTCTCATTTAACGAGGACCCAGAAGGCGGAAGACTGTCTTCATCCTCAGGAAAACAACCATGCCTTACTCGGGATTCGAACCCAAGCCCACTAGACAGCAGTCGGTGACGCTATCCACTTCACCACCTGGGCGGCACGCTCGGCGGTTGCAACAGTAATTGGTAATGCTACAAGAAATTTCAGTAACACGTAGATCACATGGTACACTGCAGGATCACAGTTCTATAGTGCTTCAAAAGCAGACTTGGGTACTTTGTCAGTATCGGTATTTTCTCGCATCCATTTGGTGTTCTCCAGCTAATCTCCTCAACTTGAAGTGTACTGTTCATTTCTTCCACTCCCAGTTCGGCTATTCTGTGCTACTTCTTGCTTAGCTCTGTCCAAGATGTGAGGAGTGACTGACTCTTCGTCCGTGTTGATTTTCGCTAAAAGAGTCGATGGTACTAAATCTTGTAAATATAAGACATCCAGGCGTAGACTTTTGACTTTCATTATGGGGGGCGCGATTTCGTCGATAAACTGAGGGAGGGAGAGCAAGCCCAAAGTATCTCCCTAATGATATATATATTTTTTAATTTTATAATTTATTTGCTAAAACGTAGACGTTCGTCAGGCGTTTGGGGGGGGGGGGGGGCGACCGCCCCTCCTGAAATCCGCCACTGCATCCGATCCAACTGTTTGGAAAAGCATCCATTCAGATAATCCTGAACAATTTTGGCAAAGTGACTAGAAGCCATCAAGAAGCATTGTTTTATTGTGAATAACATCTATGGTGGAAGTGTCTCTGGGTGAAATCGAAGCGTTACGGAAAATGGAAACATTTTGGATGCTTATGTCTTCAAACCTGATAGATATAAATGCAAACAATTTGTACTTATTTTGTTGGAAGTTGAGTGCAGTATATGAATATATGAAAATAATTTCATAATTTTGAACTTATTTTCTTCCCAAAGAAACAAAAAAGTTTTTGCCCTACCTACCTTACTTTTGCTCGAAATATCATCTAAACTATACAAGATGGATATAAACAGTAAGATACAAAAATATTCAGTAAGATTAAGTTCAAGAAAATTGGAAAGTTTTCCATTTCTCAAGTTTGTGATGCTTTTATCAAGAGGTAATTTGTATCTCTTTGAAAGCCCTACATGGACATTTAATGGATTTCAGATCAGGTTCTTAGTTTTCGAAATGGGGTGGTTCTAATTTTGATATTTTAATATTTTGAACTGTTTTGAAAAGGTGATTTTAATTTCGATATTTTAATATTTTGGAACTGTTTTTAAAATATCTATAAAGAAGGCAAACCACCCACAAAGAAAGATGTTATTCACGCAAAACCATTTTGGCCCTATAGGATTAGAATCACTGCTGATTTAAAAAAAAAAAAAAATGAAATGGTTTAAAAGAACAACTTGGAAATGAAAGCTCATAAAAGATCAATTTTTTCACCGATACAAATGGTCGTATAAAAGACGAGTGGCGGCTCATTAGGCCTGCCTTAATTTGAGCTGGGTGCCTCTTAAACTCTTAACCACAAACTAGGTCTTAGTTTAAAAACAAAAATAGGACTAGATGGGACCAGATGCATTCAATATTTGAAAATAAAATTTTTACGTAGAGTATGTTATTATTTTATTTATTTTAGCTATGTAAAGATAAATGTTAAACAACAAAGACCAATCATGCATAAAGCTATGATTATGAAACACTTTCCAACTGCAATGCAGTTTTATTTAAAAATCTCTAAAATGCTCGGTGAATTATCATAGTACTACAATAATTTATTTTACTTAAAAACTTAAAATCATGGAGGTAAAAGTACTTTCTAACTCCATGCTTAAAACTTCATCGAAAAACGCAATACTATAAAATAGTCTACTTCTCTATGTAAAATCAATGAATATTTCATTCATATCACTTATATTCCAGCTGTTTTCGGAGCCTAGACTCCGAGGTGATAGGACGTATCTGAGCGAGTTCCCGACATGGGTAAAAAGAAGCAGGCTAAGCCTGTGCCAGTGAACTATCCACGTGAGAGTGACAAAACCAGTACCGCTATAGAGGTTGATAAATGCATAGCTGAAACGCCTACTTTAGAGCAAGTCATGACTTTGAGAAATCAAATAAAGGACTTAGAACGAAAGCTCCAGGAAAGGATAATAGGGAAGCAAGACCCCACTGACGTGAAGAGAGAGATGGACGAAGCATATCTGGAGTACAAGAGGATAGCGGAAAAGATAGGCTGTGGTAAGCATGTCTTAACTACACCCCCCTTCCCCCTCTGTTAACGAGACTAAGGCTCATAAAGCCAGCGATAATTTGGAATTAGACAATCAACCTGAAACTAGTTCTAATCCTACTAACTGTAATGTTAAGAACTCAAAAGAAAAAGCTAATAATCAAACTGCTCAGGCTGCCTCTAAGGCAAACAACCAGATTCATTTTCTAAAACCTAACGATCCCGCAATCATGGCAACTGATACCAAAAATAACTCTAGTGATAGGAAAATCAAAAATAGGACTTTTAAGGGTGAGCGTCAGTAAATTTTCTGTCCTATCCGCGCTTTGTTAACTTTCGCGGCACACATATTTCACCGAAATTCTGCTCAAACAGTTGCGAAATATTTTCTGAAAGATAAAATGCAATGCTTAGATTATATTAAAACTAAATTTAATGCCCCCAAAAACATAGAATATATTTTTTATTTTAATCCAAAATATTTTTGGTGCTGCCATCTGTTGTCGTAATTTAATTCATACCGATTATTTTTATTTTTAATGAACATTTTTAAATATCTATTCCTTCTAATACAGTGTTAAATACAACAACAGATCATATATAATAATGCCACAATCACGGAAAGGTAATTTATCATTCTATAAATTTGATAAGGGATCTGAATGTACATCGCTGAGGACTGCAGTTTTTTCTTCAAGTTTTCCTTTGTCTTCAAGTCCAAGTTCAATTACGTTTTCGTGATTATGGCATTATATATTATCTGTTGTTGTATTTAATAGCGTATTAGAAAGAATAGACATTTAAAAATGTTCATTAAAAAATAAAAATAGTCGGTATGAATTAAATTACGACAACAGATGGCAGCACCAAAAATATTTTAAGTTAAAATAAAACATATATTCTATGTTTTATTGGGTATTAAATTTAGTTTTAATATAATCTAAGGATAGCATTTTATCAATAAGAAAATATTTTGCAACTGTTTGAGCAGAATTTCGGCGAAATATGTGTGCCGCGAAAGTTAACAAAGCGCGGATAGGGCAGAAAATTTACTGACGCTCACCCTTAAGTGGGGGAGCTACCCCCCGTATCTTCACGGATGAAGACGGATTCATTCACAAGGCCGCCAGACCTACTATTAATCAAATGCTTTCTAAGGATTCTGAACCGACCAATAAGATTTCGACCGGATCCGGTAAGGACGACCCTTTGGCATCAGAGCCAAAAACCCCGAGTTTACCGCACCGCCTCTGTACATTTGCGCTTCGCAGCCCGACTGGCCTTCCATGCTTTTCAACCTGAAAAGGTTTGCACCTGATATCAAGCCGGTCCTTGACCGGCAGTACTTTAAAATCTGCGTGAAGAACGAGGATGAATTTCGTAATTGTGTTCAATTCATGAGAAAAACTGGCATCCAATACAAAACCTACTCTTTGAGGGAAGACCTCCCAGTC
The DNA here is from genome assembly GCA_951213105.1 of Amaurobius ferox. Classification (NCBI taxonomy): domain Eukaryota; kingdom Metazoa; phylum Arthropoda; class Arachnida; order Araneae; family Amaurobiidae; genus Amaurobius; species Amaurobius ferox. The sequence goes on along the minus strand of OX578135.1, from coordinate 172,436,595 downwards.
AGGATTGTGATTAGAGGGATTCCTGTCGTAACTGACGTCGACTTAATTAAAAAAGCTGTTGAAGCTAAGGACTTCAAAGTTATTAATATTTTCAGAATTTCTAAGAGAAGGAGAAAACTGACCCTCCCCCTCTACTACCTCCAGCTAGAGCCCGGGATTAACCCGGAAGATCTTTATAAAATTACTAGGCTCTTAGGCACTGATCTTCAGCTCTGTTGAATCCTGTACTATTTTTCTATTGGCCGCTCATCCCCTGGCTCCGTCCTCCCCTTCTCTTGCAGCCTCAGCCTGTACTACTGCCATCCCAAGACGAAGACGGCATTTCATCAGCCGTCTCTGAATGATCCACAGCACCTGGCACAGACAAAGAGTGCATATTGCTATCGCTTTGTTATCTTCGAAAACTACACACAGTTGACAAATCTGCTTTCTGATGTGGGCGTGAGGGACCTTCGGTCCCATGGAAGCCCGAAATAAAGCGTCTTAGCTTGGCTTATATTCCAGACTCTAGAGCTAAATAATTTTGCATTAAAAAACATTCAGCAATTCTTAACAACTCATCTTACAGCATGATTTGTTTACATTCTGCGTACGTTGAAATTATGCTTCGTTGTGGAAATAATCAAAGTTTGATGATCATTTAAACTAAAAAATATTGTTATTGCTTTAGTGCGGAATATACAGGGTGTCCCAAAAAGATTGAAACGCCCTTTAATTCTTTACCTATTGGAGATAAGTGAGCAAAGTAAATTGCAAAAATGTTGAAAGTAAGGTAGAAAATAAGACTATGTTAATGAAATAGTCCTACTAATTTTCAAAAAGTTACACTTTTAAATTTTTATTCAACCCCCTTAGACAAATTGGGTCAATCAGAAAATTTTTATTTTTAATGCAACAAGATCATTAAAAAAAACCCGCATATCTGTATCTTTAAAATCAACTGAATTATGATGAAGGAAAAAATCTGACTTATGCCACTTCTCCATATCATGTGAAAGGTTATTTATTTCATCAGTGAAAATAGGGATCATAAACAAATTGACGATGGAAATTGTTTGGATAAAAAAAAATGTACTTAAAAGTACTTAATTATTGAAAATGTACTTAAGAATCCGTGATTGCATCGTGAGCCTACGCGGAATTCGCAAAAATGTCTCCTATGTATTATCATCCAGTTTTATCTTTTTTGTGATATGTCACAAATTTACCTTTCTAATTTGATATAAGGTTCCTATTCACAATGTTCAATTTTCAATTAAATATAACTCGCTCACTTTTAAAGATACATATATTCGGTTTTTTTTTTTTTTAATGATCTTGTTGCATTAAAAATAAAAATTTTCCGATTGACCCAATTTGTCTAAGGGGGTCGTATAAAAATGTAAAAAGTGTAACTTTTTGAAAATGAATGGGAGGACTATTTCATTAACGTAGTCTTATTTTCTACCTTACTTTCAACATTTTTGCAATTTACATTGCCCACTTATCTCCAACAGGTAAAGAATTAAAACGCGTTTCAATCTTTTTGGAACAACCTGTAGAGGCACAGAAAATACACAAAAATAAAGCGGTTTTAGGACGGATGCAACACTAAATATAAATTTAAAAGAAGTTTTAAAATCATAATTTTGGCACTGCGAAAAATGATGGATGCCATATTTTATTTTGAAGTGGGTCAAGTGATCTCTTCATATAATATGGGTGTAATTATTATTTTAATTTTTATTTAAAAAACTACCGAACAAATTTTGCTGAAATTTTTTTTATATATTTTATGGGATAATTTGAATATTTCCTAAAATTTTCAAAGCAATTTGTAAGTTTTAACTTCGCTTTAAAATGTTTGAAAAATTAGGTCCCATAGGGTTCAATGTATTTCACTTTTTAAACCTGGATTCAATCCAACACTAATTGGGTGATATTATTCATTTACATTCCCATATGTCTCACAGACCCTCTGAACAACAAAGTCATTTTTACGACAGTTATCGTGCGAACGGACAGACAGAATGAACAAAGTCATAAACACTTTTCAACTATGTTGGAAAATGTTAGAAAGAGCAATTTTTGACATAATTATTAGCACAGAGCAGGAAATTCAGGTTTGTGAAACATTTCGTGGAAAACATCGAGTGGGATCGAAACTTGTAGTGTGTGTTTTCAGAGCAGACTCGGAATTCTACGTTTGAAAATGCCCTTGGATTCGCTCCATCATAATCCCGGACACGCCGGTAAAAGTTTAATTTCGACCCTTGGAGGCCTCTAGCCCCATATTTCTTTGTTAATTTTTAACACACTTGAGATTAGTGCTCCTTTCGCAGACAACAACATGCATGGACTGGTTTCGCGCTCCTTAGAATAGAATAGCTGATACCTTGCAATGATAGCAAAATACTTGCTGTATGTCCCAATTTCGCTAACTTCGGGACCGTCCCCCTACAGGAGGGTTCTGGGAGTGAACTTGTTCGTCTCAGTTAAATCGTTATTAAATTTGAAGCCGACTGAATTCGTCGGTCTCCGAGATTTGCAAAATTGTGGCATATAGCAAGTTTTCTTGCTGCAATTGCTTAACAGAAGGATCGCAATTTTTCCAATACCTCTCTGCTGTCAAGTTAGCTTTGCTAGATATATCCGACGGCAAATTGGGTGGTCAAAACGTCTGCCGTTATATCTATTGAAGGTAACCTACGATATGTTTGGTGCGACGTAAATAAAAACTATTCTTAAATCCTAGCTTCCCCAACACTCATGTCATGGGAAACAAATATGGTTTCATTCAATAAAGATCTCTTCTAGCATCAGATAAAAGCACCGCGAGACGGTAAATGACTGTGCTAATTACCGTCACTAAAGGAGAAAAACTTCTACAAATAAAGACGTCCAGGAACTTCTTTTGTCTCGTCCTATTGGGCAACGGCATACATTTACTCTAAGGTTCCAACTCGAACGAAAGTGACTAGACATTGCATGTAGACGAACGTAGGCTTGTTCAGAAACAGTTATCGACCGTTGCTTACAATACCGCCGCATCAACAAGGGCCATTAAGGACGTTTATGGGGAAGCAATTGGGCCGAGTTGTATTGTCTTAGTAGCCTGGTTCATTACGTGTGCTGATGAACAATTGCGGTTGTTCTTAACGAAGGCCTTCTCACTTTCCAGGTCAGTCCCCCTTGCTGTTTTCCAGATTAGATGCTATCGTGGATGATCGAAATTCCGATGGATCGTGTTGTTGCAACTGTTCCTTTCACTTCCATGGTGGGTTGCGAGTTTGGGAGATGCAGTTTCAGTATTTTTAGCAATTTCAGTCTGTTTCAGTTCTAAGATTCAAACTACCACTGTTCCGCGATCTATTTTGTGTTCTCTGACGGAATGATGTTTGTAGTAGTTTACGATTTGATGTTTACAAATTATATTCAAATGGACACAGTTATAATAAGCAACTCGGGACCCGCAAATTTCTTCGTTACATCCTAACGTTTGCTAAATCCTTCTTGCTCCACAAAACTGTATAAAATTCGAAGACTAATGTGTAACGGCGTGCCCGAGGGGGGAATCTTACCTTCAGAGGATTATAACAGTTAGGTGTTCATTGTGCTGTGTTTTTTTCACATATTTATATATTTAATAACCCCCTCCCTCCTTCAACAACTTTAAAATCTATATACGTGTCCTCGCAAGAAATGGCTGTTCAGACTAATGTTTTAATTACATTCTATGAGAAATTCTATTTTATATTTTACTTCGAGTGTATTCCTTTCCTTAGGAACGCGTTTCAGATTTCCCTTCATAGGAACTCTGTTTAATATGGTCATTTTCAACTGTGTAGCTCCCATATCTGAAACCTTGTTATTTATGTTATTATGGTTGTGGGTGGAACCATTTCTCCAGAGTGTCTGATGCTTAGATCTTCTTATGCACACACACCCCTCAGCCTATACAATCCTTTTTACTTCTGCAACCATTTATGAACGAAGTCGAGGGTTTTGTTTCTTTTGTGCTGCTATTTTTGTCATATTTTTTAAATATTTCATTCAATTTTACTATTTTGTATACTCGTTCAACCCGGGGTCCTAAGAATTTTGCTTGTCAAAAGCGATCCAATCAGGCTTTAAGTAGAATTCATTGTACCCTTTGAAAGTTCAAATTTTCTCGTTAAATCCCGAATATTACTAAATGCGGTCTCATAATAAAGCTAAGTATTTGTTTTATAGGTTAACGGTCATCGATTTTACTTGGGATTATCATCCATCTCTGAACCAACAAATCGCAGCTTGTAGCTTCCAGCGTAGTATGTTCAATTGGGGACTACATGGGTGTATGTGGTGAGTAAAATCAGTTTACATTTCTAAATCGAATACAATAGTTACAACCTCTCATCAGCCAACCATTTATCCTAGTACAAAGCAAAAATCATTTTTTTAAGGACCCCCTTTTATTCTGTGCATGTAACTTAATTTATGAAAGGTAACGAAACATCAAATTTGGACTATCTAGCTGCTCCGGTTTTCGAGTTATTCCCAAACAATGAGTGCATATCTATGGCGCCAGCAAGGTTCAAAATAAAGAATTTTTTAAATATACCACGAAAATCAAATACATTTGGACGTTCTAGCTGATCCAGTTCTGGAGTTATTCTCCATACATTCTTATGGCGAGGCAAGCCCAAGATGATCTAGTCCAATAAAGTTCAAAATTCAAAGAATATAAAATATGCCACAAAAGACAATGATCTAAATTTGGACTTTTTAGCTATTTCAGTTTTCGAGTTATTCCTCAAAATGGAGTACATTCTTATGGAGGGCCAATCCGATAATGTGCAAAGTCAAATTAATTAAAATTTGCCACAAAAGACAGCGACATATACTAAATGTCATGTTGTTGTGATGATTTGCAGTGGCGGCTCGTGAGTGATATGTTGTTGTTGTTGAGACCCAGACCATCCGACCTACCAGAAAGGTGTAAGGTAACCGTTTGGACGGCCGGGAAGTGCCCCCCAATTTAGACCGGAACCCAGTGGGGGAGGCATCCACAGGGACCGTACCCTCCTTCCCATACCACCAATCTCTCGGAAGGACTTTCGGCCCCCACATGTTTAACGTGATCGTACTCCGCATGAGCACGGCGTGAGTGACACGTAGAGGAGGTCGCTCATCTACGTATTTATGTCTATGTATGCCTCGGGAGGATTGACACATTAAATATGTATATCCAGGTGATACGTACAAATGGTGCCGAGAATATAGCCGCCAGCAAAATCAAAATGTATCAATTAGGAGATGTAAAACTGTGGAGGTTAATAAAACTAAAAGTTACACATATTGACAGAAACAGTTACCTTTCACCTTCCTGGTAGGTCGAACGGTCTGGGTCTCAACAACAATCTATTAACACAAATATATATATATATATAAGTAAAACGTACAGACGGTGCAGAAACTATAGCCATATATTGGAGTCCTTGGACGCCAATGTTTGAAAAAGGAGGATCGAACTGTTTGGGATAGGGTATGTCAAATACCTGACTTTTTGAGAGGTTCTTTGTTTGGGATGAATGCTGTCCCACCCGTAAACAAAAGATTAAAGTACTCAAATACGTGATTTTATTTAGAGTTGCTAAAATTCGCAATTTTATTTTAAAGCAAATTTTTATGGAAAAAGGGGCAGAAATTCATGATTTTATTTAAAAGCTCTTAAATTTGCAATTTTATTTAAAAGTGCTATATTATGCAATTTTATCTAGCGAAGTGCTATTTATAATAGCGCTAAAATTCACAATTTTTATAAAAAGCGCCAAATTTTGCGATTTGATTTAAAAATGTCTAAATTTGCGTTTTTTACTTTAAAAATGTTAAAATTCACCATTTCATTTAAAAGTGCTAAAAATCATAATTTTATTAATAACACTACAATTTGAAATTCCATTAAAAGTGCTAAAATTCATAATTTTATTTTAATGTGCCAAACAATACGATTTTATAAACGCTAAAATGCTGATTTTATTTAAAAACGCTAAAATACACGATTTTAAAGCTTTATATGATTTTATCTAAAAATGCTAAATTAAACAACGACATTAATTAAAAGTGCTAGAATTCACAATTTCACTTAAAAGCATGAAAAAAGTATGATGTCCAATAGAACTGGTGTCAAGGCAGGTGGACTGCTTAATGCATGTAAAAAATTCAGGAATTTCAGGACAGATTGCGAAATTTCAGAACATAAATATGTACCTTAAGTACCTGTATTACATATATGATTTATAACACATAAAAAATTTAATCTAAGGGTGTAGTTAAGGGATTATATTAACCCATCTTTACCAAATGTCATTCTTTTTCAATTCCTTAACTTACTTATATATGGAACAGGGGTATTTTATACCAATTTAGTACCTGTTTTATTTATAATGTTCTCTTTATCATCTTCACAAGCTTGTCGTATAGTCACTATTGATATCAAATAATCACTTCAGACCATTTTATTTTTGCTATATAGAGCATTTCAATAAATGATCAATCTCTGCTATATATAATACAAGTAAATTAAAATTCTTCAATTATATATATATAATAATAATAATAGTTTAAAAATCCAATAATAGAGAGAAGTTATATATATATATATAATAGAGAGAAGTATTATATATATATATATATGTGTGTGCATATATATATGTATATATATGTTATAAAGATGAATTAAAGTAAAATAATTGAAAATAAATAGTGAAGCATCTATAACAAACAAAATTCAATTACTAACCAGAATAAACTCAAGAGAATATATATATATAAACTCATTCGAACGGTCTTGATCGCACCCTGCTGTTTAAAAAAAAAATTAAAATAGCATAACAAGTTTCAAGACTTGTTTTCTGTCCCCCCCTTTTAAAACTACTGAGCAGTCAGTCCTCTTGTGCTCAAAACGTCTATGGAGCGGCAAAATGGCCTAACCTTTTCACAATCATTCGGACACAATTTTCAATGCCGCAGCAAAATACGAACACACAAAAAAAGGGGGGGGGGGGAGACCACCTACTCTCCATTGAACGGTTATGTCTCTATAATTAACTACCCCAGACATACCCGTAAAGGAAATGCGGAGTCAATAGCATGCATATTGATATCAAACGCATTGTCCATTGAATATAAGGATATGTAGGCCACCTAATTGCTTTCTTTGGGATATCGGATTGTGCGAAATGGATTACATAATGTTCTGATTGACATTTGCAGGGGATTAGCGCATGGACGATGTCGGAGATAATTGCAGCTTTATAAAAAGTTGAGGGGTTCGATTCATTCTTTTAAACCGCGATAACTTTTTAAGTGGCTCAGGGTCAGATGAATCCATTTATTAATTTCCAGGTGTAATTTAATCCAAAACTGTGTTGGTGGTGAGGTTCATAAAAAAAATGTACGTTTGTCATCACCCGGTTGCTTTAAAAGTGCCAGATGGAGTCAATCTGATATACACAGCACATGACTTTGATGACTCTTATTACTTTTCTTCATATATTCCGTAATGCATTGATTCATGCACACATAAATACATAAAATACATACTTATTTAGGATTATATCCCAATTGCAGTTTGTAAACAGTTCCACATTTTCTGTAGCATTTCGGAGTAACGTGAGTTAGAACATTTAACCAATTGAGTCCCTGCCATGGGAACTCTGCTGCCATTATCTGTCATTTTAGTTATCTTTTTCTTCAACTAATTTACAAAAACCCAAAACAATCCAAAAAAATCTGATGTGGGCAACACATGACTTTCCTTATATAATGTAATTGATATAATTTACTACTTTTACAATAAAAAAAATAAGTTTTTCTTATAGTAGATACTTATATTCTTTCCAAGATATTGAATTTTCACCAATTAGTCGTCATTTTCATTGATTTAGCGTCATTTTTATTCATTTGGCGAGATTTTCGTTAATTTGGCACCATTTCAAAAAGTCGCCAAGTTGGCAACATACCGCCAAATTCGTCGCCAAAATCTCGCCAAGCGTTATGGACGAAGAAAAAAGTTATTCTTACAGCAGATAAATGACTATTGACGTTCAAATACAAAAGTATTACTCAAAGTATCTTTTTCAGGAATGGAACGAGCTAGATCAACGAGAATGATGTCACCCAATTTATCGCATGGTATTACATATGAAAAGTGAACATGTTTCTCAATAGGAAATATTTTTTTTTATTTTATATGAATTTTTGATAATTTTTTTGAAAATGTGTAATATTTCGAGAACGGTTCACGTTAGCGTTCCAAAATTTATGTCAATCGTTTTTTAATGAAAAATTACATAAGATATGTCTATTTGCGTAACTTTATTAGCGATTTTGATTCTTTGACGATTTTTTCAATATTTCACGCGAAAATTTGGGGGGGGGGGGGTTCTGAACATTCGATTGCGTACAAAAACAATAGGCTTCTAGTATTTACGGATTGTGATTTTTGTACCAAATTTCGTTCGAATCGGTCCATTCGTTCGTCAGTTTTCGTCTCCACAGACTCACTGACACACACACACAGACATCACTTCAAAAATGTTTGATTCGTGATCGGGGATGCTTGAAACGTGCTCTCCCGTCGAAAACTCGAATTCGAATTTTCGACCCCGTCACAATACTTTCCTTATACATTATGTATATAAGGAAAGTAAAAATAATTGTATATATAAATAGTTAATAACTCTGCAACTGTCTAATAAAGCCACGAAACAACGACAAGATACAATAGCATCAGAATATTCAACTAGTTCATAAACATAAAATATTATTTTCGCTAAACACCGATTCACAGTACACTATTACATACAGCATGTCACACCGTCTACATCATTACACACCCTCTGTAAAAGCACCTTGAAAAATGTAGGCATACTATCATTATTAAGTTGAAATCACTTTGTGCAAAGAATAATAAAACTTCAGCATCGTATTTAAACCCAAGTAAAAAAAATCTGATGTGAATAGAACATATTTCCTTATATAATACAATGAATTTACTACTTTTACAGTAAAAAAAAATCTGATGTGGGCAACACATGACTTTCCTTATATAATGTAATGAATTTGCTACTTTTACAGTAAAAAATTAGGTTTTTCTTATAGTAGATTCTAATATTCTTTCCAAGATATTGAATTTTCGACAATTAGTCGTCATTTTCATTGATTTAGCATCATTTTTATCCATTTGGCGAGATTTTCATTAATTTGGCAACATTTCAAAAAAGTCGCCAAGTTGGCGACATTCCGCCAAATTCGTCGCCAAAATATCGCCAAGCGTTATGCACTAAGAAAAAAGTTATTCTTACAGCTGATAAATGACTATTGGCGTTCAAATACAAAAGTATTATTCAAAGTATATTTTTTCATGAATGGAACGAGCTAGATCCACGAAAATGATGTCACTCAATTTATCGCATGGTATTACATATGAAAAGTGAACATGTTTCTCAATAGGAATTTGTTTTTTTATGTGACTTTTTCATAATTTTTTTGAAAAATGTACAATATCTCGAGAACGGTTCATGTTAGCGTTCTAAAATTTATGCCAATCGTTTTCTAATGAAAAATTACATAAGAAATGTCTATTTGCGTAACTTTATTAGCGGTTTTGATTTTTTGACAATTTTTTCAAAATTTCATTCGAAAATTTAGGGGGGTTCTGAACATTCGATTACGTATAAAAACAATAGGCTTCCAGTGTTTACGTATTGTGATTTTTGAACCAAATTTGGTTCGAATCGGTCCATTCGTTCGTCAGTTATCGTCTCCACAGACTCACTGACACACATACACACACACACACATACTTTCACACACACACAGACATCACTTCAAAAATGTTTGATTCGTGATCAGGGATGCTTGAAACGTGCTCTCCCGTCGAAAACTCGAATTCGAATTTTCGACCCCGTCACAATACTTTCTTTATACATTATGTATATAAGGAAAGTAATTGAAATTTTGAAACATGTGATAGAGCGTTCAAAAATACAACTAACTATATTACATCCCTGATCACGAATCAAACATTTTTGAAGTGATGTCTGTATGTGTGTGTGTGTGTGTCAGTGAGTCTGTGGAGACGATAACTGACGAACGAATGGACCGATTCGAATCAAATTTGGTACAAAAATCACAATCCGTAAACACTGGAAGCCTATTGTTTTTATACGCAATCGAATGTTCAGAACCCCCCCCCCCCCCCTAAATTTTCGAATGAAATTTTGAAAAAATCGTTAAAAAATCAAAACTACTAATAAAGTTACGCAAATAGACATTTCTTATGTAATTTTTGATTAGAAAACGATTGACATAAATTTTAGAACGCTAACATGAACCGTTCTCGAGATAATGTACATTTTTGAAAAAAATTATCAAAAAGTCATATAAAATAAAAAAAAATATTTCCTATTGAGAAACATGTTCACTTTTGTTATGTAATACCATGTGATAAATTGAGTGACATCTTTCTCGTGGATCTAGCTCGTTCCATTCATGAAAAAAGATACTTTGAATAATACTTTTGTATTTGAATGCCAATAGTCATTTATCTGCTGTAAGAATAACTTATTTCTTATTGCATAACGCTTGGCGAGATTTTGGCGACGAATTTGGCGGAATGTCGCCAACTTGGCGACTTTTTTGAAATATTGCCAAATTAACGAAAATCTTGCCTAATGGATAAATATGACGCTAAATCAATGAAAATGACGACTGATTGTCGAAAATTCAATATCTAGGAAAGAATATTAGTATCTACTATAAGAAAAATCTATCTTTTTACTGTAAAAGTATAAAATTCATTACATTATATAAGGAAAGTCATGTGGTGCCCACATCAGATTTTTTTGAGTTGTGAAGCTTTCCTGCACAAATTTGCAAAGTTACGCGTGAGCGCCCATAAAACTTTTTACAGGACGTCGGAACTATATGCTCACGAAATATCGCTAAATCTGGCAACTCTGCTCCGAAAAGTCAAAGTATGGCCACTCTACTTTCACGTAACGGCAATGGTTGCATGTAAGTGTTTTCTCCTTATATGATGTCAATATGCCCCAAAAGCATTTTCAATGCGTAACAATAGTTTGAATGACGCTTTGGATGTAAATGATATTAACATTTCTTATATTAAAACAGGCTAGCTAAATGACTCGAAATTCGAATTTTCGACAGGACAGTATGTTTCAAGCATCCCTGAACACGAATCGAACATGTTTGAGGTGATGTGTGTGTGTGTCAGTGAGCCTGTGGAGACGATATCTCACGAACGAATGAAGCGATTCGAATGGAAATTTGTACAGAAATTACAATCCGTGAATACTGGAAGCCTATTGTTTTTAAACGCAATCGAATGTTCTGAACCCCCTTAAATTTTAAGTGAAATTTTGAAAAATCATCAAAAAATCAAAACCTTTAATAAAGTTACGCAAATAGACATTTCTTATGTAATTTTCCCGAGAAAATGATTGACTTAAACTTTTGAACGCTAGTATGAACCGTTCTCGAGAAATTGTACATTTTTCAGATAAATGTATCAAAAAATCTCATAAAAAAATAGCTATTGTGAAATATGTGCATTTTTCATATGTAACATCATGCGATAAATTTGATGACATCATTCTCATGAATCTAGCTCGTTCCATTCATGGGAAAAGTTACTTTATATAATACTTTTGTATTTGAACGCCAGTTGTCATTTATCTGCTATAAGAGTAACTTATTTCTCCGTCCATAACTCTTGACGACGATTTTGGCAGTATGTCGCCAAGATGGCGACTTTTTAAATATTGCCAAATTAACGAAAATGTCGTCAAATTAATAAAAATTACGACTAACTGACGAAAATTCAATGTTTTGGAAAGAATATAAGTATCCACTATAAGAATAGCCTATTTTCCATCCGTAACGTCTGGCAAAATTTTGATGATGAATTTGTCGGAATATCAACTTGCTGACACTTTAAAAGTTGCCAAATTGACGAAAATATCACCCAATTGATGGAAATTCATCAAATTGATGAAATCGACGATAAATCAATGAAATGACGACTAATTGATGAAAGTTCAATATCTTGAAAAGAATATAAGAGTAGACTATAAGAATAACCCCTTTCTCGTCCGTAACGTTTGGCGAGAAATTTAGCGAGACGTCGCCAACTTGGTGACTATTTTAAATGTTGCCAAAGTGACAAAAATGTCGACAAATTGATAAAAATGACGCCAAATGAGAAATAATGTTTCGCAAATTCTGATTTTTGTCATATGACGGGCATACCTTCTAGTATATAAGAAATGCTCTTCTAGCAAAATATCGCCAACTTAGCGGTATTTCGCCCCAAATCGACGTAAATATCGTCAAAATTGCAAAAGTGGCGCTAAATTAATGAAAATGATGAATTATTAAAATATATTAATATATGGACTATATCGTTTATTGAGGATACTGTCGATATTGATAATTTCCTTTTTAGAGTTGCGCGAAATATAAGTTAATTGGGTCGAAATAGTTTTACATGCTGTCATCCGGAAAATTACCAAATGTACAATTCAACCATTAAAAAAAAAAAAAAAAAAAAAAAAAAAAAAAACATTACCGTCGATCATATACATTATATTTTTACTGTAAGAGGAGTAAATCCATTGCATTATATAAGGAGAGGCATGTGCTGCCCACATCAGATTTTTTTTCCTTAGAATTCTTACAAAAAAATTTTAAAGATTGAGAGCTACATTTTTTATCTTTGTATTTTAATACTGATCTTGATACGACTGTATACTATGGAATATGAATGTATGAGGAAGTCCAGTGGAAACTCCCGATCCATATATTTTACTTTTTAAATAAAAAGTCACAGTGGTGAATTAAGAATAGTGTGGGTCTTTCGCTAAACCTCATACGGGAACCTCATTCACTGGATATTATCTGCATCATTTACAAAAATGATTGAAATCTATAAAGATGACTATCAGATTTATAAAAGTATAAGCAGATATACCCGCGTTGCTCCTAATTTAAAATATGTACTGCGAAAGAAATTCCTTAATTGAAAGCCATCCACATATTGAGTGAGACAATCAAGGTGATAATTTTACTTAAATTAAAATAAAGGCCAAAAAATTCCTAATTAGGAAAATACGACAATTTCGCAATGGTCGTACTAATTTGCCTGCCATAAAATGCAAATGCACCTTATTTGTCTCACAATTTTCAGCCTTCTGTTTTGTATCGTAATGTTTAGTATGCGGATCTGAAAAGTCAGGACAGTGCATTAACATATATGTGAAAATTGACGTTTAAAGTTTATAAATCGTTCAGAATTTTAACCGTTTTATGAATCACTAAACTACGTTTGAATGTGATTAAAAGTACTTTGTATTTGGAAGTACACGATTTTTTCTCTTGTAATTATTTGATACCTTTATTATTTTTCAATCTTTTTATGCTTGTCAGCTGAGTATTTGGAGTCCATAGTTTTTAATTATCTCCATAATCAGAAACAAACAGTTTTCTAGCTTAATTAGGATGATAAAAAGCCTTGACGAACAATCTATTCTGAATTAACCTCCAACTTAAGCCTAGCCAACCTAGCCTTAACCTCCAACTTAATGCCAATATTCCATTTTATCGGCATAATTGCTTTGTTTTTATTCTGTTTTAAAATACTCATCATTATTTTATGATGTTTTTATATCAAATGATTGCTATTAGTCATTGTTTGATTTTTAACACTTTACAACATAGTTGAAAAGTGTTTATGGCATTGTTCATTCTGTGTGCCTGTCTGTCTGTCCGTTAGCATAATAACTGCGGTAAAAATGACTTCATGAAAATGAAATTTTAGTGTGTTATTCAGACGGTCTGTGGGACCTATGGGAATATAAATGAATAATAACACCCAATTAGTTTTGGAGTGAACCCGGGTTGAGAAAATAAAATACATTGAACCCTATGGGACCTAATTTTTTAAGCCAATTTAAAATTCACAAATTGCTTCGAAAAATTTTAGGAAATATTCAAATTATCCCATAAAAAATATGGAAAAAATTTCAGCAAAATATATTTGGTGGTTTTTTAAATAAAAATATTAAAATAATAATTACACCCATATATGAAGAGATCACGTAACCATTATATAAAGAGATCACGTGACCGACTTCAAAATAAAATATGACATCCATCTTGTGTCAAAATCTTAATTTTTAAAATTCTTTGTAACTTATATTTAGTGTTGTATCCGTCCTAAAACCGCTTTATTTTTGCTTAATTTCTGTGCATCTATATTCTAAAACAGCGCAATTACAATATATTTGAGTTTAAATGATCATCAAACTTTGATTATTTCTACAACGAAGCCTAATTTTCACTTATGGAGATTGTAAACCCATCAAGCTGTAAGATGAGTTGTATAAGAATTGCTGAATTTCTTTAACGCAAAATTATTTAGCGCTGGAGTCTGCAATATAGTTGATATAAATGAAACAGTTATTGATTTTGCATAGAGAACAGACGTTTTTATAGCAAACTTTTTCGGTAAATTTTAAGCACAGTGTTAAATTACTTTTACCTCCATGGTTTTAAGTAAAATAAATTATTGCAGTATTGAGATGAATGGAAGGAATAGAATAAAATTTTATGAATGGAATATTTACTGCTTTTTCATAGAGAGCCAGGCGATTTATATTTCAATGACGTCATTTGAATAAAGTTCATTTTTTTTCGATGAAGTTTTCAAATATAATAAATTATTGTAGTATTTTGATAATTTAAAAAATATTACCACTGAATGTATCGCATTTTAGAGATGTTTAAATAAAATTGCATTGCAGATGGAAAGTGTTTCATAATCAATACTTATGAATGATAGATCTTTCTTGTTTATTCTATATATACACTGCTGGACAATTGCTAAGAACGGATCACAAATTGCATTGTAGCACAACATTAAACGTGGTTGGAGTCCCAGCAGGATAAAATATTGTTCCCACACTGTTCGGACATTTGAATAAAGATTATTTATTGTTCGGTAAAATACAGAAGGTTTTGAAACATCTGAAAGGAAAAAAGCGTTCATTTGATGCTGTGTACGGAGAAATGGAAATATACATATGAACGACAGCAGGCACCTTTGAGAAAGGTGTCAGTACGGCATATGTCCCCCGCGAAGTGCGATGCAACATTTCACATGTCGTGTCATGCTTTGCACAACATTATCCAGCAGCTATTGAAGCAAGTTATTTCACTCCTCTGTCAGTGCACGGATGAGGGTGTTATTGTCTTTTGGAGAATATTTTTGACCAGCAAGTCGCCTCTCCAAAGCATATCAAACATTTTCAATGGGGTTCAGATCTGGAGAACGTGCTGGCCATACGACGCATCGAATACCCTCGCTAACTAGACAATCCTAAACAGCGAGTGCTCGAGAGCATGGTGCGTTGTCGTCCATGAAAACAAATTTATCACCGACAGCACCACGGAAAAAGCGAACATGACGCAGTAGAACTTCATCAGTGTATCGTTGGCCGATCATAGTCCCAGTTGCAACCACATGTAGGGGCATGTGGCCATTGATCATGATGCCGGCCCATACCATGATACTGCATGTCGGATATCGATCCCTTTCCTGGATATTTTCTGGACGATAAGCATTACCACTCTCACGTCAGATCAGTTGGCGTCTACAATCCGATGACAGACTGAACCTACTCTTATCTGAGAATAGTACGCAAACCCAGTCCTGTTCGGTCCAAGTGTGATGCTCACGACACCATTGCAAACGGGCGGTACGGTGCAGACTGGGCAATGGGACACACACAACAGGTCGGCGGGTGTATAGTCAAGCTTCTCCCAAACGTCTGGTTACAGTTTTTCGGGAGATCCGCTGTCCTGTGGTAGCAAGAAATTGGTTTGCCACCTGCTGAGCTGTGGTCCGCCGGTCCTTTTTTGCCGATAGGACAATGTACCTGTCTTCTGTAGGCGTCGTATTTCTAACACAACCTCTTCCGTGACACTTGCTACATATTCCAGTTGTTTTAAATGTTTGCCACAACCGTGAAACAACGCTGTGGGCAATGTCGAACTCCCTGGCAACATCTGTTATTTTTCGTCCTTCTTCGATCTTTCAAATAATACGGCCACGCGTAAAATCACCCAAGTGATATCGGGAATGCATACCGAAAATTTCAAGTTCGTCAATTAAATCTTCCCCGTAAAACTTTCACTTGGAACAACAACTGTCCACCGGCGTCAAATCCTTTAAATCTCTTATCAGCGCTATCACGTGACGAACAGGCGTGGAAATGAAAAATTTGCATACGCACACCTCTTCTTACTGTATCCCGTACTTATTCTAATTTTCCACCTTTTGTTTCCTTTCATTTTGTAGTTGCTGTGGGTGATCGTGATAGTGTCATCCGTCCTTAGCAATTGTTCAGCAGTGTATACACTCTTTATGAATCTCTTGATTTTTTTACTTTAATATATTTTATAATAGATTAGAATATCACGGTGCGTCCTGCTTGGATTATTATTTTCTGTAATTAATGATTAATAATAGATTTACATCAATCTCAGATTTTAATTCGTTCTTAAATGTTTAATTTTTAGTCTTTTATAGTGTTTGATCATATTTCTATGATGTTTTAGGATTATCATTATTGATCTTAGATATATATAATGATCTTAGACTTATATTTATCTTAGAGATATATAATAAATTACAAAGTTGTTTAAAAAAGGTACATAATTTTATCAAATCGATTAAAATTTTCAAGGGAATTAAATTTTAAGAAATACAATATTAAAATTTTTATACTGCCCCCGTACAAAAGCATTTCCAATGAGTAAAATGTGCTTCATACACTAATAAGGTGATGTACAAAATTTCAGCATTTTATCATAAAAAGTCCCAGAGATATGTTTAAACAAAATGGGTGAGGGATTAATCACAAATTAAAATGTAAATGTTTACAGCAAGAGTGCAAATGACGCAACGCAGAAATGCATCATAGGCTTGTATCAAGCAAATGCAGCTCTGTATTGGCATGAATGGAAAACATTTTGAACAAGCTTTATAATTTTGTGTAAAGTTATTATTTCTACACAGTGTAGATACTTTTGTACCAATAAATAGCAAAATTATTATTTATTTATGTAGTCATTGTTTTCTTCCGTAATTTGTGTATTACCCCTAAACCGCGACCTGCGGACATGATTTTTCCCCTCTGAGTCTCATGTCGATGCATCGAAAAGTGGTTTAAGTCAGCATTTTTGTCTTTTCATATCTCTGGGACTTTTTATGATAAAATGCTGAAATTTTGTACATCACCTTATTAGTGTATGGGGCACATTTTACTCATTGGAAATGTTTTTGTACGGGGACCGTATAAAAATTTGAATTTTGTATTTCTTAAAATTCAATTCCCTTGAAAATTTTAATCGATTTCATAAAATTCTGTACTTTTTTTTACGCAATTTTGTAATTTATTATATATGTCTAAGATCAATATTTAAGGAATAAAAGCCGAGGTCAATGTTTTTGGGACACCCTGTATATATCTATATATATACAGCATTTCTAGTTTGCAATAATAAATTTCTCTTTTAGCGAGATAAGTAATGAAAGAGTCCTCAAATGCTCCAAATGTGTGAACAACCTAAAAGGAAACTTTTCGGTTGACATCAAAGGAATTCGGGTTCGTTGGCAGTTGTTAAAAATTGCAATAAAGATCGGAATCTGGGCTAATTGCATTTCTATGAGTCTGTCCACGATGATGTATTTGTAACTGTATATATTGCATGTGGGACACGACAGAAAGATGTTTTTAAACAGTTACCCTTCATTTTCCACTGCTCGCAGTTTGATTTCAATCGGTTGTGGGCGGGTAAGCGGCTTCATTAAAAAAAGTGCATTTCTCTGGGAAAATAACGGATATTGAAGAATTAATTAGATTGCAAGAAGGTATAATCTGAAACAGTTTCGAATGTTGCAAGTAACGCAGATTAGCTCTGGAATAGGTTAGAGTAAAAATAAACATAGGGGGTCATAGAACTCCAAAACCACACTTCTTTAGAGGAACATCCATATTTTCTTATTTATGAAAGCATAATTCAGCTACAAACATTTTGACACACGTAGTGACTGTAGCTGTAAGTTTATATTTCTGTTTTTAAATTCTTTTGATTTTTTATTATTCCACCTTCCATTAGCCAGTAGATGGTTCCAATGGTGTCTATAGTTAAATACTACTGCCATTGCCAGAAACTGGCTATTCTTTCGGTTTTAATTCGAATTGTATGGCTGTCCTGAAGAGAATGCAATTTCGAACTAACCGCCATTTTTTATGTAGTTTCAACTGATTGTTCTCCATGGCTTGATCTTTTCTCTTGAGCTAATTATTATTGCCTTATAACATTTTTGCTGTGTTTGCTATTCCATATTTTATATATATATATATATATATATATATATATATATATATATATATATATATATATATATATATATATATATATATATATATATATATATATATATATATATATATATATATATATATATATATACATATATATATTTAATATTTATATATATATATATATATGTCAGTTTAATTATAATATTTGTATACTATTATTTCCCTCATCTCCATACCATTATAGTGATAAGTTACCTACTATTTTTAACCTTAGTCTTGGTCTATAGTTACTTATTTGTAACATATATGCTAGAGATGGTTTTTTTTTTTTACTTACCGTAGTTTGCACAGTTTTTGATTAAAAAAATTCCAATTTTTATTATATATATATATATATATATATATATATATATATATATATATATAATAATTATGCTATTATCTGTAAAAAATTTTATATTCAATTTCTGTTAGATTATTTAAAAAATAATAGTCTTTTTAAACCTGATTTACATTCCATCAATAGTATTAAATTGAAAATTATCAATATGTATAATGATTTAAATATTAAATATAAATATCTTAAATTTCCTTATATAGTGCTTATTCCAAAATTTCATAAAAATCCTATTAAATTTAGAACAGTTACTAGTGGCCATAATACTTACTCTACTACTGCGAGTAAATTATTACTAAATTCTTTAAATCTAATAAATAATAGTTTAAGCCAGACTAGCAATAACTACCATATTCTAAATAATAGTAAAGAATTAAAGAATAAATTAACATCTCTTAGAAAAATAATAGGATTTCAAACTTTTGATTTTAAAGATCTTTTTAATAATATTAAGATATCTGATCTATATGATGTAATTTTAGCTCTATATAATGCTTATATTACACCTCTTTCAAATCAAATTAAATTTAAAAATTTTCCTAAACTTCTTCACTTTGTTATTTTCAATAATTATATTTTTCAAGGAAATAAATTATACTTACAAGTCTCAGGAGTTCCACAGGGTGGCTGTAGTAGCAGTATGCTAGCTAATTTATACCTTTATCATTATGAAATGTCATTTACTTCAATAGATTATACTTTTTACAGATATGTTGATGATCTGATTTGCTTAGTACATACAGAAAATTATCTCATAGATATAGATTACTATCCAGACAATTTGGAATTAATACCTAATGAAGCTACTATTAATAAAAATGTTAATTTTTTGGATTTAAATCTTTTTATTGATCCTTCTAATAGAATTGTTACAAATTTATATGATAAAAAAGACTTTTATAATTTTAATATTAATAAAATCTTACCTTTTAATTCCTGTAACTCGATTCAATTGTTTAGAAATATTATACTCAATCAGCTTTTTAGAATTTATAGATTATCTGATAAAAAATTTCATGCTATGCATATCAATAATCTCAAAATTACTAGTAATTTATATAAATATCCCACTTATTTAGTAAATAGTATTGTTAAAAAATTTAAAATAGCTGGATTTTTATAATTCTTTCCATAGTATCATATAATTCTATTCATAGTATCTTATATTAGCCAGTCATCTCCATTTTTTTTTTTTTTTTTTTTTTTTTTTTTCATTCACTTCCCACTTCAGCATTACCTTTATTTGCCCCTCTTTTTAGTAGCTCTTTTTGTATATTAATACTTTTTCTTTACATTTCGCTTCACAGTTTTTCAATTCTTATGAATGGCAACAGTAAATGGTTTTTTATTTTTTCTTTACGAATGGCAACACTGGTCTCTTCTATCAGTGTTCCCTCGATCCCTGTAATGAATCGTCTGTACACATGCTGTGCTTTTTCCAGGTATTCATTTTTTCTTTTTTATTCCATCTTTATGTATGTCGTCCAAGTAGAAATAGTTCATAGATTTAATCTATCTATTTCTTCAGAAACATACATTTTTGAGTTTGCTTCTACAAAAAACTTGGACATGATTAGATTTTTGTAGAGGTTAACAATTCATGATTTAGGCTTAGAGCCTCGTCCACGTGTAAGGCGTTTGTGCTTGATTTCGTTTGTTATACTTATTTCGATTCCATACCTTTGTATTATATTTTTCATTGACTTGTTGATTCGATATTAATTTTTTTATTTTTTCCATATGCTTGAGGATTAATTGATTTTTACATTTGTTTTGTACGCCAGTTAGATAGTTGAATTTAGTTTAAGTTTTTCTTTTTTTGTTTCCATACCTTTTAATTTGGTTGATTTTCTGTAACTTGATAGCTAGTGTTTTGTATTTTTAATCCATTTGATTGATGATTTGCTGTATTATATTTTATTCTGTGGGTGTTTTTAAAAAGTTAGGTTTATCGTGTTACATCTTCTTACTTTTCGTTCATTGGATTTTCAAACTTCTATTATTATATATATATATATATATATAAGAAAAAAAGGTAGGTTTGAAGATCCAATGAAAGAAAAGTGAGAATCTGTAACACGAAAATTCAAATATCTAACACGCTTACGAAATAAAAGTATAAATCAACAAATCCTCAAGCAAATGTAAAAAAATAAAAAAATAAAATAAAATAAATATTGAATAAGCAAGTCAATGAAAATATCAAAATACAAAGGTATGGAATCGAAAAAAGAATAACAAACGAAATCAAGCATAAACGCTATACACGTGGACAGGGCTCTAAGCCTAAATTATGAATTGTTCACTTCCACAAAAATCGTATTCATGCCCAAGTTTTTTGTAGAAGCAAACACAAAAATGTATGTTTCTGAAGAAATAGACAGATTATATCTATAAACTATTTCTACTTAGACGACATACATAAATAAGAAAAATGAAAGGAAAAATGGATACCAAAAAACGGACTGAAAAAACACACTAACCTAGTAAGCATGGGAACACAGAAAGAAGTGACAAGTGTTGCCATTCAAAAAGGAATAAGATATACTGTTGCCATTCGTAAGAAATAAATAACAGTAATGCGAAAAGACATGTACAAGAGATAATATACTATCAAGAGGTACAATAAAAGAAAGGCTAATGTCAAAATGGACATATAAATAAAATATTAAAACAAGAGAAGGGAGAAGTCAGGCTAAAATTTAAAGCAATGTTAAATAAATAAAATTCAAGAAAATCCAGCTATTCTAAATTTTTAACTATAGCATTTACAAAATAAGGGGGATATTTATATAAATTGCTGGTAATTTTTAGATTATCAATATGTAAAGCAAGGAATTTTTTATCAGATAATCTATATATTCTAAAAAGCTGATTAAGAATAATATTTCTAAACAATAGAAACGAGTTGCAGGAATTAAATGGTAAGATTTAATTAATTTTAAAATTAAACGAGTCTTTTTTATTACATAAATTAGTAACAATTCTATTAGAAGGTTCAACAAAAAGATTTAAATCCAAAAAATTAATATTTTTACTAATAGTAGCTTCATTAGGAATTAATTCCAAATTATCAGGATAGAAATCTCTATTAATGACACAATTTTCAGTATGTACTAAGCAAATCAGATCATATATATATATATATGTGTGTGTGTGTGTATATATATATATATATATATATATATACATATATTATATTATATATATATATATATATATATATATATATGGATAAATATTTGAAATGTAATAATAAGAATTATGTAAAAATAAAAAAATAAAAATACAATTCAAGTAATATTAACATCACCATAGAAGCAAATTCACGGCCATAATGCCGATAAGAGAAAAGAACATAACCTTCCCAAATTCGATGATTAATCAGAATTAAATTCATCTTCAGGTCTGAGTATTTAATTCTAATTAACCCAAACAAATGCCTGTTTCAGATTAAGCAATAGTACATTACTATAAATGCTTAAACTCAGACTACAGGCATCAAAAAATGAAAAAAGGATACATTAAGAAAATTGTATTACCATGCGGCATGAACCATTCCTCTTCTACCACGTGTATACACGATCAACCTCAACAACTTAATCTAGAAGCACCGGAATGAACAAGTCGAAATTCTACCAGGGAGGCAGTACGAACGTTCACGGAAATACTCCCAAACCCGTCCAGTGAGTCTAAGCTGGAGACTGGACAAGCAATTCAGAATACAACTTCCCAAACATGCAGAACTGAATATGAATATGAATCATAGATGAAAATTCCTACTAAACAAGTAATTCATAGGAAAACTGGATAATCGAGAATGCCACTATACACCATTATAAGGGCGCACAAAACGTAGTTTCAATACTGACAAAAGTTACATTTTTTTGCGAAAATAAAATTCAAAACATTAATGTTAATGCATCTTATTTTCCGATTTTTTGATTTTTCTAATGTTTTTGACTTGGTTTATTATTTTTCATTTTTATTTATTTATATAATTAATAAATAATTATATATAACATACACACACATATATATATATATATATATATATATATATATTTTTCTCCTGTATGTTAGTCACTATAATTGGGAATGTTTTCTAGGATGTTATCGAGTGAAATTTGATACACTGAGTTGATAATTTTAATAACAAAATTGGGGGGATATGCATTATTAGTCGCTGTACTCAATAATTTCATAAAGTGCGCTAATTTATAATATTCATCGCAAATTTTATTGATTCTAAGAGCCTGGTTTATTATAATATTTCTAAATACAGATATATGCAGACAAGAGTCAAAATGTTGAATTTTTGATGTATTAAATTTAAAATCCTGTCTTTTATCATACAAGTTTATAACCATATTACAATTTTGTAAATTTAAATTTAAATCTAAAAAGTTTGCAACATTTGTGTCATTATTACTTGCATTTAATTGTAAATTTTTTGGATAAAAGTTTAATACTATAGGGTTATTATTATTTGGGGATACACATAAAATGTCATCTATATATCTAAACATGTGCATATTATGCAAGCTTGGATTAAAGTTTTTTTCATAGAAGAATAAATACAGATTAGCTAACAATGATGAGGCACACCCCCCTTGTGGGATACCAACCTGTTGTTTAAAAATAGTACCACCATGTTGAATATAATTCTCATAAAGAGTGAAGTTAAGTAATTTTTTAAAAAGAAAATTTGAATATTTTAGGTTGATATTATATTTTTCAAAAATTCCTAAAATAATTCTATACAGATCATCTATATTAATATTATTAAACAAATCTTTGAAATCAAAGGTATAAATACTACGAATATTAGTAAGAGTTTTCAATTTCTTAACTACTTCAAAACTGTTTTTTACAATATGACAATTATTTGAGATTTCATCTGACGAGGATACTTCATGTAATATCTTTAATAATAATTTTCCAGCATTAGTAATTTAAGAATTATGCCCACTGGTAATGGTTCGAAAAGCAACAGGGGATTTATGAAACTTGGGTACTAAAACAATATATGGAATGTTATTACAACTATTTTTTAGATGGATTTGCTTATATTTGGCTGATATTCTATTGTATAAGATTTTAAGGTTAGTTTTATGTAAATTATAGATATGATTATTAAGTAAGTGTGACTGAAGGGTAATTTTATAATAATATTTACATATAATTGAGTAGTTTCCACTTGCCTTATCGACATATGTAATGACAAAATCATTTTGTATTTCTTTAATATCATTTTTAATTGAATTAAGTTTGTATGAATTATTAATTTTCTGATTATATATATAATGATTTAAGTATTGCTCTATTAAGACTCTCCAAGGTTTAAAGGCTTCTACAGGGATTTGATATTTATAACTGATTTTATAGATAAATTTATTTAAGTCAAGAAATAAATATATATATATATATATATATATATATATATATCCGTCCGATTTGTCCTAAGAAATGAGCAGCAGTTTGGACGGCCGTGTGTCGGGTAGTGTATATTATGTGTAAGTCTCCTTGATTTTCTCTTATATCCATACTCCACCGCCTTTAGCTCTGCATATCGTTATATCTTTTTACATTCCCTACATACATAAGGAAAGTACTGTGACGGAGTCGAGAATTTTAGTTTTCGACGAAAAAGCACGTTTCAATTATCCCTGAATTCGAATCGAACGTTTTTGAGGTGATATCTCTGTGCGTATGGATGCGATATCTCGCAAAAATCTTTTATTGAATTCACCATAATCGATGGTTCTCTGGATGTCTATTTCAACTTTAATAAATTGGATTTTTGATAAGTTGGATTAGCAATGGGGTTTAGAAAAATTTATTTTCAAGTTCTATAGATTTATGTAGGAAGTATTTTCTATAGAAAAAGCAAATTATTATACTTCAAATTCTTTTCAAGCGAATGGAAAGCAAATTTTTTTAATCATGCGAATTTTTTTTTAATTTACGTATTTTTAAATTCTGAGTCACGCTACGTGCTTTTACTTGTGTGGCAAAGAGATATAATCTATATATCCGTATCGCATTGAATTAAAATAACAAAAAAGCTCAATCATGTATAAAGCATTGATTATGAAACACTTTCCAACTGCAATGCAATTTTATTTAAACATCTCTAAAATGCGATACACTCAGCCATAATATTTTTAAAATTATCACAATACTACATTAATTTATCATATTTGAAATCTTTACTTCATCGAAAAAAATGAACTTTATTCAAATGACGTCATTGAAATATAAATTGCCTGGTTTAAACATCTCTAAAATGCGACACATTCAGCGGTAATATTTTTAAAATTATTACAAATACTATAATAATTTGTTATATTTAAAAACTTAAAACTTTATCGAAGGAAATGAACTTTATTCAAATGAGGTCATTGAAACATAAATCGCCTGGCTCGCTATATAAGAACTATAAATATTTCATTCATACACTTTTATTTCATTCCTTTCATTCATCAGAATACTATAATAATTTATTTCATTTAAAATCTTAAAACCATGGAGGTACTTTATGGAGGTATTTAACTCTATGCTTAAAACTTCATCGAAAATATCGTTTGCTTCTCTATATAAAATCAATGAATGTTTCATTCATATCAGCTATATTGCAGACTCCAGAGCTAAATAATTTTACGTTAAAGAAATTCAGCAATTCTTATACATATCATCCTATATCTTTATTTGTTTACATTCTCCATAAGTGAAAAAATTAGGCTTCGTTGTAGAAATAATCAAAGTTGGATCATCATTTAAACTCAAATATATTGCAATTGCGTTGTTTCAGAATGTAGATGCACAGAATTTAAGCAAAAATAAAGCGGTTTTAAGACGGATACAACACTAAATATAAATTAAAAAGAACTTTAAAAATCATTATTTTGACACAAGATGGATGTCACATTTTATTTTGAAGTCGATCACATGATCTCTTCATATAATGGTCACGTGATCTCGTCATATAATGGTCACGTGATCTCTTCATATAATGGTCACGTGATCTCTTCATATATGAGTGTAATTATTATTTTAATATTTTTATTTAAAAAACCACCGAATATATTTTGCTGAAATTTTTTTCATGCTTTTTATGAGATAATTTGAATATTTCCTAAAATTTTTCGAAGCAATTTGTGAATTTTAAATTCTCTTAAGAAATGTTTGAAAAATTAGGTCCCATAGGGTTCAATGTATTTCATTTTTTCAACCCGGGTTCAGTCCAAAACTAATTAGGCGTTATTATTGATTTATATTCACATAGGTCCGTCCCACAGACCGTCTGAACAACATACTAAAATTTCATTTTGATAAATTCATTTTTAAGGCAGTTATCGTGGGAACGGACAGACAGACAAACAGAATGAACAAAGTCATAAACACTTTTCAACTATGTTGTAAAGTGTTAAAATATCAAATAGTTGTCGTCTTATTATTGCCTATAAGAGAAACAAAGAAGATCTTTCTAATCTCAAGGTCATACAATAGGCAATACATTCAATCGTTATTGTTTTAAGTTTCCTGTGCCTTAATGCCAGTCTTTCTCTCCCCCCCCCCCCTTCCCACTTAATCATCGGAAGCATTCATCTTTGAAATATTCCTTTCTCTGATGCTCCGATTCTCCAATAAAATGTTGGCGAAATAGAATGTCGCCAAAAGAAATTGCTTTTCGCCAAGGAACGAAACCGAATCTGAACGAGGAAGAAAAGCTTTCATTTGAAGGAAGACGAGTGCGTTCTGGGGAACTTCCAATCTAACAGCGCGAAATTTAGAATCCACGCTTCGCTTGTTGATGAATGTGTTCTGTTATTTCCCATTTGACTTGCCTTTTCGAAATTCTAAATAAAACCACGTGCTTATCAGAGTTGAGAGAAATGCAAAGTGAGAAATTGTGTGGTTGTTCTTAATTTGCCATGTCGGAATAACGTGCAATATAAACATACGTTATACAGTTATTTTGTAGAATTGAAGCAAACTAATAGTAATCTCGATAGTGAGTTTGTCGCATGAGTTTCATTAACTGTTCCTTATTGAAAGCACAATTTCGTAGTGAATTTTGTTTGTAAAATTGAATTACTAGAAGCACTGATACGTGTTTTTATCTACGAACAATATAAGCTTGTGATATGGCAGTAGTAGATATTGTTATTCATAACCTAAGGGTGTTAGGAGTTTGAATTTGATTGTTAAACAATACAAGTTTCATAAAAGTGCCTATGTTTTGAAGATGCATTTGCTTATATGTCATTCATTTCTTCAGTTGTGTTGATTGAAAATGTCCATGTTTTAGATGTATGAAATTGAAACATGTAATGCTATCATATTTACGAACAGCAAGTTTTGAAATTTAGAACGTTACAAGATCATTTACAAAAATCGTTTGGATATTTTAAATGCAATGAACACAACTATTTTAAATTTGTATTGTGTAAGAGTGTCTACTGAATTAACAGAACTCTGTGATTTTAAAAAAATAATTTACTAGTTTTGACAGTATGAATTATTCAAAATCAAATGCAAAGTCATTTAATTATTGAAAGCATTGGCAAAATCGAATATTTTAAACTTTTATTTTTAAAACTCTCATGAATATATATATATTTTTTATTTTTGGAAACATTATTGACACTGCACAATCTTTCACAAAATCGTCTGCATCTTTTCGGAGCATGAATCCAATTGAACATTTTAATTCTTTTTTTTTTTAAGTGCTCAGAGAGAACGTCTGTAATTTGAAGAAAATCATTCCTTCCGCTCCACCACAAACCAGATGATTCGTACGAATGAGGACAACCTGGTGATTTTCTATCTCTGCGTGGAATTATGTGCTGCTGCTTGCTCTCATGAGTTCCAAACATCATCTGAACGACTCCAAACTCAGGCACGTGTTAGTTAACCGCAACTGTGTTGCCCTGGTGCTACATAAAATCAAAACCAATGCGACTGCCATTCAAGAAGATGGACATGCAGTGTTCACTGATTTTTTACAGCAGAACTCAATGTGCTTCTGGAATGCCTGTTTGATTCGCAGTGTGGCCAGTCTGGAGTACAGGGGTTGTTTCGTTCCCAGCACTCTGCTCATATCGGGCACTAACTTCGCCCTGGAAGTTGTGAGATCAGCATGGGCGCGGCGGGTTCTGAGGCCGCCCAGAGGATACGACATCAGCAAACTAGGTAAGAGCCAATTATAGAGAATTCTTAGCACGGTCTTTCTGGAAAGATTTTAGAAGTTTTAAATCTAGCAATAATTTACTTCAAGTAAGAATTTAAAGCTAAAATAAAATGCAACAAAAATATCTAAAATATATGATGATGAGTGCCTGTCAGAATAGGTTTATCATGCAATTAAACCCGTATTAAGAATGTGCTTATAATTGCAAACTGATAAACCATTTGTGTAATATGAAGAAAATGCCTCAGTATCGCCAAATCGCAGAACTTGTAATGTCTCAGATAGATCACGGTTTAATACGTTTGAAAAGCGTCTAACAAAAATTTAAAGCTAGGAATACTGGAGATCAGATAAGCATCCGTCAACCCATTTTACGCTTTTCAGTACGAAATAGCCTTAACTTTTCATTACAAAGTTATTGGGATGCTTAAGAATTTCTCTAGGAACCCTGTATATTAAGAAAATTGAAAATGTCTTTCCCTTCCTCTCTTTATGACAGTGATTCCCAACCGTTTTTATTTGACGGAACCCTTGAAATATGCCGTAAAATTCCTTTGGATCTCTTACCTCATTCACACATAAGGTTCGACAGAGGTAAATTGACAAATAGACGTGTAAAGCAGTATGATTAATGCATAACTAACTTCAATTCTTGCGGGACCCTGATTGAAAGTACCTGTTCTGCGCTAATATTATTTCCAACCGAACTTTTCCTTTTGCATCGGAAATGTTCTTCTAGCCATTCTTCTGTCGACACTGCACGGCAGCATCCTTCCCGTAAAACGGGTCACACGGTAAAAACAGTTTTACTGCGAAACGCACAACTTCGC
This sequence comes from Amaurobius ferox, assembly GCA_951213105.1. Lineage (NCBI taxonomy): Eukaryota > Metazoa > Arthropoda > Arachnida > Araneae > Amaurobiidae > Amaurobius > Amaurobius ferox. Next base: position 172,407,735 of record OX578135.1, on the reverse strand, counting down.
ATTAATACACATTTTAAGTTTAGAATCAAACGGTGTTCAAATGCTTCTACTGTTATGTACCACTCGTCCCTTTATTTCGCCCCCCTGATCCCGAAATTTGTAGAACCGGCTTATATTTCAGTATGGGGGTTAAAAAAAAGTGTTCGAACATTTATAAAAGCAACAGGGGGAAAAAAACAATAGGCGCTAAATAAAAATTTCACGGATGGCTCGAGAACAAGGCTTTTCGAAATTTATTACCTATTTGAGTGTTTCCCTTTGTCGCAGAGTCTTCACGTCTTGGTCGAATATTTTCTATGCAAGTTATCTGAGCATGTTCGCGAATAAATGGTAGATTCATTGCTGATGTTTGCTGTAGAGGGCGTTTAACACTGACCGGCCGAAAATACAGGGTCGTAGCTAGAGACGGAAATTCAAGAAGGACTGGCGTGACATTCAAGGGGGGGGGGGGGCTCAACAGTCTTGAAGAAGGGTTCACCAAAGCAGTTAATCATTAGCATTTATTAAATAGTTACTATTATATATTTCAATCTATATAAATTATTAACAAATAATTGCATATTTATATTTGTAAGCTAAGAGTTGATTAAGAAAATTCAAATAGCTACTATACATCAATATTAATATATAATAATTACAATTAATTTTTACTTTCCTTATATACGTAATGTATAAGGAAAGTATTGTGACGGGGTCGAAAATTCGAATTCGAGTTTTCGACGGGAGAGCACATTTCAAGCATTCTTGATCACGAATCAAACATTTTTGAAGTGGTGCTTGTGTGTGTGTGTGTGTCAGTGAGTCTGTGGAGACGATAACTGGCGAACGAATGGACTAAATCGAACGAAATTTGGTACAAAAATCACAATCCGTAAAAACTGGAAGCCTATTGAAGAAGTCAGACGTCTACCTTCGGGTGCCCTGGGTCATTAGACTAAACAGAAGCAGTGCACACATTCTTCCTTAAAATGTAATGTTAGGGACACGACAACAACAATAACAACAACTGGAAGCTTATTGTTTTTAAACGTAATCGAATGTTCAGAACCCCTCTAAATTTTCGAGTGACTTTTTTGTTCACTTTTCATATGTAATACTATGCGATGCATTTCATATGTAATACCATGCGACAGCATACTGCAGGCAAAAATGACTTCAGTAACGAAAATTACCCCAAAATGGATGAAATTCTACGCCGTTATGTCCTGTGATGTTAAAATATAAATTTTCCTAGCCAACAATTTCTATGGGCCAGTATTAAGCATAACTGATTATGATTAGTATTTATTTCCTTCCATATACACATTTCGTTCGTTCCTGGTTTCGATTCTTACTCATTAAGACAATGCTCTACAACTTTGTCATTAGCTATTATCTGGCTGTGTTACCGAATTCGCTATCTTAATTTTTTAAATTCTCCTCTAAGAACGCTGAAATTATCGGCCATGGTCACTTTATGTTAGGTAGACCTAGCGTGTAGACTCATGGACTTTTCCTTATTAGGGTACTCCTAGTAGGGATTTTTCTAGTGAAGTGTTGCAACGAGGTCGAAAATTTTATATAGTTTTCACTCCGAAAATCAAAATTACGAATTAATTGTCGATTGAATGTTTTATAAATCGCCTCAGATGTTTCATTTCAATGTGTTGTTTCTCTCCTGATTTGAAATACTCTGACCATGAAAACATTTTTACAGTGGAAATCGTCAGAAGAATTTGTGCCAAAGCGTTACACATCCAGTAACTTTAAAACATCGAGTATTGGAAGCTGTCTAACCCATCACAGTCCGCGCTACCCAGCCAATTAACCTTTTGCTTACTGGCGGGGCAATGTCCATCCCAAGCAAAGAACATCACCTGTCTTTTTAAGAGGTTCTTCGTTTGGGATGGACGCTGTCCCACCCGTGAAAGTGAATCTGATTCATCATGTAGGGGCATGTTTCGCAATTATTTAAATAAATAAACAAATAAATAGTAAGTAATTCTGTTACTCGATATAAGATTGTTGTGAAATATCACTCCGCCCTATTTTGAATGGAGACATATGCGGATTTACAATAATATATTTTTTGAATTTTCTTTTTTCTTGTAAGTGATGCAGTTTTTATAGATTCACAGAATGCAGGTCATTTCGTTCGAATTGGACCCCAAACGAAATTATAGACGATGAAACATTTGGATGTAGCGATCGCAGTCATTCAACGGGCGTCGACGCACCGATAAGCACATACTGCCGTATAGCGCACATGTCGATGAGTAGCACTTCCGTTACATAATTAACACTTTACAGCAAAGTTGAAAAGTGTTTATGACTTTGTTCATTCTGTCTGTCTGTCTATCTGTCCGTTAGCACGATAACTGCCGTAAAAATGACTTTATCAGAATGAAATTTTAGTATGTTATTCAGACAGTCTGTGGGAACTATGGGAATATAAATGAATAATACCACCCAATTAGTTTTGGGTTGAACCCGGGTTGAAAAAATGAAATACATTGAATCCTATGGGACCTAATTCTTCAAACATTTTTTAAGCGGATTTAAAATTTATAAATTGCTTCGAAAATTTTAGATAATATTCAAATTATCCCATAAAATATATAAAAAAAATTTCAGCAAAATATATTCAGTAGTTTTTTAAATAAAAATTAAAATAATAATTACACCTCTTATATGAAGCGATCACGTGACCATTTAAATGGTCACGTGACCCATTTTAAAATGAAATATGGCATCCATCTTGTCTCAAAATCGTGATTTTTAAAGTTCATTTTAATTCATATTGAGTGTTGTATCCGTTCTAAAACCGCTTTATTTTTGCTTAAATTCTGTGCATCTACATACTGAAACAACTCAATTACAACATATTTGAGTTTAAATGATCATCCAAATTTGATTATTTCTGCAACGAAGCCTATTTTTCACTTATGTAAAATGTAAACAGCAAAATATGTAGAATGAGTTGTTTAAGAATTGCTGCATTTCTTTAACGCAAAATTATTTAGCTCATGGAGTCTGCATAGCTGATATGAATGAAATATTCATTGATTTTATAGAGAGAAGGACGATTTTTTTCGATGAAGTTTTAAGCATAGAGTTTAATTACTTGTAACTCCATGGTCTTAAGTTTTTAATAAAATAAATTATTATAGTATTGTGATGAATGAAATGAACGGAAAAATGTTATGAATGAAATGTTGCTTTTATAGAGAGAGCCAGGCGTGTTATATTTCGATGGCGTCATTTGAATAAATTTTAGTTGTTTTTGATGACGTTTTCAAATATAATAAATTATTGTAGTATTATGATAATGTTAAAAACATTACCGAGGAGCCAGGCGATTTATATTTAATTAACGTCATTTGTATGAAATTCAGTTTTTTTATGAACTTTTAAGTTTTCAAATATAATAAATTAATGTAGTATTGTGATAATTTTAGAGATGTTTAAATGAAATTGCATTGAAGTTGGAAAGAGTTTCATTTATAATCAATGCTTTATGCATGATTGATCTTTCTTGTTTTATTTTAACCTCGACACAATGTTTAACGATTTTCGCCATATTATGCGTCCTAAAATGTTTCACATAAAAAACTTCAAGACTTATATCATGGAGATAAAAGTAAGAAGTTAAAACTTCATATTAAGAAAACGCCAATATCGTCTGAGACTATCATTAAGATGGCGCTGGGATGAGATAAGTAGTCCTGCATTGTACGCATTTGTATGGCGAAGGGTCTATTTAAACTGTCAATTTTGTAAAAATAAATTATTAGCGCAATGCAAAGTAGAACTGAAACAAAGAATATTCCTACGTATTCAAAATTATTTTACCTTTTCATTTATTTTTATCTCCCTATGTTCTGTACTTTATCCTACAACTATGGAGAAATACTGATAAATTACACTCATAATTAGGGAACCCTTAATTTAAAAATAATCAAAAATACATATTCTGAATACTACACCTTTCTGTTGCGTTAACTAACAATGGCGGCTACTTTACTAACACTAGCCACACCTAGATATAATTCTCAAAGCATTATGGCATTTTCAAGCGTTTCATCCATAGAAGTTTTATCTCCTTCTTTTTAACACCATGATTTATATATTTAAAAGTAAACGAATTAAAAGATACAAATATTTAAAAGTTATGAAATACTTTGCGAACGTGATAATTTTCAATTACTTTGCGTGATTAAATAAATATAATGTATTCCAATAGATATAGCAAAAAGCTGGACTTTGAACGGACTCGCGCATGTGAAGTATTCGAGTTGTGAAAGATTTCAAATCAAAACTTTATTTAACAAATAATTATGAGATTAGAAGTACAAAAAATAAATTTCAATATCTAAGAATCCTAATACAAAATAGCCTATACGATTTTAGAATTTAAATATTGAAATGAAACAAATTAGAATACAGGAAAACAATGACATCGAAATAACCCATTTAAATCGCAAAAACGTATTTAATAGACAGGAGCACGATTAAATCACAATGCATGCAAGTGCACACACTTGAATGAGCTGCATAAAGGTTTAGTTATTTGTACGAAGCGTAGTGAGCATGCGCAATTTTAAAATGGGCGTTTTGCACGGTTACAGTTCGTTTTAATAATTAAAATTGTGATTTTGCAAATCTGCGTGCAGTTTCACGTATGAAAATTTTTATTTTCGTACCTACTGTAATTTTCGAGCAAAAGAGATAACAAAATTCAGGCAAAATCAAGTCCCAAACTGATCCTCCAAAACTAAGACGATATATAGACAAACCCTCCCTGTAAATCTGCCTCTTTCTGTGGTGTAGGCAGAGGAGTAGTTATACCTCCCATTGTTGAACAATTACGATAGTTTTCCAAGATGCATACTAGCAAACGAAACCCTTAATTGCACAGTGAACCTAACATTCGATCATCGACTCCCTTTCTAGGATCCAGACTACGCCAATCTCCCTTTCCATTCATTTTTGACAAATATTTCTTCCAAATGCCTTAATACGCCACTGAACGAAATTCAGACCATTGTCTGTAGGGAAAGTCTCGAATTGTCTACATCAGATCCTTTCTCCTCTCAATCTCTTTCCGACTTCGAAACTTGAGTTTTCGCTCGGGGTGGAACAACAGTTCTATAGGATTCGGATTTTCCGGTACATTTAGCAACGGCGAACGTTGGCATCTTGGAAACGATTTCAAGAAATAATGGAGTGCCCGGAGGTAGACCGGCCATCTTCAGATCCGATTCAAAGCGTGTGATTTATAACCGTACATTTTACGACATATCACTCACTGGGACGGCTGCATTGTGATACTAAAAATATATATCTTGCCTATTTCAAGAAATTGCTTTACGTATCAGTGATGGTACCTGTAAGATACGTATTGAACAGCACTGGTCTATAGAAATGGACAGCTAGAAAAATTCAATGTATCTTAAATCATAGGACATATGAAAACAAAAAAATGGTAAGAATAAAATAACAGTTAACTTTCAGGGCTGGGCGGGACAACCCAGTAGTTACTGTGAGATTAAATAAAGCAATGTATAATTCAAGTAATATGCCATGGTGAAAACAAGCTGAACAAAGAAGTCAGACGAATTCGTATCAGGTTTGACATTTCAGTCGAAAAAGGTTTACATCCCATAAATTCACAAATTGGTGATGACATCATCAGATGAAAAAGTCACGGTGTCTACACAGGCGTAACCCATGCTTTCGGAAAAGACTCGAATAAGCTATATTAAAAAGGAAGGGGGGTCCAATCAGGACCGACCCTAAGCTATCATAAAAAGTAAGACTAATAATTATTTCGACACAGTTAGAGCACGGGGATTACATTCGAAAAGCCCGGGTTTGATTCCCTGCTCTGCTCAAACTGTCCCCATGTTCACGCAGTGTACGGGAACGTTAAATATGTGGGTTTGAAAATCCTCCCTAGAGGTTGGTGGTAGGGGAAGGAGGGTACGGACCCTGTGGATGTCACCTCTACTGGGTTCCGGTCTAAATTAGATGGCATTGTCCCGGCCGTCTACTTTCGGGTAGGTCGGACAGTCTGGGCCGAAAGAAAGTTACATTTTGAGAATATTTCGTACATCTTGCAGGATTGATTTTCACGATATATTTGTTTCGATTTCGCCAACATTTCAAACTGCCAAGTAGAAAATGGAAAAATACGGGTTTTAATATAGTATTTTAGTAAATACAAGAATCAATTGTTTATGTGTACGCGAGTTTTGCAACCGCAACCCCGAGCAGATCTGTAGAAAGAAAAAGGAGAAGAAAAAAAAACCTCCCTTCTCTATTGATTACGGTTATAAATGATCCGACTTGTACACCACAGGCTTTGGGGATCTCGATCCCAACAGCAGCACTAATTTAGGTCCTTCTGGGAGATTGATTTTGGGCCAGTAAACGGGGAGAGTTCTGAACAAACTTTCTCCCCTGACATTTGTTTGTTGGGCATTTTCATCATGCCCTTACAGACCAGCCGGACATTGTTTCCAGCCCCTTTTTCCTGCTATTTCCTGAGAGCGAACGTTAAGTCCTCGATGTTTGGAAGAACGGAGTTTCCAGTTCAATTATTTTTCGAAGAAGAAACCCGTGTATATTATTTTTTATTTACTTATTTATTTTGTCATTGATGTAGATTTCCTGGATTTGAATCCTTCATTTAGTTAAGTTTTCCCCTAAGTTTTCTACTCCTAAATGAACCATTTACATTCTCCAGTTTAAATTTTTACTAAATATTGTAAATAAGATAAATTGATTCGACGTTTATTTTAAAAAATCGTACAAGAAGACAACGTATTTTATATACAGAAAAATTGCTAAAATTTCTGTCCGTCGCGCTTAGCGACATTTTAAAAAACAATTATTTATTTATTTATTTACTTCGAATCATCGCCAGCTGGCGACGTTTGAGAAATGTAACTTTTAATGACAAAAATCATTAAAAAAATAAATATGTTCACTATTATCAAATAAGTGAATACTTTGGTAGTATGTCCAAACAAAAATAAATGGCCAGCCTGTTTATTAGTTTTCCCGGAGCCATTTTCGGGACATTATAAATCCCATTTTTCAACAAAGAGAAAGCACATACCGCAGAATAATTAAAACGAATTATATGAAATTGGGTATACTTGTTTTAATCGATAACAAAAATTCTATCAATTTTAATCAAGATCTCAGAAAACTTTGTACTTTGCCGGAAAAATCATGTATTGGATACATTAGATTTTTTTTTTCCTCTGTCGCGAATCAAGGGCTCCGGACCTAACGAATCTCGCCTCGTCGTTCGTGGTAATTATGCACCCCTCGTCAATCTGAGATGCCGTTTTATCCCTTTCCGAGTTCGCACTAAGCTGCATGCAAATTAAGTTTTCTTCCCTTAAATCCCTTTTAGTCCGGTTCAGCACGAAACCATCACAATGGATCCTTTAATTCGGGGAGCTAATCCCTCAGAGCGTTTTCTTAACTTTTTCTATGGAATACATAGAGTTATATATATGCAAAGAAAAAGTAGATGGTTTTCACCTATACTTGTAGCAAACCTATAACTTGACACTAGCCCCGTTCACATGCAAGCGGGTATTTTCCGGCCATGAAACATTGGGGTGAAAAAGGGGGTATTTTCCGGGTTCCATTCTAGACCCGTTCACATGTACAACCCCCATTACTCCCGCTTAAAGGGCTAGGACCAACTTTTCTTAAATGCTTTTGACATTCATTTTTGGTAAACAATATATCTCTTTTTTTTTGTTTAATTGTTTTTTTAAAAAGCGTATTATTTTTAATTCATTATCCGATGTTATTATTTTATCTATTTAATATAACAAATGTGCGGAAATGAGAAACAAAATAATCTTATATATAAATTAAATCTAAATAATGTATATAAATTAAACTTGGATCTTTATAAACTAAACATCAAGTTAAAAATAATATGCCAAAATTAAATTTAATATATTTTTAAAACTGTAAATATATGCTTATTCTAATATATATAAAAGTTTTATTCCATGAAACTGTTTAAAGAATTCATTCTTAAAAGTCAAAAAAGAAAGTTTTTCTCATTTAATCTTCGTTTTTAAGCTAAATTATGACATTTAAACTTGAATTAGTGGAAAAAGTGTAACACCATTTTAAGAAACTTTATGCAAGACAAATCGATATAAGAAGTTGGCATAGAGAAAAAAATATGCATATTTATACCGAATACATTTTAACTATTACAAAATCGGTATAACTCATTTTTTATTACAAACACATAAGACCTTACTGCATGGCCCAGATACAAAAAATCTCATATACCACTAATACCGCAATTAAAAATAATGTTTTTAATATATTAATAAAATAAAATTGTCTTTATATGTAGTTAGTAGCTAAAATATATAAAAATAATTTATATTTCTGATACTAGCAATCATGGAGTATTCTTTCTTTTTTTTTTTTAAGGAGGGGGGAGCATTTTGTAAGCTAATTTACACAGTTCAGTTTATTGCAAAATGTATGTATGTAAAGTTATTTTGAATGCCTGAAACATTTTACTTTGTTATTGATATACATAATTATAAAACGCAATTCTCTACTAATCATAATATTGACATCATAATCGCATCATCTCATGTTATGGAACATTTCGCATTGATATGTAAAAGCTTAGAATACAGAACTAAAGTAATCAAACTTGAAATATAATGTATAAATAATTTATTTACAATAATTAACAACATATATTCATTTAAATATAAACACATTATACTCCTTTTTAACAATATAAAATAAATGAGTATTAAGATAGATTTATCTAATATACATTCTTCTTATATAGAACTAAGAAAATCTTTTTATCATTTGTTAAAAACTACTTAGAAAAATCCAGAAAATTTGCCCAAGAAACAGAACACTATATTTTAAAGTTGCTACTGAGGTAGGGAAACTGTAAACCTCCGCCAAGTTAGAGTTCATCTCACTGAGTTAGAAAGAAGGAGGAACTAACTACTCCTATGGATGAAACGCTTAAAAATGCCATAATGTTTTGAGAATTATATCTAGGTGTCGCTAGTGTTAGTAAAGTAGCTGCTATTGTTAGTTGGCACAGCAGAAAGGCATAATATATATTACATGTATTTTTTATTATTTTTAAATTAAAGGTTCCCTAATTATGAGTATAATTAACCAGTATTTATACATAATTGTACGGTAGAGTACAGAATATAGGGAGATAAAAATAAATTGAAAGGTAAAATAATTTTGAATACGTAGGAATATTCTTTATTGTTTCAGTTCTACTTTGCATTGCGCTAATAATTTATTTTTACAAAATTGACGGTTTAAATAAATATTTTAGGTCTTTCGCCATAGAAATGCATACAATGCAGTACTACTTACCTTATCCCAGCGCCACCTCAATGATTGTCTCAAACGATATTGGCGTTTTCTTAATATGAAGTTTAAACGCCATACTTTTACTTCCATGGTTCATCTATTTAACGCTATTAATCATTAAAAATCTAAAATGTTGATGTATTATATCGATGACGTGAGTTCAAATCCACAGATTCCTATCATTAAAAATCTAAAATGTTGCTGTATTAAATCGATGATTTAAGTTCAAATCCACGGATTCCTAACACTAAAATTCAAAATCATGTTTAATACTTTTCATATTTCAATAATAAAAGTACTTTAAAATGGATATTCAAAATGAATTCATTTGCTATGGAAACTATCGAGTCAATGGACGCATCATGGGCGTATGAAGACAAAGCTGGGTATTTGATTCATGGAGTTAGAAAGAAGGAGACAAAACTCCTATAGATGAAACGTTGAAAAATGCCATAATGCAATAATTATTTAATATTATACAATAATTATACAATAATTATTTTTTTTAATTTATGGGATTTTTGATAAATTTATTTTTAAAATGTGCAATATCTCGAGAACGGTTCATGTTAGCATTCCAAAATTTATGCCAATCATTTTCTAAGGAAAAATTACATAAGAAATTTCTGTTTTCGTAACTTTATTAAAGGTTTTGATTTTTTGGAGATTTTTCCAAAATTTCACTCGAAAATTTAGGGGGTTTTGAGCATTCGATTGTGTTTAAAAATGATAGGCTTCCAGTATTCACGAATTGTAATTTTTGTACCAAATTTCATTCGAATCGCTCCGTTTGTGCGTGAGATATCGTCTCCACAGACTCACTGGCACACACACACATGCACATACTTTAACACACACACACACACAGAGAGAGAGAGAGATCACCTCAAATGTTCGATTCGTGATCAGGGATGCTTGAAACATGCTTTTCCGTCGAAAACTCGAATTCGAATTTTTGACCCCGTCACAATACTTTCCTTATACATTATGCTATATATATAAGGAAAGAAATAGCTTTTATGAATTTTCGTTTTCAATTTAATCCTATGTCGTATTTTATATTATTTAATTCTTTAAAAAATATAAAACACAACTTTTGCTATAAATTAACACATTTCGATATTTTAGGACAACAAAAATGGCGTTCTTGTGACTGGAACTCGCTGAAAAAAAATTGCTTTATTAACATCAAAGATTGAAAAACATACCAAATTTTTATAGAAAGTCACTTGATTTTTTTTTTCAAAAAATATCGCACTTCCCGTTGCAAAAATAAAATTTTGAATAGTTCGAGAACGGTTTGTAATAACTCCTAAAATATTTACAATTCATTTCTGTTTAAAAATTTTTGCAAAGCATGAATCCAATTGATTGAAATAATGAACGGATGTATTTGGTATATTATGACTTTTTTCATTATGAATAAAAACCGTGCAATATATATATATGAACAACGGCGTATATTAGCGTTCCATAAATGATGTCATTACCTTTTAAATAATAAACTACATATAATAGAACTATTTCTATTGGATAGTTATAGATCTTTTAAAACGCGCTTTTGATTTAAAAAAAAATCTATAGGCCTCTGACTTTTATGGATTGAAACAATCGTAACCAATTTCATTTAATTTGTTCGATTTTTTAGAACTATCGCTCTTTAAGAAAAAGAAAATTGTCCAATATATTGAGAATTTCTCCTGATAACTCCCAAACAAAGAGGTACTTGTAAAGATATGTTCTTTTCAAAAACGTATATTTCATTTTTTTTTTTTTTCCTATTTTAGATTTGAATCTGAAATATTTTGAGAACTGTGCGTGCTATAATTCTTTAAATACCATTCGCTTTTAAATAAAAACTATTTCAAAATAGCTATTTTAGTAATATTTTTAGCACAAATGTGTTTTATAGGATTTTTTTTTTTTAAATTTCCGGAAAAAAATATTAGTAAAATTGAGGATTTTTTTTTCCTAATCCGTGTTTATCTACAGAAGCAGTAGACTCCTGGCATTCATTGATTAAAATAATCGAACCCAATTTCATTCGATTTTCATTCTTTATTCCAGAGATATAGTAGCCACAAGACATAGACATTGAACATTTTTTTTTTATTCATATTGAGGAATGCTCAAAACGATCAAAAATTTATTTAAAATAATGCATGAACTAGGATGTTTAAATCCATTCTAAACGAGGGTTAGCATCCGTTAGCATTTGTACATCCATCAAAACGAGGATGTGTAAATTCATCATAATCCAAGATCCCACATCTGTAACACCATCACAATAATTTTCCCATTACATATACTATGTATTGTAGGAAGGTAAAAAAAAAAAGTTTGTAACAGATTAGTCAGGTCGATTAATTGAACGCATTCAGCTAAGTTATGCCAATATACTTCACATGAACAAGAAATTTCAAGCTCTTTATTTCCTGCATTGACTATTTTATTATTATTTTTCCGAGAATTATCATTAGTTTCCATAAGATATCATGCTCTCTCAAATTTCAAATAACTTCTTTTGTTCTGTTCAAACGAATTATAAAAGGTTCCAAATAGTTATAGTTTTCTATGTAACGTATCTACAGATAACACTTTATAGCGATATGTGCATTTTATCTTGAGTTATAGTGCCCCCTTCCCTTCTGCGTACATTCACAAACACAAACAAACGAACATATTTCCAAAAATTTTCAAAATGTGTCCAAGATGCTTTTTAATTTCCAGTAGTATTAAAAAGTAAATAAAATCTACCTCGTTTAGCGACGCATTGACGGATATTAAATGTATCCCAATTTCGCCAACTTGGCATCTTTTGAGAAAAATCGCCAAGTTGATCATTCGATACATCTGAAAATTGAATTGAATTTCTTCGATAATCCCAGCCGCTTTGTAGGAATTATTAGTTAATATTCTAATTCTTTTTATAGAACGGTCAAAACTGTAAATAGAGTGAGAGGTAAAGTAGCTTCAATTTCAATCCAAATGACGCATTCCATTTACAAAGCTCTCTCCCGCCTTCCTGTTGTCTTTGAAACCGTGAATGTTCGGAAAGTTCCGAATTTTTGTGGATTACAATAATTTTCTGGTCTAATGCACGCAATTGATTTCGTCTGTGCAGTCAATCCGCGCCAAGCAATGCATCATCTCTAACTACATAGAGATATGATTAGGAGATAAAAACGGTGCTTGTAGCAACGATGCAAATATGCAACAATGAAAATGTTGATTAAATTCACCTTTCAAAGTGCAGAAACACAGTCCAATCCATGCTGTGCACGAATTTCCCGGAGGACTATAATTCCCAACCATTTTTGTTTGAAGGAACCTTTGAAATACTTCGTAAAATCTCGAAAAACGCTTACCTGCTTAATATATATTGGATTTGACGGGGTCAATTTCAAAATAGAAGTGTTGAGTTAATAAATAATAATTATACTTTTGGATAAAATGTAGGATGATCGAAAAATCGTGCATGTCCAATTTTAAAATCGTATAATGTGCCGAGAAATGGATATACGGTAATGTACTAAGAAATAAAAATAGTGTGGGGGGGATTCTTTTTTTTTTTTTAGTTTAGACTTTTTCTCATCTTATTTCTGCTCCTAAAGTGCTATTAAAATCTGCTGTTTTTGCTTCTGTTAGTGGGTATAGAGACCAACTTTTTAACACTTTACAACATAGTTGAAAAGTGTTTTATGACTTTGTTCATTCTGTATGTCTGTCTGTCCGTTAACACGATAACTGCCATAAAAATGACTTTATTAAAATGAAATTTTAGTATGTTGTTGAGACCGTCTGTGGGACATATGAGAATGAAAATGAATAATATCACCCAATTAGTTTTGGTTTGAACCCGGGTTAAAAAAATGTACATTTACTTCCATGGTTTTAAGATTTTAAGTAAAATAAATTATTGTAGTATTGTGGTAATTTTAAAAATATCGCCGCTGAATGAAAGGAATGGAAAAAAATTTATGAATGAAATATTTACTGCTTTTATATAGAGTCAGGCGATTTATATTTCGATGACGCCATTTGAATAAAGTTTATTTGTTTTCAATGAAGTTTTCAAATATAATAAATTATTGTAGTACTGTGATAATTTAAAAAATATCACAGCTGAATGTTTCGCATTTTAGAGATGTTTAAATGAAATTATATTGCAGTAGGAAAGTGTTTCATAATTAATGCTTTATGCATGATTGATCTTTCTTGTTTTTTATGTTAATAATATTTATGGTTGAGATATATCTCTGATTGAAATCGGAGCATTATAAAAAATCTGATGTGGGCAGCACATGACTTTCCCTGCAAACGCCAATTCAGATATTCTTTATTTCTTTAATAATTCATTAGATTGAGTTTAATTGCACCAAATAACACTAAATTTGTATTTTTAATTCAATTTCTGTTTTTATTTGGTAATTGTGCATTTTTTCAAAAGTGGCATAACTAAATGCGAAAAATCTCAAATATCTCGAGAACGGCTAGTCCTAGAGTAAAAGAGTAATTCTTATTCTTTTCCTCATCAAATCATCAAAAATTACGTATAAAACAAGCATTTAATTGATATATTTGAACATACGTAGCTTTTATTTTTAAATTTTGGCAATTTTTGAGGGCCATTTCGTAAAAAAGGCAGGTTATTCTTTTCCGAATAATACCAAAATCTAATCAGCACTAGAGTATCCCACAAATAACTTATCTACCAAATTTTGTAAAATTTGGTCAATTAGTATTTTAGCTAGAGTGGATACATGACATTTTTGCGGGCCATTCCGCAAGAGAAGGAGGATTTTGTTTTTACGAATCGTACCAAAAACTAATCAGCACCAGGGTCATACGCAAGTGACTTACCTACCAAATTTTATGAAATTCGGTCCATAAATTTTTGAGTTAGAGTGGATACATACATTGCACAGACACAGACACACACACAGACGTCTCGTTAAAAATAGTTTTTTCGTATTCTAGGGGTCTCGAAACGTGTAGATCCGTCGAAAACTACAGTTGCGATTTTCGGCACAATTACAATACTTTCCCTATACATTACCAGGTATTTTAGGGAAAGTAAAAAATCTGATGTGGGCAGCACATGACTTTCCTGCAGACTCAAATTCATATTTTCTTTATTTCTTTAATAATTCGTTAGATTGAGTTTTATTGCACCAAATAACACTAAATTTGCATTTTTAATTCAATTTTTGTTTTTATTTGGTAATTGGACATTTTCCCGACATCCGCGTGGCAAAAATGCAAGAAATCTCAAATATCTTGAGAACGGTTAGTCTTAAAGTATAATGGAGTGTGTTATATTCTTTTCCACGTCAAAAATTGCTTATAAAACAAAAATTCATTTGATATATTTGAGCATATATAGTCTTTTTTTTTTGCGATTTTTGCGGGCCATTTCATAAAAAAAGGCAGGTTGTTCTTCTCCGAATTCTACCAAAATCTAATCAGCACCAGAGTATCCCACAAGTAACTTATCTATCAAATTTTGTGAAATTGGGTCAATTAGTATTTTAGCTAGTGTGGATAAATGAAATTTTTGAAGGTAATTTCCTAGAAAAAGGCAGGTTGTTCTTTTCTGAATCGTACCAAAATCTAATCAGCACCAGGGTCGACCACAAGTGACTTATCTACCAAATTTTATGAAATTTAGTCGATTAGTTGAGTTAGAGTGGAAATATACAATTTCTGCGCGCCATTTCGTAAAAAAAAGCAGGTTGTTCTTTTCCGAATCGTATCAAAATTTAATCAGCACCAAGGTGACCTACAATTGACTTCAGTACCAAATTTTGTAAAATTTGATCAATTAGTTTTGCAGTTACAGTGGATACAGGCAGTTTTTGAGGACCATTTCGCAAAAAAAAAAGGCGGGTTGGTTTATTCCGAATAGTACCCAAAACTAATTAGCACCAGGGTCACATACAAATGACTTACCTACCAAATTTTATGAAATTCGGTCCATTAGTTTTTGAGTTAAAATGGATACATACATTGCACAGACAGACACACACACACACAGATGTCACGCTAAAAATAGTTTTTTCGTATTCTAGAGGTTTCGAAGCGTGTAGATCCGTCGAAAACTCTAGTTGCGATTTTCGACATGATTCCAATACTTTCCCTATACATTACCATGTATTGCAGGGAAAGTGAAAATGGAAAAATTTTTACCTTTTTTGTCTAAAATACGGTTTACATTATGAATATTTAAAATTTATTTTAATATTTTGAACTTTTTCTTTAAGAAACTAAAGTTTTTATCAAAGAGAGTTTTTTTTCCCTCTTTACTTACTTTCACTCGAAATATCTTCGAATCTATATAAAATGGATGTAAATAATAAGTAACAAAAATGTTCAGTAGGAAATCCAGTTTCCATGGAGAATATAAACAAATAAAGATGCAGGATGAGTTGTATAAGAATTGCTGAATTTCTTTAACGCAAAATTATTTAGCTCTGGATTCTGCAATATAGCTGATATGAATTAAACATTCATTGATTTTACATAGAGAAGCAGACGATTTTTTCGATGAAGTTTTAAGCATAGAGTTAAATTACTTGTACCTCCATGGTTTTAAGTTTGTAAATAAAATAAATTATTCTAGTATTGTGTTGAATGAAAGGAATGGAATAAAAGTGATGAATGAAATATTTACAGATTTTACATAGAGAGCCAGGCGATTTATATTTCAATGAAGTCAGTTGAATAAAGTTCCTTTTTTTCGATGAAGTTTTAAGTTTTAAAATATAATAAATTAATGTAGTATTGTGATAATTTTAAAAATATTACTGCTGAATGTGTCGCATTTTAGAGATGTTTAAATGAAATTGCATTGCAGTTGGAAAGTGTTTCATAATCAATGCTTTATGCATGATTGATCTTTCTCGTTGGTAATTATATGATTGTATGTATGAAAAATTAAAATGAGAGTATTCACCATGATTTCATCCCGCTGTAAACCAATGATCATTATCAGCTGAATTCATTGTCAACTTAGATTCATTGTCAACTTAGATTCTTCGTCAACTTAGATTCTTCGTCAACTTAGATTCATCGTCAACTTAAATTCTCTGTAGTATTGTTCAATTATTTTTTTATAAATTGTGCATAGGAAATAATTTTTCTAATCTCGAGAACGACTTGTGATTTCCATGCGATCCATTTGTACTATAAATTGCATTTGAAACAGTATATCACTTGACAGTCAGTATCGATGCAATTTTTAAGGATTTTTAACATTTAAACTCTGTGCAATATTTCACGAACGGTGCATGTTTTCTTCTTTAAACTCTGTACTTTACTTTTAAATTTTAATACGTGCATGTTATTTTACAGTGTCTTTAACTTTTTCTATCATTAAATTGTTATGATTTTGTCTAAATTCTCAAAAATGATATATTAGAGAAACTGGGATCTTAACTCCTGTATGATATAGAGCTCTAATTCAAACTCATAGTGATACATGTTTTTTTTTTGTTTGTTTGTTTTTCTGACGTGGAAACAGTAATAATGCTTTATGGGTATGGTGATTTCGTGCCATCTTTCGAAACAGGAATCCGCAAAAGCCATAGTTATTACTTTTCCTACATACATAGTGTAATGATAATGTATAGAAAAAGTATTTTGACGGAGTCGAAAATCCAAATTCGAGTTTTCAACTGAAGAAAGGATAAAACTAGAATTGAATGTTTCCCAGGCGGTGTGTGTGTGTATGTGGGCGCGATATCTCATGAACAAGTGAAGAGTTTAAATAATTTAGTACGATTATTTCGGCCAGAGATTACCGGAAATATTGATTATAAACGCACTAGAATGATCAGAAGATTTTCGAATGAAGTTTTGAAAAAAATCAAAACTGTTAATAACGATAAATAATCATTTCTCACGTAATTTTTCATTAGAAAATGAATGATACACATTTCAGAACGCCAGCAACCGTTCTCGATGTTTCGCACATTTTCCAAATAAATTAATATAAAAAAAAAAATACATAAAATTTAAAAAGTTGTATCATCTAATATATTCACTTTCCATATGCAATATTATGCAACTAATCTATTAACATCATATTCGTGGATTCACGACAAAAGGCACTTTTTGTAATAGTTTTGTATTTTGACTGCAAAATAAAAAATCTGATGTGGGCAGCACATGACTTTCCCTACAGACTTATATTCACGTTCTCTTTATTTCAATTAAATTTAATTCACTTTTAATTCAATTTTCGTTCTCATTTGATAACTGGACTTATTTTCAAAGGTGGCGTGGAGAAAATACGAAAAAACTAATATATCTCGAGAACGGCTAGTCCTAGTGTAATGGGGTTGGTCTTATTCTTTTCTTCTTTAAAAATTACGTATTAAACAAGCATTTAATGGATATATTTGAGCATACGTATCTCTTTAGTTTAGATTTTGACAATTTTTGCGGGCCATTCTGCAAAAAAAGGCAGGTTATTTTTTTCCGAATCGTGCCAAAATCCAATCAGCACCAGGGTGACCTATACGTGACTCATCTACCGAATTTTGTGAAATTCGGTCCATTAGTTTTTTAGCTAGAGGGGATACAAACTTTTGCGGGCCATTTCGCAAAAAAAGGCGGGTTTTTTTTATCCCGAATCGTACCCAAAACTAATCAGCACCAGACCCGCCCACAAGTGACTTACCTACAAAATTTTGTGAAATTCGGTGTATTAGTGTTTTAGTTAGAGTGGATACAGAATCTGCACAGACAGACACACAGACACACACAGACGTCACGCTAAAAATGGTTTTTTCGTATTCTAGAGGTTTCGAAACGTGTAGATCCGTCGAAAACTCGAGTTGCGATTTTCGAGATGATTCCAATACTTTCCCTATACATTACCATATATTGCAGGGAAAGTAAAAAAATCTGATGTGAGCAGCACATGACTTTCCCTGCAGACTTATATTAACGTTCTCTTTATTTTAATTAAATTTATTTCACCTTTATTTCAATTTTCGTTCTCATTCGGTAACCGGGCTTATTTTCAAAGGTGGCGAAGGGAAAGTAAGAAAAACTAAAATATCTCGAGAACGGCTAGCCCTAGTGTAATGGGGTTGTTCTTATTCTTTTCGTCGTTAAAAATTACGTATTAAATCAGCATTTAATGGATATATTTGAGCATACCTAGTTCTTTAGTTTAAATTTGGACGATTTTTGCGGGCCATTTCGCAAAAACAGGCAGGTTATTTTTTTCCGAATCGTACCAAAATCTAATCAGCACCAGGGTAACTCACAGGTGACTCATCTACCGAATTTTGTGAAATTCGGTCCATTAGTTTTTCAGTTAGAGTGGATACAATATTTTGCGGGCCATTTCGCAATAAAAGGCGGGTTCTTTTATCCTGAATCATACCCAAAACTAATCAGCACCAGACTCGCTCACAAGTGACTTACCTACCAAATTTTGTAAAATTCGGTCCATTAGTTTTTTAGTTAAAGTGGATACAAAATCTAGACAGACAGACAGACACACACACAGACGTCACGCTAAAAATGGTTTTTTCGTATTCTAGAGGTCTTGAAACGTGTAGATCCGTCAAAAACTCGAGTTGCGATTTTCGACATGATTCCAATACTTTCCCTATACATTACCATGTATTGCAGGGAAAGTAAAAACGCCAATAATCATGTATTTCACGCGATAGAAATTAAATGTTCATTATATTTTGATGAGGATTTTGCACGTGAACATGGACAAGTGTCTGTTTGTGATCCATTCTGTGTTCAGTTTCCAAAAACGCCCAATTTAAATTTATGTCAATTCAATGCCAAAATCATTGCGCTGTGAATCTTGTATATATATCATTATTTCATTGCGCTGAAAGAAGTAAAATTATGCTGAAAGAGGAAAAATCCTGTGCTATGCACATCGGATAAATATACATATTATTTTAATATATCTCTAAAGATAGATTTCTACGTGTACGAGCAGATTCCGCCAATAACCTTCAATTTTATTTTTCTCATCATCAAAATAAAAACCTGATATAAATTGATATAGATTTGATATAAATGATTTGTCATAAAACTATATAATACGTTTCCAAATGCGCATTTCAATGAGTATACAAATTGTAAAAAATTGTGGCTTTTACATTAAGAAATATTTATGCCAATCATAGCGTGTTTTTAAATCCGAAATTCTTTAGAATTCAGTATATTAAAATAAAATAAAAAAGTTTCTAAAAATTGCGAGTTGAAGTAATCATTCAGCAGCAGACGATTTCTAATAGAAATTTGATTTCTTTAGAATTATTTTCTGGCCTGTTCCTTGATTTCACGGATTCATACGTATATCTTTATTTTGCGGAACTTCTTTGGGCCATAATTCTATCAGCAATCGCTGCCCAACATTAATTTATTTCGACATTTCTCCAATCCGATGTTTAGCGGAACAATCGCAAATCATTTACTACTTTTGTATGGCGCAGATGGCATCGATCGTTTCTTGTCATTGCGATCTTCTGATTTCTGTTTTTGTGTGTTAGGAAGTAAGTAATGGTGATTGAGGTTTTCCGTATTTCTTGGAATGTGTGTCATTTATACTCGCAGAATGTAGATCGAGTTAACAGGTAATTATTAATTCTTCTAAACTTGATTTATATTCTTCGCTCATCAACTTGTTTTATATCAATTTATTGAAAATTCTTATTTGTCTTGAATTATTACTTTCCTTACAAATAGGGGAAGTATTGTGAAGAGGGTCTAATTATTAGGAGTGCAAGAGCTGTAGGCGGGCGAATTGGGGGGGAAATTTTTTACATAACTTTATTCAACCTTCATTCTGATGATGATTGTGTACCATGGAATATGAATTCATAAGAAAGAGGAGTGAAGTGGAGATTTAACACTTCAGATATTCGGTAATAAGTTAGCGATTGTGCATTTAAAAGTCACTAGAGGGCAGATGCTCTGCCTGCCACCGAAAATGGGGCAAATTCAACGATAAGGCGGAAATACAGCATTAGAGCGACCCCATGAATGTATTTGCGAACTTTCGGAGCATTGCGTATAAAATTCAGAGATCTGCGAACCCAACTTCTATACATATCGGCGTGAAATTTTATTAAAACAAAGCGGGTTCCGAGCTTAGCTTCCTTAACACCGATTCAAATCTGATTGTGTGCGAAAAGATTCGTTAAATTCAACCGATTCGAATAACATTCTTTGCATAGTTTGGAACTCATCGTGTTTTAGGCTATGACGAAGCCCGAGTTTTAAATTTAGATCTGATAATGCTAAGTCTACAATCTGATAATGCTAAGTCTACGATCTGATAATGTTAAGGAAAATTAATTAAAAAAAATTCGCGAGCCAAATGGTATTTTCTATTTGCTTGATAAATTTGTACAAGTGTACACGTGACTAGGCTGTCTTATACATTTATTATTAAATATTTGGTATTTTAGATTTAATATTTTAAGTTTTTCACTATTTTCGTGGATTAAACGCCTCATTTGTTAAACATGTAGCTAGATACCCTGTTTCCCTTGAGCTTCGAGCCGCGAAAGAGTATTTATTATGTTATTTTGTACATACCGAGAACATTTTAATAATTTTCAGAATCGTATGATAAATATTTTCATTATTTTAATAACAATGGTTTCTGAAAGGTTTTTTAAAAGAATATTCCTGTATAGAATATTTTTACTTTAGGGACGGTGACAAAAATTAGAGTTTTCGACAGAAAAGCACGTTTGAAGCACCTCTAAACTCGAATCGAACGTTTTTGAGATTATATCTGTGTGTATGTGTCTATGAGTTTGTGGATGCGATATCTCACGAACAAATGGAGCGTTTCGAACGTAATTTGATGCGTTCGAATTACGTTCGAAATAATTTCAACCAGATTTCGAACGTTTTGATCGTTCAGAAGACTCTAAATTTTCGAATGAATTTTTTAAAAAATCAGGACATTTAATAATATTAGGTAATTATTTTATACGTATTTTTTTATTTTAATATATGACACAGATTTTAGGAAGCTTGCTTGAACCGTTCTTGAGATTTATACCTTTTACAAACACATGTATTTGAAAAAATACATAAAAAATAAAGTATCATCAAATATGTAATACTTGGTGATAAGTTTGACGAGCTTGACGACTCATTTTATAAAAATCGACAACTCGGTGACTTTCTTAATGGGGGTGTCAAATAGACGAAAATGTCGCCAAATTGGCAAAATGACGCTAAAGTTACGAAATGGCGCAAATTTATGAATTAATAATTAACATATTTTAATATAGATTACATTGCTTAGCAGATCTTAACAATATTTCCAATTGTCAAGTTATATTTGCGTAAAGTTAATTTGGTTCTTTAGAATAATTTTACATTGCTATCATTCAGAAAAGCGTCTAATGTCAGTATACTTTACAACGTGGAACACGGCGTGCTGTGCATCTTGTTCATCATTATTTAGCATGGAAAGAAGTAAAGTACTTGCGCTATGTAGAGAAAGTTATGCTCTGCCCACATCAGGTTTTTCTTAAAGGATATTCTTTCTGAAAAAAAAAACTATTTGTTTTTATAATTGCTTTTTAAATTTATGTTAAAAACAGTAATTGCGTCTACAACGGGCAAATTATATTCACAGAAGTTCAGACATATTATGTGTCGCAAGTATGAGCTTGGACGTTGCAGTCTGAACTCAATTAAAAGAAAATGGATAGGTAAAAAAAGTGGTAGGATTGAATTCGCCGTTTTCCATAGAAATTCGTAAAATTGTGGCACACAACAAGTTTTCTTGCTGGAATTGAGAAATATCGATTGTTACATTTCCGACGAACGCATAAATAGCAGCGTGATCTTAACTTTGGCAACGCTTCCTGTAGACTCGCTCTGTGATGAACTTGAGTATATTGTAGCGCCTAGTCCAGCTAAGCAATTTTCAAGAAATTGGAATTCGGCTGCGCGGTATAAAATTGAATTGGGGAAAGACTTCATAGAGATTGGAAAATTATGGCACCACACAATTATTATTATTATTTTTTTATTTATTTATTTATTTATTTATTTATTTATTTTGCATTGAGAAGTATTGATTATTCCATGCCAACGAGCGCATAAATAGTGCTAAACTGGTTCATGGGTACTGTTATTCGCAGTGAGAGCGCAACGATAACCCTCTATTTTTAAGAAATTAAATCATTTATTATTCATGCTCGGAGCTCTTACAAGAAGAATTAAACTTAAATGAGTGAAGAAAAATAATCAGATGGGTGACTCAAAATAGTAACTATTGTTGAAATTAAGAAACTGGATCATAACGTAAAAGGCAGCGTAAATAAAGATAAAAAAGTATACGTATGTTTCGGAAATCATTGGATTTCCTTCTTCAGTATAACATAGAAGAAGAAAAAAAAATTACAATGTGAAATTTATTATAAAAACTTTAAATTACTATTAATGTGTAAAATAGTCTTTATTTGCTCTGTATTTTACGTTGTGATCCAGTGTTTAATTATTGATTGCACACAAAGTCACGTTCTTTTCTTATTGTTGAAATTGTTATACTAAATAATAGATTTCTGGAGCAGAACTGGGAATCCACCTCAATTTTGATGCAGAGTACGTATCGAAGGAATCCCCCTCAATTCCAATTCATAAGAATCAACTTTTATATTTTCTCATAACGAAAGAGGGCGTGGGGATGAAAAGCAGATGAGTTTGGTATTCCCCCTTCCAAATAATGCGTGGGCGGCATTTCTTATTATAGGAGGGGGGGTTGGGGAATCCTGAAGTCATCAGTAGAAGTCAGATGATTCTCAATTTCGATTTTTTTTTTCAAAATAAAAGTTTGAACTTTCTTATGACTCGATCTCGTTAAAAAACGATAGTATTATTCTAGTTATTTATATCTATTAAAATAAGCATACTCAATTTTATAGAAATCGTTTCATTTTTTCAAAGATATTGCGCCAGCTAATGGGAAAGTAGAATTTATTGTAAAGAAGCTCAACATATGATTAGGTCGCGTTAGTTTGGAGACTCAAATAAGGATTTTGTCTCGTTTGTTTGGAGGCTCCTATAAAGATTGAGTCACGCTCAATTCAAGGTGAAGAACCACTCAGAAGGACCAGGGCCGGATTAAGACTCTTTGAGGCCCTAAGCACAGAAAATGTCGTTGCCCCTTGATAGAAAGACAGGGTAACTCTAATAAGAATTCCGACCCACCCGAAGGTATACGGGAAAGATACTCAGTCGCTGCAATAGCGCTCCCAGGACACCAGGCCGGGGTCTAACCACGGCGTTCCACCCCATCCGCACGCCGCCAAAAACAACCGCGCGGGTAGGAGGCACAAAACACCAAGAGCAAGCCCGGGCAACCACGGACCACCATCTGCCGAGAGTCATCCTCTAAATGGTCCCACACACTTTATTAAAACAATTACAGATTTGCAAAAAACCCTTCATTTAGGGTTAAACTTAAAATTTCCTTCATTCTTAAGGAATAACTTAAAGTACAAATAGACTTAACAAAGAATGGATTACAAATAGAGTTATAACAATTTTTACAACTTTTTATCCAGCATATTTCACTTTTATCAAACATTGCATCTCAAATAAAATTCAATTCACATAGAATAGCAAAACATACTTAAAAACATAGTATACCGTCACTACAATTTTTACAGCATCTACAATAAATCAACAACACAACAACATTCTTTAAACATTATCATAAAACATAACTATTTACATCTATTTACAGGTCTATATACATCAAGCCATTTCAAGAGACAAAATTTTCTTCATAATTTCTTTTATTCCATTTCTGCTCTTAAAATTCAAACAAAGATTATATAAACAAACATTTTTAAAATAACAAGGAAAATATGTATCTCTAATTCCATCCCATAAATCACAATCGTATATCGTATGGCAGACTGTTCCTCTCTAAGAAAGACAGGGTAACAATTATCTCATTCGCCAAAAAAAATTCCATTAGTTTTCCATAAGGCCTATATTGAAAAACAAAAATCTGTACTGTAATCGTCATTTGATCGCCGAACATTCAAAGATCTTAACAAAGCCCTTAGGTATATATCTTTATCAAAATACTTGTACATCAGAAGCCCAAGAACAGTGTCTGAACATGACATTTAAATCATAATTATGTTAAACTTGGAAGATATCAAAAGTATTTAAACCCATGTTTCCCAAATCATGAAGACTGCCGTGGGGCCCTCTTGAGTGAGCACAGACGAAAAGTGTGTACCATGATATTTAGTACTTTTCTTCTGTATGACACCAACTTGCCAAAACTTTAAGAAATGGCAACATAATGCAAATGATTTATTGTTGCCAAGTTGGGCGGGTTTTTTTCGGTATTTTTAAGAAAACGATGTATTTATTTACTTAATATAAAAATATATAAAATAATTTACTTAATATATTAAGAAAATGATTTAGCATTGATAATTAAACATTTTTGCTTTCCCTACGTACAAAGTATAATATATTATTTTCCCTACATAGCTTGGTCTCTAAGGGAAGTATGGTGAAGGGGGCCAAAATTCGTATTCGAGTTTTCGACGAGAAGGCACATTTTAAGTATCCCTGAACTCGATTCGATCGTTTTAAAAGTGGTGAGTTTTTTAAGTCTGAGTTTGTGGATGCGGTATCTTATTGTCGAATAGAGCGCTATGAAAAAAAACATTGATAATTATTACGATACAAAAAATACTGGAAACTTATTGATTTTCAATGTAAGCAAATGTTCAGAAGACTCTCAAATTTTCAATGAATTAAAAAAAAATGTTTAAAAAATTAGTACATTCAATAATATTAAATAAATAATCATTTCATACATAATATTTTATCATGAAAAAACGAATGACACATACTTGAGAACACAATCTTGATCACTTCTCGAGATATTGTACGTTTCTCAAATAAATTTATCAAAAAATTACATAAAATTAGAAAATAGTAAGTATTGTCAATTATATCCACTTTGCATATGCAATATCATGTGATAAATTTTACAGTATCATTTTCATGGATGTAGTTCTTTCTATTCATGAGAGAAGGTACTTTTTGCAATAGTTTTATATTTTGACGTCAAAAGATTCGCCGATAGTCATTTATTTGACGGAATATTGATTATACGTCAATTGCATCTGTGATGCGGATTTTTCACGTGTATATGGACAAATAATTCTTTTTTGGCTAATAAAGTGGCAAATTTCAATTTATGTGGTGTCAATTCAATCTGGCTCTATGAACATTTGGCAGATTTATATGGAATAATTAGACATATGTCTATTTTGCTTAGTGGACAATAACCATTTATCTAATTGTAATTAGATTTGCATGAAATAGAAGTTAATTTGGTACTTTGAAATGATAAAGGGCTGACTATAGGGTTGCTGAGGAATTCCCGCTGAAAATGGCCCAAAATTATTTATTCTATAAAAATACATAACGTGGGGCTCCAAAATTATTTATTTCATATAATTGAGTAATATGGAATCCTAAAAACTGATTAAAGTTTAGATCCTACCAAGATAATAATTTAACTGTTGAAATAACAATTTCTAATACTGTTTGGATATAAACCAAAATCGAATTAGTAGCAAAGTAATTTATTGTTCCCATCTCTACCATTTTTACTTTCCTTATATACATAGTATGATGTATAAGAAAAATATTGTGTCGAGGTTGATAATTAGAATTCGAGTTTCCGACGGGAGAGAACGTTTCAAGCATCCCTGGACACGAATCAAACGGTTTTAAGTTGATATCTGTGTGTGTCAGTGAGGCTTTGGAGACGATATCTCACGAAGAAATGGAGCGATTTGAACAAAATTTGGTACAAAAATTACAATCCGTGAGCACTGGTAGCATACTGTTTTTAAACGAATCGAATGTTCAGAACCCCTTAAATTTTCGAATGAAATTTTGAAAAAATCATCAAAAAATCAAAACCTTTAATAAAGTTACGCAAATAGTCATTTCTTATGTAGTGTTTCATTAGAAAACGATTGACATAAACTTTAGAATGCTAGCATGAACCGTTCTTGAGATATTGCACATTTTTAAAATAAGTTTATCACAAAATCACATAAAATAAAATAAAAAATATTAACTATTGTGAAATATATTCACTTTTCATATGTAATATCATTCGATAAATTTGGTGACATCATTGTCGTGGATCTAGTTCGTCTTATTCATGAGAAAATAGACTTTTGTATTTAAACGCCAATTGCCATTTATCTGCTAAAAGAATAACTTATTTCTTGTTCATAATGCTTCGCGAAATTTTGGCGATGAATTTGGTGGAATATCTCCAACTTGGCGACTTTTGAAATGTTGCCAAATTAACAAAAATGTCGCCAAATTGATAAAAATGACGCCAAACGAGAAGTAAAAATAACGCCAAATGGTGTTTTGTAAATTATGATTTTCGTCATATGACGGAAGTACCTCCTTGGCGATATTTAGCCATATTGACGAAAATATCGTTAAAATTGACGATAAATTAATGAAAATGACTCCTAAATGATGAATTAATTATTAAGATATTTTAACATATGGACTATATCGCTTGAAAATGCTATCAATATTGAACATTGTTTATTTAAAGTTAAGTGAAATATAAGTTAATTGGGTACTTTGAAATAGTTGTCATCCGAAAAATTGCCAAATTTACAATTCAACGTTAAAAACACAGTTCTGTGGATCTTATACATTACTTTTCGACAATAAAAGGAGTAAATTCATTGCATTATATAAGGAAAGTCATGAGCTGCCCACATCAGATTTTTTTACAATACAAAAGTAGAAAACTGATCTAACAAGATCAGTATCAGATAAAAATTTGGGTGCCCTCTGACCACTAATATTGTGATATCTCTTTTGCTTATGGGATCAATAATTCAGCAGTTTAAATTAACAGATTTAGGTACAGGCACTATCTGAATAACAAAATTCTAGAGAAATAATAATATCTTAAACAAAAATTTAATAAATGAACAAATAAAACTTATACATTTTATGAGGTTTCTTAGAAAATATTAAATTTGTAAAAATAACATAATTGAATTTAAAGAACTGATATTTAAAAAAATATTTTTCTGTTATTTACAATAAATCCATCTGATAAAAGTAAATGTATTTTCATTAGGTCGTTTTCAATAGTTTAAGTCATTTTGCAATAATAGTTTAAGTCGTTTTGCAATTTACACGTTCTTAGCTCGTTTAAAAAATAATTTAAATTTAGATAATATTTCATGTCTTACAACTAAAACTTTTTATTTAAATTTCTTGTGGCTACAGTCATTTTAAAGTCTTTAGGCCAAGGACCGCCTGAGCCCAATGAGTAATGCAGCTTGTCAAAGGACTTCCGGTGCTCTGCCACATTCTTAAATACATGTAATTCTGTTAAAGATATATAATGAACTTGTGATTGGAAAGGACGTCAAGAATGTTGAGAGCCCTAAAGTATTTAGTTGGTATAACCAAGCTCCCGAAATTTGGCACAGGTTCCAAAAAAATTTAAAATCCGCCCTCAGTCCCCAATGTGCAATGCAGCCGATATTGGAAAATTCACTGCCCTCAGTGCTATTTTAAACGTCTCATTCTAGAGCTTGGAACTTTCAAGGTTTCTACTCTAATCAGCTCTACCAGGAGTCTAACCCCATCTAGAGAGCCTGGATATGGATTCCTATCGAGCCTCTCTAGCCCAACCTAGAAAACTCACCACAACAGAAAAGAAGAATACCTATCTATCCACACCGAATTCCTCAATTTTCGATTCCTTTTATTGCTTTATGAGGTAACAAAAGGGGAAGACAGTGTCGAATGTGTCGTAAAAGTGATAACAAGCGTAAAGACGTCTAGGAATAAATAATAAAAATCTGTGCATATAGACCAAAATGCAGGTCTTGCTTTGTGCACACGCAACAGGAGCCGTAGTCCTATGGCCCCCAAATTTGCCATATTGGTCTAAGTTTTTAATATGAATAAGAATGTCGGTGACATGTAAGAAAATTTCATCAAATTATTCAATATCACAGAAACAGGCCATCCAAACAGTTATGTTACATCTTTTGGTAGGTCGGACAGTCTGGGTCGAACAGCAATATCACAGAAAAGTTAATGTTATGTAATCCAGATTCACATTGTCACTTGTCTTAAATATTTATTTTTATCAGTATAAGTAAATATCAAAATGTTTAACAAGAGGCCCCCAACTGCAATTAGGCCCTGGTCCCTATTGCTGTAAGTCAGGCCCTGTCAACATGGAATTGTATTTAGAATTAGCCACGTAACACAAAAGCTTTAAGAATAATATTGCTACAGAAGACAGCAGGGGTTCATTTTATTTTCTGTGAAGTAAAAACTAAAAAGAATTTTTTTTTTTTGCTTTTGATTGGTGCCCCCTAATTTGTTGATGCCCTAAACACGTGCTTAGTGTGCCTATTGGGTAATCCAGCCCTAAGAAGGACAGACGGACGCCTCAATTTTAAGTGGGACCTTACCAAGGCTACCCATAAAAAATTCATGAAATTGGATGCAGCCGTTCTCCCGCAATAGATTTTCACTTTTATTTATATAGATTAATTCATTAATTTAGACAGTACTTTGAAAGAATTTTTGTATAACTTCTACTTTAATTTCATTATAGTAAAATTGAATTGTTTTGGGACATTTCCATATAACGTACTGAACAATTTAAATCCTACGTATCAAACTAAAAAAATATATTGTGGTTTCTAGTCTCAGACGGTAAAAGAGAAAGAAACTGGAACTGAAAATTCCACCATAAATACCTTTCACTGACGGCTATGAATTATGCGAATAATAAAATCAATGTATCAGTTTCTCCTGAATTGCAATGGAATTTTTTTTACACGCCATTTGCGTGTTGTTTACTGTCGCTCAGATCCATCATTGAGCTATTTGCGCCTGAATCATTGATTCGTTCGTAGTGATCCAATTCAAGAACGTCGCTTAACACCCTACATCCCTTGACACTTTTTTAAAATTTATGATACTTCTTAGGGGGGGGGGGGGTGCCTCGTAGAGAGGGGGAATGGAGAGGAAATTCCCGACCTACAGGATGAGGATAAAGAGCCGAGATGAGGATAAAGAGCCTCCCCCCCCCCCCCCCTCAATGGATCGATAGACGTCAGAACATCCAGCCTGAATGGCACCCGCCATTACGTCTACGGTTGTGTTTTCATTTGGAAAGAGAATCTTTTTTAAATGAATATACCACTTCCCATTCTGCATTCTAAAGTCAAAAGCTAAAAACTCCGCCGTGCTTCTAACTTTGCCAAATTTGGCTGAGTTTCAAGGTACTGCCACTCAAATTCTTAATTTTATGAGTTTGAAGACGCATCACACAAGAAGAAAGGAAATAGGGGACTGTTAATTAAATTATTGTGTGTGAATTAACTTTATTCTGACTTACAGTTGCCAACGTATGTAGTTGATCTCAAAGGAACCGAAGAAAATGGCTCTACTGAATTCACAATTGCGAATTCTGGTAATTGTAAATTCTATTAAAAATATTGTATTAAAACTAAAAATATAATCCAAGGGGGGTCTAAAACTGAAATGAATCGTGGGCCGCATTAAAATTTTAGAGCGAACAGCCGGACTATTATACCTTTAGCAAATTGCTCAAATCTGGAGATTATATACCTATTTGAAGATGGTAACTTTAGGAATAACCTCCCAAGGTGAACCCCATTGACGGATTCTGTGAGTATGAACTTGGCCATTTAAATCTCTTTCAGCCTGAGTTCAGTATTTTATCATTTTGAAGCGGACTGAATTGTAGAACAAACATTGTAGGTAGAGATTGGCAAAATAGTACAACATAGTACATTTTCTTACTGCCACTGCAGAAACGAATATTCCGTTCTAGCACATAAGCATAGTTGGGGGGGGGGGGGTGTCACAACCTACCCCCACAATTTTTACACTAAAAAATTTACATTAGTTATTCACAGAAACACATTCGAAAAAGTAAGTCAGCACTATAAACGACTTCCATGATTCTGGCGATGCCTCTATACTGCCGAGCGCAGCATAAATGCATAATCGGTCATAAATGCTGTCTTCTCCAATGGAAGCGCGCAATTCTAATATATATAATCATTATTCATGTTTGATCAATATTAAATTCACTTATAAAACTCATGATATTCGAAATATTTTGAGAAAAATTAAGAGTAAATTGCGCAAAATATTGCATTAAAATTTGTAATGAGAGTACACTATAGACCTTATCATAAATTCAGATTCAGCATCCCATTCAACGTTTGTACGAGTTCCGCATGGTTTCTGTAATGTTTTGCTTCTCGTTGACACCGTGTAGATATTGTATAGCGATCTATACGTGGAAATTCACTTTATTAAAATTTATTAAAAATACTATTTGTAGTATTAAATTGTCTAGATCTATATATATATAATATTGATAATTTAAAACATTCCATTAATGATTTACAAAGATCTTTTGTTATTACTTATGTTGATAAAGCCTCTAATAATTATGCTATTATCTGTAAAAAATTCTATATACAATTTCTGTTAGATTATTTAAATAACAATAGTCTATTTAAACTTAATTCACACTCCATTAATAATATTAAATTGAAAATTATCAATATGTATAGTGATTTAAATATTAATTATAAATTTCTTAAATTTCCATATATAATGCTAATACCTAAATTTCATAAAAATCCTGTTAAATTTAGAACTGTTACTAGTGGTCATAATACTTCCTCTACTACAGCGAGTAAATTACTACTAAATTACTTAAATGTAATAAATGATAGCTTACATTTTTCTAGCACTAACTACCTTATTCCAAATAATAGTAAAAAATTAAAGAATAAATTAATATCACTTGGTAAACTAATTGGATTTCAAACTTTTGATTTTAAAGATATTTTTAATAATATTAAGATCTCTGATCTTTATGTAGTAATTTTAGCTCTATATAATGCTTATATTACTTATCATACTACTCATACTATATTTACCAAATTTCCTAAACTTCTTGACTTTGTTCTTTTCAATAATTATATATTTTAAGGTAATAAATTATACTTACAAGTCTCGGGGGTTCTACAAGGTGGCTGTAGTAGCAGTATATTAGCTAATTTATACCTTTTATCATTATGAAAAATCTTTTACTTCAACAGATTATAAAATTTACAGATATGTAGAGAGAGAGATGATCTGATTTGTTTGGTCTTTACAGACAACTGTGTCATAGATATAGATTTCTATCCGGATAATTTGGAACTAATTCCTAATGAAGCCACTATTAGTAATAACATTAATTTTTTGGACTTAAACCTTATTATTGAACTTAGTAATAGGATAGTTACTAATTTATATGATAAAAAAAGACTATTTTAACTTTAACATTAATAAAATATTACCTTTTAATTCCTGTAACTCCATTCAATTGTTTAGAAATATTATACTTAATCAGCTTTTTAGGATTTATAAATTATCTGATAAAAAATGTCATGCTATGCATATTAATAAACTTAAAATTACTAGCAAACTATATAAATATCCAGCTTATTTAGTACATAGTATAGTTAAAAAGTTTGAAATGGTAGATTATACTTTCTCTCGTTAGTATCTTATTGTAGCCAGACATCCACTTTCTCTTGAATAAACATTACCATGTATTTACATGTTCTTACTGTTGAATATCACCATTCATCGCCTTTTCGCATTACTGTTATTTCTTTCTCACATTTGGCAACAGCAGTTCTCAACTTTTTATTTTTTGAGATTGGCAACATTGGTTTCTTTTTTCAAGGCTCCAATAGATCAGACGTATGCAGTGTTTTTTCAGGTATTCTTGTTTCCTATTATTTTTCAATCTTTATGCATGTTGTCCAAGTTGTCAGTGTTTATAGATATAATCTATCACTGATATCAGAAACATGCATTTTGTGTTCATTTTTATTAAGTACTTGGACTTGATAAAGAGTTTTATGGAAATGAACAATTCATTATTAGGCCTAGGGCTTGTCTACGTGTAAAGCTTTCATGCTTGGATTTTATTTTATTTTATCGATTCCTTTCCATTGATGTTTTTTGTTTGTCTTCAGCTTGATGACTAGAGGTTTGCATTTTATTTTACACTTGATTGATGATTCTCCGTTAGACTTCTATTTGTAAGGCATTTTTTAATGTTGGAGTTTTTTGAGTTGAAACATCTCCCTATTCTTTTATTGGATTTTCAAACTTTTATTATATATATATATATATATATATATTAGAAATATGTAATAATAAAAAAATTATGTAATAATAAAAAAAAAAAAAATTCAAGTAATATTAACATCACCATAGAAGCAAATTCACGGCCACAATGCCGATAAGAGAAGAGAACAGCACCAGCCCAAATTCGATGATTAGTCAGAGTTAAATTCCTCCTCAGGTCTGAGTATTTAACTCTAACTAACCCAAACACATGCCTGTTTCAGATAGTACATTACTATAAATACTCCAACCCAGACTACAGGCATCAAAAAATGAAAAAATAAAAAAATAAAAATAGGATACATTAAGAAAATTTGTATTACCATGCGGCGTGAACACTTCTTCTTCCACCACGTGTATACGCGATCAACCTCAACAGCTTAATTATCTAGAAGCACTGGAATGAACAAGTCGAAATTCTACCAGGAAGGCAGTACGAACGTTCACAGTAATACTCCCAGACCCGTCCAGTGAGTCTAAGCTGGAGACCGGACAAGCAATTCAGAATATGAACATCCCATATATGCAATCCTAAATATGAACATCAATCAAAGATGAAAATTCTTACTAAACAAGTAATTTATAGGAAAACTGGATAAACGAGAATGCCACTATACACCATTATAAGGGCGCTCAAATCGTAGTTTCAATACTGGCAAAAGTTACAGTTTTTTTGCGAAAATAAAAATCAAAGCATTAATGTTAATGCATCTTATTTTCCCGTTTTTTTTGATTTTTCTAATTTTCTTGACTTAGTTTATTATTTTTCATTTTTATTTATTTATATAATTAATAAATAATTATATATATATATATATATATATATATATATATACATATATATATATATATATATATATATATATATATTTAATGTTTGTTAGCCACTATAATTGGGAATGTTTTCTAGGATGTTATCGAGTGAAAGTTGATACACTGAGTTGATAATTTTAATAACAAACTTGGGAGGATATGTATTATTAGTCGCTGTACTCAATAACTCCATAAAATGCGCTAATTTATAATATTCATCACAAATTTTATTGATTCTAAGAGCCTGGTTTATTATAATAAATAGTTCTAAACCACAGATATATGCAAACAAGAGTCAAAATGTTGAATTTTTGATGTATTAAATTTAAAATCCTGTCTTTTATCATACAAATTTATAGTCAGATTACAATTTTGTAAATTTAAATTTAAAAAGTTTGCAACATTTGAGTCATTATTACTTGCATTTAATTGTAAATTTTTTGGATAAAAGTTTAATACTATAGGGATATTATTTGGGGATACACATAATATGTCATCTAAATATCTAAACATGTGCATATTATGCAAGCTTAGATTAATGTTTTTTTCATAGAAGAATAAATACAGATTAGCTAACAATGATGAGGCACACCCCCCTTGTGGGATACCAACCTGTTGTTTAAAAAAAGTACCACCATATTGAATATAATTCTCATAAAGAGTGAAATGAAGTAATTTTTTAAAGAGAAAATTTGAATATTTTAGGTTGATATTATATTTTTCAAAAATTCCTAAAATAATTCTACATAAATAAAAATAATACAGATCATCTATATTAATATCATTAAACAAATCTTTGAAATCAAGGTTATAAATATTATGAATATTAGTAAGAGTTTTTAATTTCTTAACTAATTCAAAACTGTTTTTAACAATATGACAATTGTTTGAGATTTCATCTGACAAGGATACTTCATGTAATATCTTTAATTATAATTTTCCAGCAATAGTAATGTAAGAATTATGCCCACTGGTAATGGTTCGAAATGCAACAGGGGATTTATGAAACTTGGGTACTAAAACAATATATGGAATGTTATTATACACACACACACACACACATATATATATATATATATATATATATATATATATATATATATAAAGATTCATAAAACTAAAGCAAATTAAACGTATTAATTATACTCAGCAAGTATGAAAAGTTAGGAAAATATAGTAATTCAGTCTGTAGAATGCAAAATACATTTACTTATTGAGCAAGTGCAGCTAGTAAATAAAATGATTTCAATAATAAAAATAGTTTACGTAAATCCAATGAAGTATTAGAGATAATTTGTAACACATATATAAAACCATGACTTAAAAAATAATACAATCCAAAGTTAAAACAAAATTGAAACACTTTCTAATCATCTACTACTACGGAAAAGGAAAACTGGGCAAGTAAGCACTGTGACTTTCTAATTTGTCAAAATAAAGCTTTAATAATCAAGGGATGAATAATCAACAAATATCAATTAATATTAAATTTAATATGAATTTGCAATTTAATATATTAATACTAAATTTAATAAATACTAAATTTAATATATTAATACTAAATTTAATATAAATTTGTATATTAAAAACTTTAAAAGTACTAGAAAGTTATGTAATTATCCAGTATATTTAGTTAATGGTGTAGTAAAAAAGTTTAAATTGGCTATAGGAGTATTTCCAACTTTTTATACCTACTGGCGACAATGCTATTTATCTCTTACGAGTGGCAAAAGTTCATTTCCACTTTTATCTCTTCTGAGTGGCAACAGATGACTAGTCCTTTTTGAATCTTCGCTACCGTAAAAATGACTTTATCAAAATGAAATTTTAGTATGCTTTTCAGACGGTCTGTGGAACCTATGGGAATATAAATAAATCATATCATCCAATTAGTTTTTTATTCAACCCTATGGGATCTAATTTTTCAAACATTTTTTAAGCACATTTAAAATTCACAAATTGCTTCGAAATTTTTAGGAAATATTCATATTATCTCATAAAATATATAAAAAAAAATTCAGTAAAATATGTTAGGTAGTTTTTTAATTAAAAATTATTTAATATAGGGAGAAAAACGAATTCAATTAAATTCTGACTTATGCGATATCCTCCAGAAAGAAAAAATAAATATATTATATAATAAATATCTTTCCAAGAGTTTAATTATTTTGTATATGAGAGAGGCTTTACATTTTAAAATAAATTTGGTAGATAACAATTTTTCAAAATTTTTTTTAATTTTATATAACTTTTCATGATATACTTATTTGATGGCGTTTTTAATGCACTTTCCTACGTCCTAGAGAATTAAAATTTGGTACACAGCTTAAATTTGTAGAACATTTTATTCTACAACAATTTGGTGGATCTTTAAATATAGATCCTACATTTTTTTCGAAATGGCCTGCAAATAATCCCCGTTCACTTCTATAAATCATTGTTGAAATATTGTTAAAAATTCTGATGTGGACAGCACATGTCTTTCTCTGCAGACTCATATTCACGTTCTCTTTATTTCTTCAATAATAATTTGAGTTTATCTGCACAAAATAACATCCATAAGTATTTTAAATGACATTGAATTTGCACGTTAAACTTAAATTTGGTTCTCTTTTGATAGATGGACTTATTGTCAAAAGTGGCGTAGCGAAAACGCAAAAAGAAACTAAAATATCTCAAGAACGGGGTTAGTCTTATTCTTTTTGTTGTCAAAAATCACGTATAAAATAGGAATTTAATTGATATAATTGAGCACACGTAGTCTTTTATTTTTATATTTAACGATTTTTGCGGGCCATTTCACAAAACAGCCCGTTCCTTTTTCCCGAATCATACTAGAATAACCTACAAGTGATTTATATAACAAATTTTGTTAAATTTGGTATATAAATCACATGTAGGTTATTGAAATATTATACACCAAATTGTGTTAAATTTGGTCCATTAGTTTTTAGCTAGAGTGGATAAAGGCAATTTTTGCCGGCCATTTCGCAAAGAAGGCAAATTTTTTTATTACGAATCGTACTATAATCAAATGAACATCAGGGTTTCCCCACAAAAAACTTACCTACCAAATTTTATTAAATTCGGTCCATTAGTTTTTCAGTTAGAGTGGATGCAATATCATCACACACACAGATACACCCTTACACACACAGACGTCTTCCTAAAAATAGTTTTTCGTGTTCTGGAAGTCCCAAAACGTGTAGATCCTTCGGAAATTCGAGTTCCGATCTTCGGCACAATTCCAATACTTTGAATACATACATACGCACACACATGTATTATCTGTGTATCTGTATTATCTGTGTATCTGTATTATCTATGTATCTGTATTATCTGTGTATCTAAATTCTGTGCCTACGCAATTACAATAGTTGTGATTTTAAATGATCCCTAAACTTTTATTATTTCTTCAACGAAGCCTAATTTTAATTTATGCAGAATGCAAATATCTCAAGCGATTGTAAGGTGAGTTACATAAGAATTGCTGAATTTTTTTCACACAAAATTATTTAGCTCTGTAGTCTGGAATGCAAGTTATATGAATGAAATATTCATTGATTTTGCAAAGAGAATCAAATGATTTATATTTCGATACAGTTTTAAATATTTAAGTATAATAAATTACTGTAGTACTGTGATAATGTAAAAGATATCACCACTGAATGTATCACATTTTAGAGATTTTTAAATGAAATTGCATTTCAGTTGGAAAGTGTTTCATAATCAATGCTTATGCATGATTGATATTTCTTGTCTATTTTAGAAATATCACCATAGATATTTGTTGATTATTCATCCTTTGCTTGTTGAATCTTTATTTTTACAAATTAGAAAGTCATAGTACTTACTTGCCAGTTTTCATTTTCCGTAGTAGTAGAGGATTAGAAAGTGCTTCTTTTGTTTTTATATTGGTTTTCTTATTTTTTAAGTTATGGTTTTATATATGTGTTACAAATTTTCTAATATTTCTTTGGATTTACATAAGCTATTTTATTATATATATAATACAGAAATTTTAAGCTTCCCCAATTAACGCGCCCTTTTCTTTCATAATTCTTATTCCAAATTCCTATTTCATGTCACGCACTTATTGCAACTACATTAAATTTAAATTCTATCCCACTCTATTAATATTAACAATCCTTATATAAAACTGCAGCCCCATCACATTTTTGAAGCAAAGAAAACTCGAAGACAGCAGATTTCGACAGTAGATTCCACCCCTCCTACATAACTGTAACTTATGTTAAACTATACAGAGTGCATTGAGATTTCTTGCGAGCTGGTCGCCGACGAGAAGCTTGGCCAATGTAACAAATTGTGTTTTAAGAGTGTCATCTTTTATAAATTAAATTTTTGTAATTAAATGTCTCTTCCCTGGATGATTTCTACAACTACAACTCTTGCACACACACACCGGGCGCTGTAGCCCTGTGGTTAGCGCGCTGGAGTTGCACTCGGTAGGCCCGGGTTCGATTCCAGCCACTGCCAAAACTGCCGCCGTGTTCACGCGGAGTACGATCACGTTAAACATGTGGGTCCGTAAGTCCTTCCGAGAGGTTGGTGGTAGGGGAAGGAAAGTACGGTCCTTGTGGATGCCTCCCCCACTGGGTTCCGGTCTAAATTGGGTGGCACTTCCCGACCGTCCAAACAGTTACCTTACACCTTTCTGGTAGGTCGGACGGTCTGGGTTTCAACAACAACAACAACACACACACACACACACACGTACATATATATATATATATATATATATATATGTGTGTGTGTGTGTCTGTAAATTCTATTAAGAATTAATCATGTAATCTATAATGCAAAATAATGTTAATTTTAGCAGTGTGTACACTACAAAACTTTTAAAAATCACCTTTTATCAATTTCGCAGCACAATATTATTCTCATGCATTTAATAAAACTGAGGTTCAGACGAGCTTGCCCGAGATTCGAAGATTTTCTGCCATCAATCCAACATTTGAAAATACTCTGAAAGTAATAACATTTCGTTAGTAACAGCATAAAACAGTTAATTAAATAATTATGTATCAGCCAGTTTCGAAATCAAAAGATAGTCTTCTTTATCATCGTCATTGTCTTCGGATCGCGTGAAACAAGAATTTCCTTACCTTTTCTACGTATAGTGGCTGCTCTGTTTCAATTATCCTGACGAAGAAGGTTCATTTTTGCTTCGAAACTGATTGATACATCTGTATCGTGCTGTTATTAACTAAATATTTTTACTGTCAGATTAATTAAGACAGCTGTTTAATCGATTTTTTTTTCTATTTGAAACTGTCTTTCAGGCCGGACTCGAGTTCTCTGACTGTTGGGCTATAGCAGATCGGGTGAAAGTTTGAAATTGAAACCCGCCAAACCTTTGTCTAATCTAGCCTATAATGTAAAACCACGGAGGTAAAAGTAAGGAGATAAAACTTCGTATTAAGAAATCGCTAATATCGTTTGAGGCAATAAATCAGGTGGCGCTGGGATAATATAAATAGTCCTATATTGTATGCATTTCTATGGCGAAAGGCCTGAAATATTTATTTAATCTGTTTATTCTGTAAACATTAATTATTAGCGCAATGCAAAGTAGAACTGAAACAATAAAGAATATTCCTACGTATTCAAAATTAATTTACTTTTCAATTTATTTTTATCTCCCTATATTCTGTACTCTATCGTACAATTATGTATAAATACTGGTTAATTGTACTCATAATGAGGGAACCCTTAATTAAAAAATAATCAAAATGACATATAATAAATACTATGCCTTTCTGCTATGTCAAGTAACAATAGCCGCTACTTTACTAACACTAGAGACACCTAGATATAATTCTCAAAGCATTATGGCATTTTCAAGCGTTTTATCCATAAAAGTTTTATATCCATCATTCTAACTCCATGTAAAACTCAGATTTTATGTGAAAAGCGTGATAACTCCATGTTTAAATTCTTTCGTATTAAATCACTCTTAACTTCGCCCGTGCTGGCCGAGATTCAAGATGCTGCCATTCAGATTGTTAATTCTACGTAAAGAAA
Organism: Amaurobius ferox; assembly: GCA_951213105.1. Classification (NCBI taxonomy): domain Eukaryota; kingdom Metazoa; phylum Arthropoda; class Arachnida; order Araneae; family Amaurobiidae; genus Amaurobius; species Amaurobius ferox. The sequence goes on along the minus strand of OX578135.1, from coordinate 172,368,177 downwards.
ATCGTATCAGTAGATCGGAAGCAAGAACTGTTAATTAAAATTCTTTTGTGGGAATTAAGATTCTTTCGAATTAATTGGAATTCTTTATTAAACTCTTGATAATCTTTAGCAGACAGCAAAAGTAATTCTGATGCGTAACAATCTATGTCGCAAAGATTTTTTGGAGAGCCCTGTTAAACTGTTATTACTTGCTACTTCTTTTTAAAATTGGAAATCTCTTTTATTGAATAGAAGAAGAACTATAGAGCTATGCTCTTAAATTTCACGGGTAAAATATAATTATCACAAGACATTTTGTATTATTTTTAAATTTTTGTATTATTTTGTATTATTATTACAAGTAATTGAATAATTTTAATTTAATTTGTGTGTGTGTAACATCTTGCGGCACGGAGTAAGGAGTGAATCATGAAAGAAATGTGACGAAAATGAAGAGGAAGTATACAAGGAAAGTGACACCCTATTGTTAAGAATACGTAACCGAAAACCATTGCTATAATTTGATGTCTGGGCCACCTAACTTTGGCGACAAATTCAATGACCGTGAAAAAACCCAGACCACACGACAGACCCGAAGACTTGCTGTTGCTAAATGTGTGGCCGGTAACTTCAATGACCGTGGAAATGTATTTGGCGAAATGTCTCAAACTCTGCTTTTTTTTAACGAAATTCGAAAAAACATGAAATTTGTAAAAAATAAAATCTGCACAATAAAGTCAAGTAGAGAGTCATTTTTCATGAGAGATCGAATGAAACCATTCCGATATTGTTGGAACGTGCCATTTTAGAGATATTTATCATTTTATAATGGAATCTATTGAAAACTTAAAAGTTGCCAACATTGCCAATAAATTTCGGCATTGATAATTGATAGAATACTGTGTTGGCTTAATAAAAATATGCAATCACAAGAAATATCTGTAATAAGAAAGGAATGCATCTGTTTATGGTTTTGTGTCATCGGTAGCGGAAAATCTAAACTTCGTACATCCGTGAAATTTGGTACAGGGGTACCTTGACTCCCCAGAGGAAATAGCTCATTAAGATTTCCAGTATTCACTGATAACAATATTTATATAAAATTTATTTTTAAACGTTTCATTTGTTCGTGAGATATAGCGTTCACAAACTCATGGACACATACACATTTACATATACATACACACATACAGACATCACTTCAAAACGTTCGATTGAGTTTAGGAATGCTTTAAATGTGCTCTTTTGTCGAAAATTCGAATTTGAATTTTTCGACCCCCCCCCCCCTCCCTACCGGTACAATATTTTCCCCTATACATTATCCTATGTATGCACGGAAAATAAGTATTAGATTGTATTGGGAATCTGAGACTCGGATCATTTCCGTACTCAGACTGGCCTTACACAAAATAGTGTTTTGAAAGATTCGGAGGAACCTATTGATTTGACATGCACATACATGCACTTTCTGCAAAAAATGAGTCACACATACACTTTTCTGCGTTCCTCACGACCTTGCACAATGAAGGTCATTTCGGGCATGGAATCGGGTTGTTGCATGGGATATTGGGAGATTATTTTGCATTAATATTCGCATTTTGACCCGTTTTGCTGTTTTCGTGATTTGACAGTTCACGATGCAAGAAGGCAAATGCTTCATTGCTTGGTCGGAAATCTTAATTGAGTTGAGTTGTAGATTTCCCATTGAGTTGTAGATTTTCAGTGATAGAAGCACTGGTTGTATTTTAAAATCACGACTGGCTCTACCATTAAGCCAACTTAACGATCGCTCAGAGCACAATTCTGCCGCGAAGAGCACAAAAATGCTTAGAATTAGCAGAATTTTTTTCCTTTTATTATGTTTAAGAAGAAATAAAATCATATAATAGTTTATAATTGTTAATTAATAATCATTTCATTGTTTTATACAATAACAATATTAAATTTAATTTCAATTACAGTTGATCTCGTATATATTTTATTTCCTTTTCAAATTAGCTATAGCTGGGTTAAACACGGTATTTTGAAGTTAAGTACCACAAACGAAAGCTTCTAAGAAGTAAGCAAAACAAAGAAAATTTTTCCTGCTGATGCACAGTAAATTCCAGTTTGTGGTATCCCTTGTTACATGATACAATATCCTTTTTTAAATCGAATCAAATCTTACAAATAAGCTAACACTAAGAAAGCTGATTTAAATCCAGCTACAAAAAGAGTTGTAAGTGACTAAGAATTTTCTTGTGGACTGCAGGTATGATGAGGATTTTCAACAAATTTTGACAGATGCTACTGAAATTGTAAAGGAGTTAGAGACACCTCCCCTCCTTCATAATCTCGGTTCCATCAGAGAGCGATTGAAAGTCTGACTATATTAAATTCTGTCCGATAGTCGATACCATGTGTGCAGAGATTCAGCTTTCTAGAATACCAGGAATAGGGGGTGGGGGTGTCTTCTGCAGAATTTGAAAAGCTATCTAGAAAATCCCTCCATTTTCTCCGCCAGCAGAGCGTAAATCGCAAATCCGGCTCGATTGGTTTTTATCCCATGACTGATACTACAAGGTAGGATCAAAAAGTTCGGAGACTGTGCTGATATCTCCAACCCTGATTGGAGGAGAGAGGAACTATTTTACCGTGGCGTAGAGGCACATGTGAAGCGAGATGTGAAAAGAAAGAAACAGGTCCGAAGTGCAGAGTTATTCCAGACAATGCGTGTCAGTGAACTGTAGTCGTTCGCGTTCGTCGAAAACGAAAATGGCGTTTGAAGAACAACGTGCGAATGTCAAATTCTGCCAGCGTTTGGAGAAATCGCCGACAGAAACGTTGCACCTGCGCAGCAGGTTCATTCGTTTATTAGCGACATTTTTGCCAATTTGTGGAAGTTTAAAAAATCTCGAGTATTTGTGGAAGTTTCAAAAGTTGACGATATATAAAAAATAAGTCGCCAAGGCCGCTAAATTTTTCGCCAAGCTGTGGCAAACAAACAAAAGGACAGACGTGGAGAAAAGTTTTTCTTATATATGAAAGTTAGATCCAAAGGGTTGTCGGAACCTCTAATATAAATATTTTTTACAAATTTTGTGCTCTCCAATCTAAAAAATCTTATGTGGGCAGCACATGACTTTATAGAATAAAAACTTCGTTTCTCTTACATAATGTATTAAATTGAGTTTAATTGCACAAAATGATACGAATACTTATTTGAAATAACACCGCATCTTCAGTTTTAATTCGGTTTTCTTTTTCATTTAGGGACTGAGCGTATTTTCAAATGGTAGTTTTGAAAAAATCTTAAAAAACTAAAATATCATGAGAACGGTTCGTTCTAGGGTAATAGGGTTAGACTCATTCTTCTTGCCATCCAAGCTTATGTGTGTAGCAAGTATTTATTTTATGCATTTCTGCGCATTTTGTATCATATCAGATTTTGACAATTTTTGCAGGCCATTTCGCAAAAAAAAAAAAAAAAAAGAAAGAAAAGGCATGTTCTTTTGTTTGCATGTGATACCGAAATCTAATCAGTACCATATTAACTCACAAGTAACATGACGTACTAACCAAATTTTATGATATTTCGTTGAATAGCTTTTGAGCTAGAGTGGATACATACACGGCACAAACAAACAGGCAGACACACACACACAGACGCCACGTTAAAAAAATTTTTTTCTTATTCTAGCGTGATTGAAATGTGCAGATCCGTCTAAAATTCGAGCTAAGAGTTTCGACACCATTCCATTACTTTCTCTACACATTACTATGAAATGTAGGGAAAGAAATAATGACTATGCGAGCCGCTGCTAAATGTGACTTCAGTAGTTAAACGACACTTGAAAAATCCAAAGTTCATACTAACTTTGTTTTGAAAAACTCTTTGCTTCGTATGAAAATGACTTTAATGAACGTTTTAAAACTCTTTGAAAGCGTTTCGTCACATGGTGCTTGTTTCTCCCTTGGCAAAAGTCAACTGACGGTGAAAACACTTTTACAGGAAGAGTTGTCGGGGAGGAAAACATCAGACGTTTCAAGTTCATCTATTTTTATTTCTGCCGCTGTACATTTTCTTTGATTGGATGTTTTCGAATTCAGAGGAATAGCATCCTGTGTTATGATTTCCGCACTTCCGATGTAAAAAATCGAATGGGGTCAGCACATGACATTCCCTACAGACTCAAATTCATTTTCTCTTCCTTTCTTTTATAATTCATTAAATTGAATTTAACCGCATAAAAAACACTGATGATTATTTGAAATGGCATTAAATTTCCGGTTTTACTTAAATTTACCTTTTCGTTTGGCGACTGGACGTATTTTCAAAGGCGGCATCCCAAAAAGGTGAAAAAGAAACTGAAATATGTATTTTGATATCGGTTAGTCATGGGGTTGGTCTTATTCTTTTCGTCGTCAAAACTTACATACGAAACAAGCTTTTAATGAATACATTTTAACATATTTAGTTTTTCATGTCAAATTTTAACAATATTTGCTGATCATTTTGCAGCAAAGATCGATTTTTTTTCTTTTTTAATTATGCCAAAATGTAATCCCCATCTACCCAATTTTTGTAGAATGTCGTTGAATAGTTTTTGAGCTAGAGTGGACTCATACACACGTTCTCTCTCTACCTATCTATCTCTCTCTCTCTCTCTCTCTATATATATATATATATATATATATATATATATATATATATATATATCTCCATTTCTCTCTATCTGTCTCTATCTCTCTATCTCTCTATCTATCTATCTCTATCCCTCTCTATCTATCTATCTCTATCTCTATCCCTCTCTATCTTTCTCTATCCCTCTCTATCTTTCTCTCTATCTCTCTCTCTATCTTTCTATCTCTCTTCCTCTCTCTCTCTCTCTCTTCCTAGAATCATTTCCTTTACACTGCCAGGTATTGTTGAGAAATTTAAAATGTCCATATAGTGGGAAAATAACACTACATGGAGTTATTTTTATAACTTGACTCTTTAGAACTTTTTAGAACTTTCGTAGTTAACCTTTTGCTTACGGGCGGGACATCGCTCATCCCAAACGAAGAACCTCTCAAAAAGACAAGTATTTGACATACCCTATCCCAAACAGTTCGATCCCACTTTTCAGGCATTGGCGCCAATGCCTGCAAAAGGGGATCGAACTGTTTGGGATAGGGTATGTCAAATACCCGTCTTTTTGAAAGGTACTTCGTTTGGGATGGACGCTGTCCAACCCGTAAGCAAAAGGTTAACAAGCAGAAAGCCTATTAAAGAGCTTGTTGTGCCTGTCTGTCTGTTTATCTCTCCCTTTTGATTCCTGACTGTTCAACCGATAACGTTGAAATTTAGCTAGTAATTAGATAATAAATAATCTGGGGTGAGGGGGGGGGGTGAAAATTAAAAAGAAGAAAAATACTCGAGTAAGATATTAAAAAAAAATATCTGGTGTATTGAGACTAAGAGGTTTTTTTTTTTTTTTTTTTTTTTTTCATAATCACTGGAAGGAGGGAGCGGGGTCGGATAAATAAGTTTCTGAATTGCTGATCTTGAATTGATATTCTGGGGGGAAAACTTGAAAGATTCACAAGGTGGAAGTATCAAGTATGGGTGGGGGGACATAATAAATATTTATAGGGAGCCCCCAATTTGCATAAGCGGCTATGTGATAGGGAATAATGTAAGAGAAATTTGAGTTAAGCGCACATATTCTTCTCAAATAAATATTGAAAAAGGACATTATTCTCTTACAATCAGAAAGTATAAAACACGCCTGAAGCACCCACGACTTGGATACATCCGGGAACTTTAAATCCATTATTATTACTATCCAAAATCTAAACACATCTCCGTCCAGACCTGATAAAAGTTTACGCCAAGCACAATCTGGAAAATCGTCATTCTCTACCGAGGCAAATGGGACCCAAATGGACGGTTTTCCGAAAACGACGCGGAAAGACGCCGAAAATACGGACTCTCGATCTTTGATATTCGATTTCGATATGCGAAAAAAGTGTGAATTCTTTGGAGATTAGTTCCACCCCAATGTGTCTGCAGGGTTCAGAAGTTTGGGTTTTCGGTTGTCACTCTCCCACTCGACTCCTACCTGCGGCGTATATTTTGCATTTTGAATGCAGGCCGAAACACGATGCCATTTTCTGTCAATAAATAATTCCAGTGATTAAACATTTCACTTCATTTGTTTTTACTTTTCCTACAATACATGGTAATGTATAGAGCCGAAAGATTTCGACCGATCTTCGCATTTTAGACACAACGTTTACCAATCGTGTTTTTCCTTGCGTACCACCACTGATCGTTCATTTTCTCCAATTGTATCCTCCAAGTTTTACGATACAGTAAATATTACTGTATTTGTCCTAATCATGAAATTTTGCATAAGAACTTCTTGAGGTTAGCCCTTAAAAATTTGTACTACCAAATGAACTGAAGTCTGAAAAGTCAGCTAACTATTTTAAGGATAAACTGAGAGTTTTAATTTTATTCAAACACGAATAGTATTTTTCCATTATTCTAAGTAATTTTTCTAAGCATAGTTTCGTTATTTATTACCTTGCCTCTGTTGCCGATCTCTCCTTATTATAGTTTATCTCAGCGCTCTGAATGGACTTGCTAGTCCCTAGGCCGTATTGTAACAAACTTTTGTCTTCTGTGTTTATGTTGTGTTCTTCTGTCTGTTGATGTGCTTGACCACCTGGTATTGTCTTGTTTTTTGTAATAATAATATTTGATTTGATTTGTGTATAACGGAAACCTGTATAAAACAACTATATTTAGGTTCTATTTAATATCGCATTAGACAGCTTTCACTGTGTTATCACAACAATAATTTTGGTTTTTTAAAAGTGTCTTGTAGCACTATATAAAAATCATGGGAGAATATAAAACATTTTGCTGAATAAAAAGTATATCAAAAACTAATAAAATATTTTTGATATTGATATCCCCAAAAAAGTAAAAAGTGTAAAATGTTTTATCAAAAACTGGCAAAGATACAAGTAACTAAAACACACACAAATATATATATATATATATATATATATATATATATATATATATTCCAGACTCCAGAGCTAAATAATTTTGCGTTAAAAAATTCAGCAATTCTTATACAACTCCTCTTACAATCGTTGATTTGTTTACATTCTGCATATGTTAAAATTTGGCTTCGTCGAAGAAATAATCAAAGTTTTTGATCATATAAAATAAAAAATATTGTAATTGTGTAGGTACAGAATTTAGATACACAGATAATATGCAAAAATAAAGCGGTTTTAGGACGGATGCAACACTAAACATAAATATAAACGTTCCTTAAAAATCACAATTTTGACACAGCGAAAAAAAAAATGGATGCCCTATATAATTTTGCAATGAGTCACGTGATCTTTTCATATAATATGGGTCGAAAGCCCAGACCATCCGTCTCGTCCGAGGACTTAGAGAAACAAATTGAATGGCCGGCATATAATATGGGTGTAATTATTATTTGAAAATTGAAATAATAATTACATATAATATGGGTGTAATTATTATTTCAATTTTTATTTAAAAAACTACTTAACATATTTCGATGAATTTTTTTATACATTTTACTGATAATTTAAATATTTCCTAAAATTTTCAAAACAATTTACAAATTTTCACTTCGTTTAAAAAATGTTTGAAAAATTAGGTCCCTCAGGATTCAATGTATTTCACCTTTTCAACCCGAGTTAAACCCAAGTCTAATTGAGTGATATTATTTTACATTCCCGTATGTCCCATAGACCGTCTCAACAACATACTAAAATTTCATTTTGATAAAATCATTTTTACGGCAGTTATCGTGCGAACGGACAGACAGACAGAATGAACAAAGTCATGAACACGTTACAACTATGTTGGAAGGTGTTAAAAATTGGAGAAGTATTGTCGTAAAGGGGGTTGCTTGGGAGGATCTTCTAAGGAAGCAAAGGCCCACGGTGAGCTGTCGAGTCATTGATGATGATCGTGTCCACTGTCTCTCTTTCTCAATGTGCATACGCATCACCTTTCAAAAACGTTCGATTTGAATTCCAGGGAAACTCAAAATATTATTGTCTTAAAAACTCATTCGGATTTTCGAACTTCCGTCATAAAACTTTCTATACATTATATACTATATATGCAGTAATAAAACTAAAGACTTTCCGGTTATAAAAATCTTATTTACAGAATCAACCACAATCTGTAATGCCCAGACATAATAGTGACTACGTAAGAAGAAAAACAATGCAAAATGAATCAAAGTGTATTTGCAGTGCGGGGGTGGACCTAATAATTTCCAAGGTCACTTCCGTATACTTCCTGAGGCGAAAAATTGTCTCATTTATTCCTTTGATATTCATCTGTCCGCCCACTTCCCGATCTTCTCTTCTCTAACCTCTGGTCATCCTCATCGATTTGGAACTTTCTCTTAATGGTCGTCTCGTGAGAGAATACACTCTTGGCCAGGTGTCAAGATCCCACATGCCTCGAGAACAAGCTAGCTGTTTCTTTCCTTGACTTAACATTAGATTCGCCATCTTTGATTTTCCGTTTTGTATCAACCGTGAATAAATCCTTGACTCGGGAACCCATTTAACGAAAAGCGGCCGCTTAGGATCTCCGCCTCAAAGAGGGCCTCCAAAAATGTTCAATGCTTCATTCATATTAATATTATTACACACGTTTACTTAATTATGTAAATTTATCCTTTATTTTATTATAATATATATATTTCGAAAATAAAATCCAGGGTTACTAAAAAAATAAAAAAACGTTTGAAAAGCTTTCGACTTTCTTGTCCGCTAAAAAAGTGTCGGTGGTGGCCCCTTCATAAAATTTTATTAGATGATGTATTAAAAGTTGAAGCTGAAAGCAAATTCTTCAACCGTGTCGAAATGATGCTTTCAAAATCAGTGACAAATTTATAGAATTCGAGGTTCGAGCATACGAGGTTCGAGATCGGCCTAGAAAATTGGGGCATGATCGGCCCATTCAACTTTAGCCATTCTACACATTATTAATAAAGAAAAATAAATTAAATCCATCGGCCCCGGTCCACCCTTAAATCTCCAGATATCTCGTGGACCGTTTCTAGGTTTGCAAGTTTTAATGCTATAGAATTCTAGACCTGCATTTACAAATGGTTTATATAGATTGCATACTCAGAGCTCCCGAATTTTGATGAGCCTAAAGCACACATTTTTAATCAGCAAAATGTTAATATTCATAGATCCGACATTGATGAAGGCTTCCATAAAATACCTCTTTTTTTTCTCCCTATATGGAGACAGATAATCTTACAGAAATTTATGATATTAAGTGATATTAATGTAACACCAACTTTAGACAAAATAAAAGCAAAATGTGACGTCCTAAGGGCCTCCCTTGTAGAGTGTTATTGAGGGTCTCCGAACATGTAAATCCGTCCCTGCCTCGACTTCGTGTGAAGATGACAAGCCAAAGAAATATCGATCCACTTACGACAATTGCCACATTCTTTATTGAATGGGGAAAAAATAATTCTAAATGGAAAAATGAATTTCAAAAATCACGATGTCGTGTTCTGAAACCATAAAAGTTTTGTAGTCGTAAAACTCATCGATAAAATGAGTTCTGAAGCTTGAAATCATAGCTCCCAGTATGACAACACCACCAGCATTGGCGGGGTGGATTCGCTCTTGTTAGAGCTCATCATCACAAAATATCTGTAAACTGCATTTCCTATGTATGACTTTTTTGCCAGTCCTTTTGTGACTATCTCATCCTGACCTTGCAGCCTCTTTCAGTGCAAGTTCCTCGTTAGCAGCTCAATCTGCTATAAATTCTTTGCCGACTGCGTGGTATGACCGACTTTATTAGCCACCGCGGAAATTGGGGTCAATAGCAACTTTTCCTTTTGCCAGTGCAGTTAAGGACTGGCATTCGATGCTGATTAGTTCTAACAAGAGCAAAAACGATGAAACAATGCTGATTGTTGTTCTGCAGATTCCATAAGAATTTATATATAAATTTTATTTATATACTTGTGATGTGTGAGAATACTTTTTGAGGGAGGGAACACTTTAGCAGTTTTCTTATAGGTCGCCTATAGTAGGTGCTATAACAACTAATTATTAACTTTTAACCAGCAAAGTTGTGAAGTCAAATCATAGAAAATAGTTATTAAACGATTGATAGGGATATTATAAAATAGCCCAGATCCTTGGATCAGGATGCATCACATATTGGAAAAGTAATTGGGAATTCCGTACGTCACCTACGTCTGCCTATTTAGCATTTACGTCTGTCTATTTAGCATTTACGTCTGTCTATTTAGCATTTACGTCTGCCTATTTAGCATTTACGTCTGCCTATTTATTTAGTATTGTATTAAAACTCCCATTATGTGTACGCCGACTATATGGTAACCATAGAAATAGAATATTTTTGAATATCCATTTAGAATACCTATTTATTGAAATGTTGAAAAGTAGAAGTAGAAATTTTGAATATATATTTTAGAAATCGATTGATTTGAACTCGAACCATCTGTTTTTACTCTATTTTTTTTCTTTTAGGCTGGTTTCTCTAACTTTCTTCCACTTCCACCGAGCCGATTTTCTTGAAATTTTACACACATACGTATTTGCGATGATAATTCAACATTTCATCAAATTTGTGGTAATCTCCTTCATAGATTTTGACCCAGCCCCGGGAATCATGCCCAGAATGGCTCGTAAAAATAACATTGTTGTAAGATAGTTTAAAAATTTATCTCTTATGTGTGTGTGTATATATATATATATATATATATATATATATATATATATATATATATATATATATATATATGTATATCTATGTATATAGAGAGAGGGGGGGAAGAGTGAAGCCGCGTATTGAAATTGAACTATTTTTTAATTATCTTAACAACAAGGGAATCATATATATATATATAAAGAAAAAAAGGTTTGAAGATCCAAGGATGTGAGATCAAAGAAAAGTGAGAAGCTGTAATACGAAAATTCAACTATTTAACAGGCTTACGAAATAAAAGAATAAATCAATAAATCTTTAAGCATATGGAAAAAAATAAAAGTATAAATCAATAAATCTTCAAGCATATGGAAAAAAATAAAAAAACAAATAAATAAAATAAATATCGAATCAACAAGTCAATGAAAAGTATCCAAATACAAAGGTATGGAATCGAAAAAAGAATAACAAACGAAATCAAGCACAAACACTATACACGTGGATAAGGCTCATAAATTAAATGAATTTTGTTTTGTCGTTCCTATTTACACAATTTTTACATTTGCATTATTGCAAAGTTTTCATAATTTTTAAAAATTGCTGCGGTATTTAAAAATTATATATATATATATATATATATATATATATATATATATATATATATATACACAGAGAGAGAGAGAGAAGTGAGGCCGCATATTGAACTCCTTTTAACTATCTTACAATAGGAGAATGTAAAGCGAAGAAGATTTTTTGCGAGCTATTTCGCAAAAAAGAAAACAAAACAAAAAAGCTCAATTATGCATGAAGCATTGTTTATGAAACACTTTCCAACTGCAATACAATTTTATTTAAATATCTCTAAAATGCGATACATTCAGCAGTAATATTTTTCAAATCTCACAATACTACAGTAATTTATTATATTTGAAAACTTAAAACTTCATCGAAAAAAATGAACTTTATTCAAATGACGTCATTGAAATATAAATTGCCTGGTTTAAACATCTCTAAAATGCGATACATTCAGTGGTAATATTTTTAAAATTATCACAATACTAAAATAATTTATTATATTTCAACACTTAAAACTTTACAGAAAAAAGTGAACTTTATTCAAATGACGTCATTGAAACATAAATCGCCTAGCTCTCTATGTTAAAGCTGTAAATATTTCATTCATACACTTTTATTCCATTCTTTTCATTCATCACAATACTACAATAATTTATTTTATTTAAAAACTTAAACTATGGAGGTACACGTAATTTAACTCTATGCTTAAAACTTCATCGAAAAAATCGTCTGCTTCTCTATGTAAAATCAATGAATGTTTAATTCATATGTATCAGCTATATTGCAGACTCCAGAGCTAAATAATTTTGCGTTAAAGAAATTCATCAATTCTTATACAACTCATCCTACATCTTTATTTGTTTACATTCTCCATTAGTGAAAATTAGGCTTCGTTGTAGAAATAATCAAAGTTTGATAATCATTTAAACTCATATATATTGTAATTGCGTTGTTTCAGAATGTAGATGCACAGAATTTAAGCAAAAATAAAGTGGTTTTAGGACGGATACAACACTAAATATAAATTAAAAAGAACTTTAAAAATCACAATTTTGACACAAAATGGATGCCATATTTTATTTTGAAGTGGGTCACGAGTCCTCTTCATATAATATGTGTGTAATTATTATTTTAGTTTTTATTTAAGGAAATACCGAATATATTTTGCTGAAATTTTTTTCATATTTTTTATGGGATAATTTAAATATTTCCCTAAAACTTTCGAAGCAATTTCTGAATTTTAAATTCGCTTAAAAAATGTTTGAAAAATTACGTCCCATAGGGTTCAATGTATTTCATTTTTTCAACCCGTGTTCAGTCCAAAACTAATTGGGTGATATTATTCATTTATATTCCCATAGGTCCTACAGACCGTCTGAACAACATACTAAAATTTCATTTTGATAAAGTCATTTTTACGGCAGTTATCGTGTGAACGGACAGACCGACAGAATGAACAAAGACATAAACACTTTTCAACTATGTTGTAAAGTGTTAAAAAAGAAAAATGCCGGTTCCATTTTTCGAGAATCTGCCAAATTTTAATAGATTAAAATGTTTCACTGGACTAAGCTGTATTCCAAATTTCTATCTTTAGGACGTAGGAAAGTATGTTAAAAATGCCATCAAAGAAGTTGAAACAGACTGCCATCGGTGATGATGAGTTCAATAAAAGATTTTGAAAAAAAAGGGGTTTTTTTTTACACTTTACAACAAAGTTGAAAAGTGTTTATGACTTTGTTCATTCTGTCTGTCTGTCTGTCTGTCCGTTAGCACGATAACTGCCGTAAAAATGACTTAATCAAAATGAAATTTTAGTATGTTGTTCAGACGGTCTGTAGGACCTATGGGAATATAAATGAATAATATCACACAATTAGTTTTGGATTGAACCCGGGTTGAAAAAATGAAATACATTGAGCCCTATGGGACCTAATTTTCAAACATTATTTAAGCGGATTTAAAATTCACAAATTGCTTCGAAAATTTTAGGTAATATTCAAATTGTTCCATAAAATATATTAAAAAAAAATCAGCGAAATATATTCAGTAGTTTTTTAAATAAAAATTAAAATAATAATTACACCTCTTATATGAAGCGATCACGTGACCATGATATGAAAAGATCACATGACCCACTTCAAAATGATATATGGCATCCATATTGTCTCAAAATCGTGATTTTTTAAGTTCTTTGTAATTCATATTGAGTGTTGTATCAGTCCTAAAACCACTTTATTTTTGCTTAAATTCTGTGCATCTACATACTGAAACAACGCAATTACAATATACTTGAGTTTAAATGATCATCCAAATTTGATTATTTCTACAACGAAGCCTATTTTTCACTTATGTAAAATGTAAACAGCAAAATATGTAGAATGAGTTGTATTAGAATTGCTGTATTTCTTTAACACAAAATAATTTAGCTCATGGAGTCTGCATAGCTGATATGAATGAAATATTCATTGATTTTACAAGGAGAAGGACGATTTTTTTCCCATGAAGTTTTAAGCATAGAGTTTAATTACTTGTAGCTCCATGGTCTTATTTTTTAAATAAAATAAATTATTATAGTATTGTGATGAATGAAATGAATGGGAAAATGTTATGAATGAAATGCTGTTTTTATAGAGAGATCCAGGCGTGTTATTTTTTCTATGACGTCATTTGAATGAATTTCAGTTGTTTTCGATGAAGTTTTCAAATATAATAAATTATGGTAGTATTATGATAGTTTTAAAAATATTACCGAGGAATGTATCGCATTTTAGAGATGTTTAAACCAGGCAAACAGAGACAAACAGACAGACAGACAGATTTTCAATTTTATTTATGTAGATTAACAGAACTTTAATGGACAATAAAAGTGATAACATAGAAATGGCATATATAAGAATTACGGATTGTTAAATCAAAATTGTCAAAGAAAATTTTAAATGAATTGAAAGTAATTATTGTTATATATGTCATTTCTAAGTTATCATTTCTATTGTTCCTTAAAATTCTGTTAATGTCCAAACACAATTCTTTTATGGCGCCCCACGGTTTTATTTTGAGTCGCATATGACCGAGAATGTTGTGATAGCTAAATGTTATTTTGTACTTTTTAATGCATTTTACTAAAACAGTGTAACCTAAAAAGATTTTTTTATAATATTTTATATATATCAAGTCTTCAGTTTTCAATTCATTTAATAAATTGACTATATAGTTTACCGGAAGCTTACAATTTTCTCTATAGCTTTGCCGATATATATATATATATATATATATATATATATATATATGAATGCACCAACAAAAATGGTACCTGTCGTATCCACAAATAAATATTGCCTTTATATATCACACTTAATTCAGATCTCCATGGTTTGGACCATTTATTTCATCGTGATTTTATTTCCAACGTGACTTTGACAAACTGCTCATTCCCTCTGAATATTTTAAAGTCTTGTTTACTATTTGAGTATTTCGTTCATTGTGTATTCGCCCATTGAGCATTTTGTCGCCAATATTTACCTACTGCAGTGCAGTTTCAGATATTTCCAAATGACTTCATCCCCGAAATCGACTATTAACGAAATAACGGAAGATGATACCACGCATCCAATAATTGAATTTCTCCATAGTGAATTCTTGCGGTTATCTTTTGTTCAAATCAATGGTCTTGTCAAATACTTGCGTAACGTTAAAACATGGGATGAATCCAATGTAGATGATGTATTAGTTTACGCTGATAATCTCAAGAACATATGTATCCATCAAGACCAGGAACACCAGAAGATTATCCATCTAACGGAATTTGTCAAAAAGGAATTGAAAGAAGATATACTTTCAGCGATATCAATACCTCAAGCTCCTCTGTACAGTGCAGTCATTCAAAATCCTACTCATATAGTTCAAGCTCCTACTCGTATAGTTCAAACTCCTACTCATGTAGTTCAAGCTCCTACTCATGTAGTTCAAGCTCCTACTCATACACTTGTTCAAGCTCCTCACAAGGAAAGAAGTTCTTTATTCATTCTAAAAAGTAAAGATAGGTCTTGTTTCTCAAGGAATTTCCCTAAATCACTACAAAATATTGCCTGTCCCGAGAACATTCAAATAATTTCTGTTTCGTCCCTCCGCTCTGGAGATATTGCTTTAAAATGTGCGCCAACAAAGCCAAATGTCGACTTGGCGCAAGAACTTCTTACGACAGATTTGCCGTCTTATTTTGAAATTATAGAAAAAGGACCAAAAATTTCTAAACTAATAGTTTTCTCGATACCGAAGAACTTCAGTGAAAACGATTTACTGATCAACTTCAAAAAGAACTATGATAATATAAAAACAGAAGACATTCAGTTTCTACGACAGATCCCTGGGTCTGCAGACACCTGTCATTGGGTTATAGCTGTTCCAGCTTCCTTTGAGCAAACTATTCTAGGAAAAGGCCGTTTGTTATTAAACTTTGTAAGCTGCCCTATTAGACGATATATTTCTCTGATCAGGTGTTTCAAATGTCAAGAGTTTGGTCATACCAGTACTCGATGTAACGAAGGTCAATATTGTGCAAAATGTGCAAAAAGTCATAAGACCGAAGACTGTGATTCTTATCACCCTCAATGCATAAATTGCAGCAGAGCTAATTATCGGGGAAGTTGTTTTGATACTGATCATGAGGCCTTCAGCAAGCGATGCAGTTGTTACCAGAGTGAACTACAACGTATTCGCAAATTTTCGAATACTCCAACTCAACATTATTAAATACTCCATCATAATAAAATATGAAATGGTAGAACAACTATTATTGCTTTGACAAATGAAAAAAACATAAGATTTTAAAATGTTTGAGACGTACGCACCTTGTTGGAAGGAAACTAGATACCCTAGAATAGAACTTTTTTTATTCCTCAAACTGAAAAAATCTAAATAGTAAAAATTAAACATTTGTGCATCTTTAATAATACGAAGTATCAAATTAATGGAGCAAACTTTTAAATTTATTGTAGTGTTTCACCTGTTATTAATATGGTTCGTAATATATTTAACCAAATTAAAATCAGCTGTTGTCATTTCTACTCAAGGGTTTGTTTCATTCAAACTTAACTTCAGAGGAGATCGTCTGTCTTATATTAATTCTTTTCAATTCCTTAACATGCAAACTTGAAATTTACATATGTAAAAACTGGTTGATTCCAAAAACATGGTACGGACTGTCACCATATTAGCAATCCTACAAAATCTGCATTTGTTCTCTTGTCCAAGTACATTGATTTGGAGGTTAATATTGTCTTTATAGCTATATTTTTGCAGTTTGGGCTACTTTATTAGGTTTTATTTGAAGACAAGCACGAAATATGATCAAAAATACATTAAATTGAAATAAAAAGGCAATGGAGCATGTTTACAAAATGTTATGCATGTTTACAGAATGTAATACGTACCATGTTTACAGAATAATCTAAACTTTTGATAATATAAGACATTTTTTGAGACACACTATGGATTACGTATATTTTTACTTTCTCATACTATTGCAGAAGTATTATAGAGAAAGGGAACAGATGTAGTATAATCCCTTTTTCATCCCTGGCGCTTTTAGGTGAGATTCTGGCAATCTCTGCTATAATTTGGGGAACATTCCATTCTGGAAACCCTATCCGCGTTTTTTGTCGCCCTTTTTTCGTCTTTTTGTCGCCAAAGTAAAAATCGCAACATTCCATTCTGGCAACGTTTTTCGCGTGTTTTGTCGATATTTTTTCGTCCTTTTGTCGCTAAGGTAAAAATCGCCGTTTGTGCAACGGTTGGTCTGTAGCAGTTGAAACATGGGCCTACACCCGCTAAAATAACATCACAGAATCTGGCCCCAATGGCTGTCTGAGGTCGCACGTAGCAATAGCTGTTTGTGCAACAGGTGTTCTATGGTTCATAGAGAACAACATGAAAATCTGAGAATTTTCTGAATTTAGCCTTGGCGAGAAAAGACGATAAAAGGACGACAAAAGACGCAGAAAACGTTGCCAGAATGGAATTTGCGATTTTTACCTTGGCGATAAAAGGGCAAAAAAAAAAAAGGACGATAAAAGACGTGAAAAGGGTTGCCAGAATGGAATGTTCTCCAAATCATAGCAGGGATTGCCAGAATCTCATCTAAAATCGCAAAGAATGGAAAAAGCATTATACTACATCTGTACCAAAGAAAGTATTGTTTTCGTGAAACTTTTTGAATTCGAAATTTAAAAGCATAAGCACATTCAGCACACACCTCTTGAAATCATTTGAAACAATATTGCCAACGAATGCACTTAACGCTTTCAAATTTTCTGTGTACATGCATTATGTGAAGTAGTAGAACTAGATATAATTCTACGTCATTCTCATGATTAAAACTCTGAATTTAAATATTTACATAGCATAGTTTCCTGTGGAAAATAATAATTTCCAAACAGTGATGGTAATATATAGTACTAGAAGGTATGCTCGTCATATGACGGAATTCAAAATTTGCAAAATATTACCTTCCATTTGGCGTCATTTTTATCAATTTGGCAACATCCCGCCAAGTTTTTTGCTAAACGTCGCGGACGGACGAACAGAGAAATGACTTTTTCCTATAGTAGATTCTTATATTCTTTCCAATATTTTGAATTTTCATCGATTTGGTGACATTTCCGTTAATTTTTGTGATATTTTGTTCAATTTTGAGACATTTTAAAAAACTCGCCAAAATTGTTGCCAAGTGGGACAGTTGGACTGACAGACAAACGCTGACGAAACATCATTACAATACTATCCCCTTTCAGAACACAATTTATTGATTTGATGTCATTTTTATCAATTTAGCGACATTTTTATCAATTTGCCAACATTGTCGTTAAATTAGTAATATTTTAATCAATTTGTCAACATTTTAAAATTTCGCCAAATTTGTCGCCAAGTGGGACAGTTGAACTGACAGGCAAACGCTACCGAAATATCATTGCAATACTATCCCCTTTCAAAACACAATTAATTTCATTAATTTTGCGTCATATTTATCGATTTGGCGAAATTTTTATCGATTTGGCGGTATTTTCATCAATTTTGCGATATTTTGATAAGTTTGGCGACGTTTAAAAACTCGCTAAATTTGTCGCTAAGTGGGACTATTGGACTGACAGATAAATGCTTCCGAAATATCATTTCAATACTATCTATCCCCTTTCAAAACCGAGTTAATTTCACTGATTTGGCGTCAAATTTATTAATTTGCCGACATTTTTATCGATTTGGCGACATTTTAAAAATTCCCCAAATTTGTCGCGAAGTGGGATGGTTGGACTTGACAGACATCATTACAATACTATTCCCTTTCAAAACGTAATTAATTTCATTGATTTGGAGTCCTTTTTATCAATTTGGCGTCCTTTTTATCAATTTGGCGTCCTTTTTATCGATTTGGTGACGTTTTCATCAATTTCGCAACATTTAAAAAAAAGTTGCCAAGATGGAGATATCTTGCCAAATTCGTCGCCAAAATTTTCACCAAGCGTTACCCAGCGATAGATAGACAGATAAATCAAGGTGTTTATATTAGGTATTAGGTGTATCCATGCGCAGAGCATCTGCAAGTGTCTTTTAATACTGGTAATTTCTTGTTGGTAATTTCTTACTGGTAATTGTTTGTTGGTAATTTCTTGCCCAATCTCTGGAGTGTGAATCTCCATTCGACAACATTAATAAATTAATATTCCATATATGTAGTATTTAGCTCTGTTTACCTCATAATCATTATCAGATTGAAGGTATAGCTCTTGCATTCCTAATATCCCCAGACACGCGCGGATTCATTATTATAAGACCCTCTAATGAAACATACATTATATACTTATTTTAAATAAAATTATCTTCACATCAAGTAATATATAATTTGGAGTGCAAAAAACGCAGTCATTATGACATATTCTTGCTCATAAAATGTTCACTATTTTAAAGTCATTGTTAAGCAAAAACCCGAAGGAAATAATAATTATTAGAAGGAAATAATAAGTCTTAACCATGGAGATAAATCTAAGAAGTTAAAACTTCATATTAAGAAAATGACAATATCGTTTGAGATAATCATTCAGGTGGCGCTAAGATAAGTAGTCCTGCTTTGTATGCAATTCTAATGCGAAAGGTCTGAAATATTTATTTAAACTGTCAATTTTGTAAAAATAAATTATTAGCGCAATTCAAAGTAGAACTGAAACAATAAAGAATATTCCTAGGTATTCAAAATTATTTTACCTTTCAATTAATTTTTATCTCCTTATATTCTGTACTCTATCCTAGAACTATGAAAAAATACGGACTAATTATACTTATAATTAGGAAACCATTTAAAAATAATCAAACATACATTTATTAAATATTACGCCTTTCTTTTGCGTCAACTAATAATAGCGACTACTTTACTAACACTAGCGACACCTAGATATAATTCTCAAAGCATTATGGCATTTTCAAACGTTTCATCCATAGGAGTTTTATCTCCATCTTTCTAACTCCATGCTCTAATCAATAAGTATTTGAGATATAATCATTGAGTTAGATCCATTTACCTGCATGGATATAATTTTTGTAAGTTTTTAAACCACGGAGACAGTTTCTCTTTGCCTCCGTGTTTAAATTGGCATTAAGGCTAAACTTGTTGACATTCAACAAACAATAATTTAGTTCTCTTTTTGTGCTACTTACCTCAGCAAAATGTGTATACGTATATATATATAGATAGATATGTGTGACATTGATTCTCAAGCAAAGCGGTTAGGTCTCGAAGCCAAGTATTTTAAAAGTATATATTCGAACGGCCCAATCATGTAGTTATATGTAAATATTAGATCTTTAAATTTTCCGATTAACATTTCTTGAAAACGAAGGCGCAGACTAAAATTTGAAAAAGAAAACTTCATGTTGGGAAAATGTCAAAATCGTTTGAGACAATCATTCAGGTGGCTCTGGAATCCCGCTGCCCTGTATGTATTTCTATAAAAATACATACAGGGCAGCGCCCTATAGGACGGTAATCTCATATTGGATTTAATAATTGGTCCAATAGTTTACATAATAATTAATAATATTAAAACTGCTCATTTTGTAGAAAAAAAAATTATTGGTGCAATGCAAATTACAACTCAGACAAAAAGGAACAGTACTACTATTCAAATTTATTTTGAGTTTTCATCTTTTTAGTGTCTCTATATTCTGTACCATGTTCCACAACTAGGGAAAGCACTTATTACTTCTACTCATAATCAAGGAACTCTAATTTTAAAATAATCCAAAATACAAATACTAAAAACACTACTCTTTTCCATTATGACAAATAAGAACATATGGTACCTTATTAATACTAGCGACACCTAGATATAATTTTCACAGCATTATGGTAATTTTTTAACTTTTCATCCTTAAGAGTTTTATCTCCTTCTCTTTAACTCCGTGGATAAGCTTTGCATTCAATTCCTCGGCGTTACTAAGCTGTTGCCAACTTGAAAAAATAAACTTTTAAAGATTAGATTGAAAATGAGATTGCTATTATATTGAAAATGATATAAAAAATTTAAAATTCAGTCGTGTGTAAGCGGCATCACTTTTCTTTAATATATCGAAGCTAGTCGGCGGGTTAGTTGTTGAGAAATGCAACCGTAACGGCCTTGACCTTCAGGCGAAGCCATTGTTATCACATGTTCTCGGTCATTCATTTCCCTACCATCTACTCGTCCATTTAATAGCCCAAATCGCTTTGTCTGTTCCTAAAAAGCAAATAAATAGCGGCGAAAGAAAAGTGTCCGCAAATCGGGTGTGTCCCGCATACGTGCTGAATGCGGAATACTGAATAGAATTCCCATTTTGATGCATCCCGGAATAGCTCCAGGAACTTGATCTAGGAGGATTGAATATTCCGTCCTTCTAGGAGCCGATGCGGTATTGAGAAAATGGCTTTCGCCCGGGGCCAGCTTTTATTTTAATTTGGGGGCAGTCGAATGACCATTACGGGAACAAAAACGGAGTCAAACAAAAAGATCTTAAACTGTGCTCCAGTTCTCACATCTCCCAGTATGTTATTCTTTTTTTTATGGCATGTAACAATCGATTTCAGCAAAAAAAAAAAGTCCAACATATAGCCGAGGGCGTTAGGCACTAAATGGTGGAGGGTTGGTTATTTTCCTCCTTCTCACATAAGCAAATTTAGTAAAGTGTCTTGAAAATGTTGGTTTATACCACAAGTGGGGAATCTCGTGACGCTAGTTCATTGCACCCTATTTAATTTTTATTATATTTTTCTTATTTTTCATAGTTTTTATAAAAGTTTCATAAAATCCATGAAAAATGTAAAAAATATCTTTACAAACCTTTCGTAGAAATCATGCTTAAAGGGGTGAAAAGGGTGTTTGGAGGGGCGGGGGATGCTTCCATAAATATTTCCTTTTCTCTATAATTTCCCTTGCCGAATCATATTTATATCATTAGCACAATAGTCCACCAACTTCTGCCTCTTCTAAGAAAAGATTCTCCCCCCCCCCCCACCCATCCCGAAGAAATTTTTGAAATGACGCCTTTGCGCGGAACCCCGAGATTCCGCAGGACACAATTTGAATATCACTGCCATAAGCTATATTTTCGTATTTTCTAGCCCTGTTTTCCATTCTATAAAATTTAAATTTTAGGTCCTTTAGAAACACACTGTTGGAACCGTAATCCAAATTTGAACGAATTGCCGATTGGGTAGGTATGCCTTAGACGTGTGACATTGCCCATTCCCTGATGGATCAAAGCAATTAAGCCAGGGCTATCATGACGAACAAGGAAATGAACAGCATTTGGAGGTTAATTACACTAGATTCTTCATCAGATCTGAGCATCTAATCCTAATTAACCCAAACAAATGCTTGTTTCCAGATATGGCAATAGTTACTATAAATGCCATAACACAGACTACAAGCATTAATAGAGGAAAATTGAAAATTATTAAGAAATCAAGTACTACCATGAGGCAGGAACTATGTATATACGTGCAGTGAAAACGAGCAGTTGTAACTGAATGAAAAAGTTGAGATGCATCCGAGGGAAGGAGGAGAAGAAAATAAACCATGGAACCAGAGGGGAACAAATAGTTGAAGGACC
The DNA here is from genome assembly GCA_951213105.1 of Amaurobius ferox. Lineage (NCBI taxonomy): Eukaryota > Metazoa > Arthropoda > Arachnida > Araneae > Amaurobiidae > Amaurobius > Amaurobius ferox. Next base: position 172,345,742 of record OX578135.1, on the reverse strand, counting down.
CTCCACTGAAACCTATCCAGGGAGTTAGAGTTGGTGACAGGACGACCATTATTAATAAAAGGTAAACAGGATGAACAGGAATTATGGATGAAAAATCTTACTATAAAAGTGATTCGCAGGAGAAATGAATAAACGAGTATGCCACTAACACCATTAAAAGGGGGACCCAAATCGTTATTACAAACTGGCTAAAGTTACATATTTTTAGCGAAAATAATTTTCAAAATTATATATATATATACTAAACACCTTGCAATGTATTAAGACGTTGAAATAAAAATCGTAGTTTCCATTCTAAACAACAGTTAAAAGAAACGATGCGATAACGAAATGACAATTGCTCCGTTTGCAATGTACCTTCAAATTTGCCCCCATCAACTGGTACTTATTTCAATGATCTAACAATTTCCGATATAGCCAGCAATCGCGCTGTTTATCATTCATTGTCTTAGCGAGCAAGTTAAGGGTGACTTATGGCACCGCTCCGATGGCATCAAGCGGGCGGTCACGCTGGCTGACCGGCCGTAGGCGTCTATCTGGAGAACGACGTGACTGAAATCACCTGTCGCGGACAATAGGGAGGATTTACCTGCTGCAATCGGTCACGACTCATAATCAAGACCGGCAGGTGTTTGCTGGAATACTTCTACGTTCGAAAGTTGTGGGGCTGTGGGAAAAGTATGATTATGTGGCAACGGCAAAGAAGATGAAAAGAGTATGTGTGGGGTATATCATTTTAATTGTGATTATAAACGGGTGTGTGTGTATGGGGGGGGGGGGGGAGTAAGTTGGGTGCGGAAGAAATGGGTTATTTGTTTTAGTTTTATTTGTTTTAGTTAGACGACTGTGAGAAATTTGTTATGTTGCGTTTGTTGTTGCTAGCAGATGTGTGTCAGGAGGAATGACTGAAAACTTGATTGCAATTTACTCTCTGTATTAAGAAAATGTTCATGGTGAAAATAATGCCAAAATTGTTCCGTATTAAAGATAAAGGAAATGACCTATAGTGCGTGGCATACCAGAATCCATTTCTAAATAGCTTATGTTTTTTACTTTCTCATACGTAGTATTGAGAAAGTATGGCTTTCACGAAAATTTTCGATTTCAAGATTTTGATGCCAATATATGTATGTCTGTCCGAAGTCTGTGGTCGATTTCTTGTGTACACGATAGCAACCACAAATATTAATGGATTTTCTTGAAACTTTATATCCTGCTTTGTTATCAAAACATCTAGACCTAGATAGAATTTTTTTTAATTCGAGCAAAAAGTTTGAATTTCATTCAAAATTTTATGTTTTATTAACATGGCAGCATGGGACAAAATTTGACATAATCATGCATAAAAGGGTTTATTTATCAATCATTGTTGTGAAAAATAGCCGCGATGCAAATTTTATTTTGTTCTCGACGTAATTAGCTCCCCTTGGAGTGCAATTTACTCCTCCCCCCGAGGTGTACATTGTTAAGGTTGGTATCTATCAACCGAAAGATGTTTTGAAGGGTAACACGCTATAATTGTAAGCATTTGGAACCACAATACAGTTATTACAAAAAAGTTCTTGTAAAATTTGATAAAAAAATGAATTCTAGTATGAGAATGTCGAGTTGAGCCGTACTCATTAAGTTTCAATTGATTTTTTATTGGAAATTTTGCAAGCGAAATTTTGAAAAATCTGCATCGTTTCTCCAAATGATCACAATTGTAGCATGCTACCTTTCATTTTAAAAGGCTTGACATAAATATTTTTATTGATGCTAAGTTCGATAATGTACCCCCTAGGGGGATAACTAACCCCACCCCCTCCCCCAAAGATTTAATAACGTCACGAACACAAAAATTGTATCGCAACTACTTTTCACCACAATAATTGAAATTGGTAAGTTTCGTGATCATTGAGGCATAAATAACCCCTTTTATGCATAATTATGTCAAATTTTGTTCAATGCTGCCATGTTTAGAAAATATAAATGTTCTTAAAAATTTCAATGTTTTAGCTCGGATTTAAAAAAAATTCTACCTAGTTCTCGATTTTTCCATAACGAAGCCGTATATAGAGTTTGGTAAAAATTCACTAATATTTGTGGCAGCTATCGTGTATACAAGAAATCCACCACGGACGGACATCACTCTAAAATAGGCAAAATGTGTTCAGGAGAACCTAAAGCATATATTGGCATTAAAATCTCGAACCGTCCACTCAGCAAAATAGACAACAATCTGATGATAATACGACATAAAGTTGCCAAAAGTCGCATAAATGAATAAAACCGTACCATAATGCTATTGGGATCGGATTAAGGTCATACTAGGTGTTCTTTGAGGCCGATGACAGCCAATTGAACTGAGTGAACAAAAAATTGAATTACGCCATTTCTCCATATATCATTTAAAATTCGATAGGCTTCTGGGCATGGAACCTTCAAATCTGCCCCCTTGACGACGCCACTGCTCAAGTGTAAAATCTGTATAAAAATGTTTTTGATAATTAATTAATATTTCGTGAAATAAACAAAACTTAGCGAATGATTGGATGTAAAATACAGTACTGTTAAAATAAGTATTTTCTCTAGGGTATGGGACGAATTAGATCCACGAAAATGGTGTTATAATATTGCATATAAACATTGATCGTAATTCATATTACTACTTCATAGTTTATCCGCCACTGGCCGTAAGCCGTTTGTAGGGAAGATCATGTATTGTCCCTCACGTCGTGTTTTTTATTTTAATATAAATTTCGCTGTTTTCCACGCGTCCTTGCATCTGGTGCAAAACTCTTATTTCAATATCCAAACAAACACGTAATTTCTTATCAGATGATCATGTCTTCGTCATTGTCAATACATTTATTTCTCCAGCGGAAATGCCAAAGTAACCAAAAGTACTTTCGTCTGCGACAAGCATCTGGGACAACTGTTTCTCTTTTGTGTCTCGGGGTGGAAGAAGAAAGTATCTTCTTCCTGTAATCATTCCCCCCGAATCTTTTCTGGCGTACGTGCGCAGAAATTTAATGCAATGATACATCCGAACAAGACGACGCTTTTTAGTTTCACTGCAATACATACTGTTGCCGATGCCCTGGTATCCGGATTTCTAAATAATCCGACTGCAAAAGTGCTTTTTTTCTTTTATTCATAATGATTACTATATAGATTGAATAAAGAAAATAGCTGCAATTATTTAATTTCTCATTATATCGTATAAAGAAAGTACTGCTTTCCAGAAAATTTCCGACGAAAATACACTTTTTAAGATCCCCTGAACGCATTTTAAACAAATTCAGAGAAAGACTTGGTAGGAATGAGTAAATTTATTGCTTTTGATGTATCCACAATGAAACCAGCGCTTAGTGAGCGTGCTGAGCTAGGAAGCAGAAACTTGTTTTAAAATTTGTAATTACGAGGATGGTTCCTGCTTCTTCCCGTTAACCACATACAACCACAGTTTTAGATGTATGCGCATTAAAATTTAGAAAGGAGTAAACGTATTTAAATTCTTACCAAATTTATCTAAATAAATCTTCGTAATAAAATGTTGTCATTCAAACTACATTATATTACTTTATTTGCATTTTAAATTATATGTAAAGGGAAAAATTGCGTATTGCGATGGTGTCAGAATCCAACTCTCGGATTTAGATGGATTTACACATTTTGGAATCAAACCTTTTTTAGAATAACGTCTGTCTGCGAGACTCAACTCTTAACCATAGTGTAAATACTCTTTAATGTACTCATGTCAGTTTAATGTAACTTAATAATAGTTCAAATTAATGTCAATATTTTAAAGATGTAATATATTCACACCATTCGACTATTTTCTAAACATGCATCTGACCTTAACCCTTATAAACACGGACAGAAGTCCCAATCAAATTTTAAATAATATAATACATGTTATAGATGTAACATATTCACACCATTCGACTATTTTCTAAACATGCATCTAACCTTAATCCTTATAAACACGGACAGAAACCTCAATAAACCAAATGTTAAATGATATAATACATGTGTTATCTCGAAGTGCACCAACACCCGAGATGCTATGTCCATTTGAAAACGAAAATTAAAAATTACACATTTTAGCGGTCTTAAGGGTGAGCGTCAGTAAATTTTCTGCCCTATCCGCGCTTTGTTAACTTTCGCGGCACACATATTTCACCGAAATTCTGCTCAAACAGTTGCGAAATATTTTCTGAAAGATAAAATAAAAATAGTCGGTATGAATTAAATTACGACAACAGATGGCAGCACCAAAAATATTTTAAGTTAAAATAAAACATATATTCTATGTTTTATTGGGTATTAAATTTAGTTTTAATATTATCTAAGGATAGCATTTTATCAATAAGAAAATATTTTGTAACTGTTTGAGCAGAATTTCGGCGAAATATGTGTGCCGCGAAAGTTAACAAAGCGCGGATAGGGCAGAAAATTTACTGACGCTCACCCTTAAAACACATCACACAGACGAAAAACGAATGAAGAAATGACGGTGCCGGCATCGGGTTTGAAGATGGAAAGAAAAACGATATAGATACAATGTTTGTTGGCCAGGAGGAAAATCTACACACACTAGTACCGCGCCAACGGCCGTACCGTGCTGAAAACACCGGTTCTCGTTAGATCACCGAAGTCACGCAGCATCGGGCGCGGTTAGTACTTGGTGGGTGACCACCTCGGAACGCCGCGTGCTGTTGGCCATCTCGGGTGCGGTATCCCCGTGGTTTGCGCGCTAGATTTCCACGCTGCCACAAATGCCGCCGTGTTCATGCGGAGTACGATCACGTTAAACATGTGGGTCCGTAAGTCCTTCCGAGTGGTTGGTGGTAGGGGAAGGAGGGTACGGTCCCTGTGGATGCCTCCCCCACTGGGTTCCGGTCTAAATTGGGTGGCACTTCCCGGCAGTCCATACAGTTACCTTACACCTTTCTGGTAGGTCGGACGGTCTGGGTCTCAACAACAACACACTAGTACCGCCAGAAGTTTTCACTTGACATTAGAACATAATGGGAGCTGTAAAGAAGATGTGATTTAACCAGTCATTCTTTGAACAGTAACAGAATTTTTTTATACATAGAGTTTGAATTCAGATTTGTAGCAGAAACACGTGGAAAATTTATTTAACACGTAAAAACAGAATTTAGGTAAGTATACAGCCTAAAATATTCCCATCCAGGAATTCATTATAGCTGTCGATAACAGAATAAAAAATCCAATATGGACAGCACATGACTTTCCCAACAGACACAAATTCATATTCTATTTCTTTCTCTCGCAGTTCATAAAATTCGGTTTATTTGCACAGAAAAACATGGATAATATTTGAAATGACATTGAATTCGCAGTTTAAAATTTAATTTTTGCTTTTATTTGCCGACTGGACATATTTTGAAAGGCGATGTGACAAAAATGAGAAAAAACTAAAATATCTCGAGAATGATTAATCCTAGAGCTATAGTAGTCTTATTCTTTTCGTTGTTAAAAATTACATATTAAACAAACATTTAATGGATACATTTGAGCACACGTAGTTTTCTACTTTAGTCTTTGACAATTTGCTGGCGATTTCGCAAAGAAAGAAGAAAAAAGCAGGCTATATTTTCCCGAATGAAAATCTAATCAGAAGCAGAGTAACCCACAAGCGATATCTACCAATTTTTATGCATTTGGGTCTAATAGTTTTTCAGCTAGAGTGGATACATACAATTTGGGGGGGGGGGGGGTTATTTCGCGAATAGAGCAGGTTCGTTTTTTCCGAATCGTACCAAAATCTAATCAGCACAGGATAATACACAGATAACTTACATACTAAATTTTATGAAATTTTGACGACTAATATTTCAGCTAGAGTGGATACATACATTGTACAGAGAAACGCACATACACACAAATGACACTCTGAAAATGGTATTTTCGTATTCTAGAAGTCCCAAATCATGTAGATCCGTCGAAAACTCTAATTGCGATTTTTGACACGATTCCAATACTTTCCCTATACATTACCATGCATTGTAGGGAAAGTAGATACACCTTGTTGCAAAAGAAATATATATGCGCTCATAAAAATATATGCACAAGAAGTTGATATACAGCCGCAAAATTCGACAGGTATGTATCGTTTGTTTGAGGAGATATGCAGATTATTAGAATTTGGGAGCATAAAAGTGTTTTATTAAGAAATGGTGGCAACAAGATCACATGACCTGACAGTTTGATCATTTGACATTTGCATGGCTAGTTTCGTATATTTTTTGGGGGAAAATTTTAAATTAAATTTATTACCTGAATAAATTATAAAGGTTACATTAAAAATACAAATAAACAAAGGAATGCCGAATTTAAAACATGCAAAAAGTTAAGGGAGAAAACGGTTTCGAAAGCTACATGAGCTAATTTCATCAACTAAATGTAAATAATGTTCGACCACACTATTTCTAAAATACCAGTGAACGAGACTGGAATAAAAATTATAACAATAAATGATGGAAGCTATTAATTTCAGTAGCTATATTAGCTACCTTCATCAACTAAAATCAAATAACATTCAACCAAATTATTTTTTTAAATATAAGTTTATAAAGAACAGCAAAATTAAGAAGAATATAATAAAAGTTAAAAGGAAACAAAACTGATTTGGAAACGGGGTAATGCAAACTTCATATGAACAAATACTGTAAAATTATTTAACAAATGCAATAACCAAGGAGTTAGAAAGAAAGAGATAAATCTTTTATGGATGAAGCGCTTGAAAATGCCACAATGCTTTGAGAATTATATCTAGGTGTCGCTAGAGTTAATAAAGTAGCTGCAATCGTTAGTTGACGCAATAGAAAGGCGCAGTATTTAGAATATATACTTTTGGTTACTTTTAAATGAAGGGTTCCTTTATTATGGGCATAATTAACCAGTATTTTTTCATAGTTGTAGGATAGAGTACAGAATATAGGGAGATAAAAATAAATTGAAAGATAAAATAATTTTGAAAGGTAAAATAATTGAAAGGTAAAATAATCGTACCAAATATTTTAGGTACGCTCTTTTTGTTCGTGAGATACAGGCTCCAAAGACACCCACCCACACACACACTAACACACATTTGCGTACTCACTAACATACACACACACTAAAACACACACGCATACACTAACATACACACAAACATCATCTAAAAAAAGTTCGATTCGAGTTCAGGGGTACTTGAAACGTGCTCTTCCGTCGTAAACTCAGTCGAAATTTTGCCCTGTCATAATACTTCCCCCTATACATTGCATGTAATGAATGTAGTATCTGAGGTAAATCCTGAAATCATGAAATTTTAGCATTTCTAATCCCGGGATTTCTGTTTCTAATTTTGGGCTGGATCCCGTAATTGCCATCACCCTTAGTGGACATTCGTTAGATTCCAACTTCCAGCGAATCATGTATGAAGTCCGTTTTCAGATTGATGCGTTGATTACAAGAACGTGACTGGGAATCGAAAAGCGGAAAAGTGAACGTGACGATTCCTCATACCTGGAACTCCGTGTATTCCGATCTTGGACTGTGCGTGAAAGCGAATGAGCTTGGTGAAATTTAGACAGGATGTATTCGAAAGCAACGAGAATGGTAGAATCAATACTGACTGAAGACAAATTTGAACAAGGTGCTTGTTAATTGAACTTGGGTGTACAGTAAGTCACTTCCTATTGGATGCACCTTCCCTGGGAGCAGCGTGAAGTTCTTCCCAGAAAATTTGGCCATTTTTCAGTCGGGTGGGACAGTCAATTATCACGTAATAATACTTGTAGTCGTACTACTACAAGTATTATTGAATTTTCACGAAACTTTATATTTGGCTTTGTTACCGAAAAATCTAAAACTGTATAGATTTATTTTTTTTAAATTAAGAGAAAACTTCGAAATTTTATATTTTTTTAACATGGCAGCATAGGACAAAATTTGACATAATCATGCATGAAAGGGTTTATTTACGGCCCGATGATCACGAGACTTAATAGTTGCTGTCAAAAATAGCCGCGATGCGATACAATTTTTGTGTTCGTGAAGTCATTGAGCCCCCAACAGCGGGGGGAGGGAGGAGTTACCCTAAGGAGGTACATTGCTTAGTAGGCTTAGTATGGTATCAATCGAAAGATTTTGTTAAACCTTTTAAAGTGAAGGGTAACACGCTATAATTGTAATCATTTGGATCAACGCTACCGATTTTTCAAAAAATTTCTTGTAAAATGTGAAAAAAAAAAAGCTACTAAAAATGGATTTTGGTATGAGAAAGTTAAGTTGAGCCAGACTTCAGTCAATTTTCCTTGAAACGTCTATTTTTTTAGGACTAGCTATAGATAGAGTTTAGACGACGACTGATATGAATTTAACATCAAGGGGGAGGAGGTTTAATAAAGATGTCCACTTCCGGTTCTTTTCTCGACTTATGGTTCAAAAATTTTCATTTTGTTGAAATACTTATTTTTCGAAACGCCTATGTTTAGATGATGACTGATATGGATTCAACATCAACTTCCGTAAGGAAAGGGAAATTTACTAAGAATTTCAATTTCCAGTTGTTTTCCACGTCCGGTTCAACAATTTCCCGTGATTGTTTTTCTTTGTAAACATTTGGCTATTGATAAAGCTTAGATAATGAATGATGTAGATTCAGAATCAAATCCTGATGAGGATAGGAGGCTGATCACAAAGGATATCCTATTTTGGTTCTAGAAATGTAGCTTCCTATTAAATAATTTACATTTTCCTTACAACATCTATTTTTCAGGATTGTCTATAGATAGATCTTAGATGATGACACTAATAAGAATTTGCAGCATAGAATTTCGGAAGAAGTGGAGAGTTTCACTAAGGATTTTCACTTGGTTCTAAAAATGTCACTTCCGGTTTATCCCATCGGGCGCGGTTAGTACTTGGGTGGGTGACCACCTGGGAACACCGCGTGCTGTTGGCACCTTTCGGACGCGGTAACCCGGTGGTTTGCGCGCTGGATTTGCACGCTGCCACAACTGCCGCCGTGTTCATGCGGAGTACGATCACGTTAAACATGTGGATCCGTAAGTCCTTCCGAGATGTTGGTAGTAGTGGAGGGGGGGGGGGGGGGGTACGGTCCCTGTGGATGCCTCCCCCACTGGGTTCCGGTCTACATTGGGTGGCACTTCCCGGCCGTCCCAACAGTTACCTTACACCTTTCTGGTAGGTCGGACGGTCTAGGTCTCAACAACAACAACTTCTTCCGGTTTATCCGAAAATTTGTATGACTGAATGCAAAATAAGTGTACAAAAGAGAATAAAATGTATTAATAGTTCCGTCCCACTTTGCTGCCCTAAGAAGGTTCTTTCAAGAATGTTTCCTTTTAAATCTTTGCAGGTGACGTAGGGACCGTGGACATGCTGCCCGTGCCACAGACTCAGTTCGCCCCCTTGTCCGAGGCCCTGTGCAAGGTGGTCGCCGATCTGAACGGAGACCGGACCTCGGCTACGACGGAGAGCATACGCTCGAGACTGGAAGAGAACTTTCCCGAGATGCAGGTCCCTTGCGAGAATATCCTCCATAAGACACTCGGTGGTCTCATACGGGAGAGAAAGATCTACCACACTGGAAGCGGTGAGTAATCTCTTCGATGTCCATATTCGACTGCAGTATGACCTGATCTTTCCCATTACAAATACTGTCATAAAGAATCTGATATGGGCCGCACATGACTTTCCCTTCCAACTCAAATTCATTTACTCTTTATTTCTTTTATAATTCACTAAATTGAGTTTAATTGCACGAAATAACACTTAAAATTATTTGGAATGGCGGACCCGGCGAGCGTGGAGGTCAAGCCACAGGTCCACCACTTCCAATTCACCACCCGGGATATGTAGCAGTTAGGATGAAGTATCGGACCTCGGTGAAAACTATGCTGGGGCTCCACATGCATAAACCACACACCCCTCTGTGTGGTGGGCGGAACACCCCACAATCCTTGCTCCAGGAACACACGGTACGCTGCGCTGGTCAGACGCTCTGACAAGAGGTAAGGTCCTACCTGTAGATATCCTAAAGCATGGATGGAGTCTTTGTATGTTTTCCGATGCTACAAATCCGAGGGTAACATCTCACTCTGAACTCTCACTTTGACCTCGTGGTTTCGGCGAGAAAGTGTCAAAAACCTTCTCTGATTGGCTACTTTGACTTGACAGACAGCTAGCTTATCAACTGTTAATCACTTCATGTCCACTCCTTTTAGTTCGCTAATGGAATTTGAACGTCGACCACCGTGCGGATTATAAGTTCCGATACTCTTTCTAAATTTTCCTTTTCTTCTCGAGGAATATAATTTTCTCTTCTGTAAATTATCTTTTATCCACTATTTCCCAACCGCTCCTTAGATTGGAGTTTAAAGTCAGTCTTCGCCTACCTAGGCACTCCGTAATTGGATTGTCCTTGAATCCCTTTCTAAATTATTTCGATGAAGTAGGGATCATCCGAAAAAAAAATCGTACAATTTATACCCAACCCACCTAAAAAAGATGTTTGGACCGTTTTGGAGAAAATGTACGGTATCTATCATATAGGTTATCTATGGTCCCACCAGACAATCACCAAGGAAACTTGCCCAGGTGTTGACGGCAAATCTCTGCTGGTGTTTACCGGGATCAGTGACGTGTGTATTTCATCGAGTCCAAGCGTGCTGGTCGCGATTGTTGAACATGCCTTCCCGGGTGAACGTGGCCTCATCACTAATGCGCGGGAAAATCGTGGATATGCAACTTTTATGGCAGTATGAGCGGAATGCGGCCCTGAGTTCCATTGCAAATGTTGTTCGTCTTAATGCATACTGCTACCCCTCTTTTTGGTTGTAAAAGTTTTTGGATCACCCTGTACCTCACTTTCGACAAAACAAGTAAAAATTGTTTGCATTTTTATCTATTAAACTCGGAAATATAAGTGTCCACCCCTTTTTCTTAACGCTTCGCTTTCAGCTAAAGATACCCCAACCATAGGTATCATTCGTATCAAAAATCTAATGTGGGCAGCACGTGACTTCCTCTACAGGATGCAACGACTTTACGTCAGTCCGACTTTACAAAGTAATGAAGCGCAAGATCCACAGAACAATGTTTTTGGCATTGGTCTGACCCCCCCCCCCCCCCCCCCATAACACCGTTAGACGCATTTGGCAATTTAATAATCCAAACAGGATAACTTATTCATTTTAACGTGCGAAATCCTCATCAAAATGCAACGGATATTGAATTATTATCTCGAAAGAAACAACAACAACAAAAAAACTATGAGCGAATTTGTTTACGTCAAAATATGAAACTATTACAGAAAGTATCTTCTATCGTGAATGGAACGAACTAGTTCCACGAGAAAGATGCTAATATTTTTTTGCATAATACTGTATGTGGAAAGTAAATCTATTGGATGATACTAATTACTTTTAATTTTATATAATTTTTCTTGATAAAGTTAGTTAAAAAACGTGCCATATATCGAGAAAGGTCCGTGCTAGCGTTCTTAAATGGGTGTCATTCGTTTTCTAATGAAAAATTACGTCGAAGATGATTATTTATGTATCGTTAGTGAAAGTCCTAATTTTTTAGTGATTTTTCAAAAATCCATTCGAAAATTGGGGCGGGGTTACATTTTGCTCTCTCCCCCCCTCTCTCTCTCTAACGTACATACCCCCCACCCACCCAGCCACACACAGACATCATCTTAAAACTTCCGATTCAAATTCATGGATGCTTAAAACGCGCTTTTTCGTCAAAAACTTCGAATTTTTGACCCCTTTACAATACTTTCCCTATAAGTGATACTATGTATTTAAGAAAAGTGACCAGCCACAAATGGTAAGGAGGCGAAGTCGGCAGTCACTCTATTTTGAAGCAATAGCAAGTGGAGCTTGGTGGTCGCTTCTGCGTTTCCCATTAAATCTTTGTCACACCCATTTAATGAAAAATAGTAAATTTGTTGTCTCACTCTACAGCACCGTCCTCAGTGGTTTAAATAATGCCTTTGTTACTTTTAGGTTATTTCGTGGTCAGCCCCGACACCTATCGCCAGCGAGCCGTTTCGCCACTATGTGAGCGTCAGATGTTGATGACCAACGAGGAGGCGATCGTCAGGTTGCACGGGGAGAGCAGGCGGGACTGCTCTCTGGCCGTGCAGGTGGACGAGATGGACATAGCCGCAGCCTGGAAGTGCTCCACCTCCTCTTTCCTACAGGCATCCCAGGGCAAAAACGTATCCAACCAATCCACTCAAGTACGTGTTACTCTTAGAGGTAGTCTACACTAAGGCTCCTAGATATACAGGCTGACGCGACTCCAACCGGTGCAGTCATTTTTTTTTCATTTATAGCAATGGCACTTAATGCAATGGTCATTCACCAATCAGCTGCAGTATCGTGAGGCACTTAGTCGTCACATGTCGTTGCCCCAGCGTATAAGTGGACGCGGAACTACACCCAACATCGTAACATCCACGCCCCACATTTGGAACTCGAACCCACAGCCGAGCTAGCGCGAGGAAACACTTGCCTTGACCGCTCAGCCACCAGATCGGCCAGTCAGTTATTCTCTGCCTGTGGTATTTCGACTGTGCGCACATGCTCATGGCAGATATTTGATACGCAATCTAGCTATGAAATAGGTTCTTCTGCTTTCAAAAAATTGTACCAATCATTCAAGAAAGTTCTCTAGAATGTTGTAATTTTCCTGAGATACCGAGAAAAGGACGAAGAAGTAACCCTCTTTCCGCCATGTACGGCCGTCGCTTTAACTGTGAGTAAAAATGGCCGCCGTTGCGCCAGCCTGTATATTTAGGAGCCTTATGCGACATGTTTGGCGAGAGATCGAGACAGTATCTAACAAAAAGAAAAGAAATCAGCAGTCCGATGGAGCCAAAATGGTTTTGCGTGAATATATATATATATATATATATACTACGTGACAGTGAAAATGAGACAACAAAAATATGCAAATTGCAGGGTAGACGCAGCTCACCGAATTATGTAAATGATGCGAAATGCGCAACTGTCCCGCGCACGTTGAGTGATATATAAAGGAAGGAACCTGCAGAATCGGCAATAGTCGCGCCGCTCTGTCTGCCAGAGAAATCATTTTGCATAATTTTTTCTTAGAGGAAACGTGTAGTAGCAGAGAATGACAGGCCGCCTCCAACCGAGGCAGTTCCAACAGACAGACGATTTCACGAGTAGTGTGGTGATCGGACTCAGAAGGGCAGGTTATACCATACGTCAAATCTCAGCGGACAGCCACCTACACGCGTCCACGTTGCACCGGCTGTGGCGAAGATAATTGGAACAAGGGAATGTGGCACGTTTGAGGAGTGCCGGTGCGGTCAGAGCGACGTCAGCACGCATGGACCGACGCATCCGCTGGCAAGCATTGGCGGCCCCGCAAGCCACTTTCATCGCTCTTTAGCAGCATGTGCAGGACACCTTTGATACTCCGATATCGACCATTATCCGCCGATTGATCGCCGGCGACCTGCACTCATGGCGCCCGTTAAGAAGACTACAATGGACCCAACAGCACAGACGCCTCCGTTTGCAATGGTGTCGGGATAGAGCCACGTGGACGGCGGAATGGCACAGGGGCGTTGTTCTCAGACGAGTCACGCTTCTGTTTTAGCAATGACAGTCGCCGTGCACGAGTCTGGTGCTGAAGTGGTGACAGGTCCAATCCGGCCACATCTGTGGAACGCCACACCGCGCGACAACACGGCATCATGGTTTGGGGCGCCATCGTCTACGGACTACGATAGCAGGTCACCTCTGGTTCGTATTGGGGGCACTATGACGACCCAACGTTAAGTGGATGACGTGCTGGGCCAGTGACACTACCGTTCCTTCAGGGCGTGCCCAATACGCGAGCGGCCAGTGTGTATACCAAGCCAGCCCCTCCGCTCACCATTACACGCGGATATTGGTTGGCTTTCGGAGCGATCGCCAAATGTATCACGTGACGAGCGGAGAGACATTCCTTCTCAAGGTTATTTCGGAGCAAAACACGTGATATTTCTCCTCTTCTATAACGTGGAGGAGGGTGGGCGCGGGTACAAGTGCAAAAAAATGTGAATGAATGATTCAATATACTTCGGATTTGATTAATTTAATGCATGAAAGACTTCTCATTTACGTTCAAGTCATAACTGAATACTTTGTTAAAGTTATAGCTCTAAGGCAATAGATTGATTTTTACTTTCATATATATGGGCGAAAATTTGAATTCCAGTTTTTGTCGGGAGAGCACCTTTCAAGCAACCTTGACCACAAATCAGACGTTTTTAAAGTCATGCATGTATGTGTTTGATGTGTGTGCGTACGAGTGTGTGTCGGTAAGTCTGTGGAGATGATATCTCCCGAACGAATAAAGCGATTCGAATGAAATTTAGTATAAAATAAAAATTAGAGAAAAAAAAATTAGAAAAATTAGTGAGTGCGTGAGTGTGTCAGTAAATCTGTGGAGATGATATCTCACGAACGAATGAAGCGATTCGAACGAAATTTGGTACAAAATTACAATTAGGGAAAACCGGAAACCTGTTGCTTAATGTTAGAACATGTATTAGCAAAATAAGATTTCTTTTAGCAAAATGCTAAATAAAACTAACATAGTTTAAAGCTTTATTTGGAACTTGCATCTCCTTTAGGGAAAAAATAAAAATGCTGAAAATTTGGGAAACCAAAATCCAATCTTTATTTTTTTTTTTCTCTTATAATAAATTGCATATTCCACAATTACAAAAAATAGTATTTTTTAACATTGTCTTTAACACATTTGACAAGTATTTTCCATAGTTTGTTCATAAATAAATACTGTTACTGAAAGTATATATATATATCCATAAAAACTGTTATAAAAAGAATTGCTAAACACAGCATATATGTATGTGAACAGTAATGTTTACTTTTGAAATATTTATTAACTGTCTCAGAAATATGGCCCATGCTTATCTAAATAAATTAAAGGTGTACAGTGATGATAATGCATTAAATAGTTTTAAGTTATATTGAATATAAAAATCAGTAATAGTATATATGGTGAAATATTTATCTTTAAATTTGTTATGCTGACAGAGTAAATATTGATGACGGATTTTATCCCCAAACATTTTAATCCAATATCTAGTTAACTTTGTTATATTTTTTGTCATTTTTCAGTCATAATTTTCCAGAATTTAAATCCAATTGAAAATATTGTGGTTTCAGTTTTTTTATAGCTTATTTCTTTGTTATAAATGATTAAAAATGAGCCTACAATATTTTCATGTTACCTATTTAATAATAATGATAATATATATATATATATATATGTATATATATATATATATATGCTGATTTATACCTTTATTTTGTAAGTTTGTTAGAAAGTTAGGTTTTCCGAGTTACAGCTTCTCACTTTTCTTTCATTGGCTTTCAAACTTTTTTTATTATATATATATATATATATATATATTCACAAAAAAAATCCATAAATGTCAAATTAATGAGATCCTACATTCTACGGTATAAATATAATATATTACTAATTTGAATGAACGATTACACATACGTGACTTGCTGCGGCGCGGTAGCCGAGTGGTTAGCGCATGGGAATTGCACTCGGTAGGCCCGGGTTCGATTCCCGTCACTACCAAAACTGCTGCCGTGTTCACGCGATATACGATCACGTTAAACATGTGAGTCCGTAAGTCCTTCCGAGAGGTTGGTGGTAGGGAAGGAGAGTACGGTCCCTGTGGATGCCTCCCCCACTGGGTTCCGGTTTAAATTGGGTGGCACTTCCCGACCGTCCAAACAGTTACCTTACACCTTTCTGGTAGGTCGGACGGTCTGGGTTTCAACAACAACAACACTTTCCAACTGCGATGCAATTTTATTTAAACATCTCTAAAATGTGATACATTCAGCGGTGATATTTTTAAAATTATCACAATAGTACAATAATTTATTATATTTGAAAACTTTATCGAAAACAAATGAACTTTATTAATTGAGAATTTTGTTTCATATGCAATTTCAAATTTTTCTTTTACGGTTTTGATTTATTTACAATTTATTATACAATATTTATTAATATATATGCAGACACACACAGATATCACTTCAAAAACGTTCGATTCGTGTTCAGGGATACTTGAAACGAGCTCTACCTTCGAAAACACAACCTCGAATTCGAGTTTTCGCCCCAGTCACAATAGTTTCTCTATACATTATACCAGAGTTTTTCAAACTTATTTGGGCGCGAAAACCTTTTGAAATGTAATGTGATGGTGGAAACTACCAAAATAAGAAAAATCTCTTGTCCAAATTATACATCAATTTTACTCTGTTCTTAAATTTTTTTAAAAATTTACATGAAACTATCATGTCGCGGAACACCAAGGGTTCCGCAGAACAAACACATCTTGAAAAACGTTGCATTATACTATGTGTGTCGGAAAAGTATATATATTGCTCTCATAAACCGAAAAATGTCAAGCAAATTTCCTTAAAGTGTTCCAAATTTTGCATTTTTAAAATGGCAAATATTTCCTCCTAATCTTCAAATTATTTTAATAGTATTACACAAAATGAATAAAACTTACCTAGTCGGATTGTTATTTGGTTTATAAATAATCCAACCAGTATTTGAAATTCTACTGTATATTTGGATAAGGTTTCTAATATCTTCCCTATTTGTGCTAGATGCTCTCAAAATCACGCAATCATTATTCGATTTGTTGTAATCTACCTTGATTGTAAAATCTTTTTGTAAATGGGGTAAATAATCTGATACAAATGTATCTAATGACATTCTCAAACGCCGCAATCTGATATGCAATCAAATTATGAACAATATCCTTTATTAAAACAATTCGTCTTTCCCTCCAATTGCGGGTGTTGCCAGAATAAACCAGAACTGGCGATGAAACGACGTTTGGCGTGTGGCACGAGAGATTACTTCTGAATATTCTGAATCGGGATACCTTCTGTCTTATCGCGCCCAATACCATTTACCAGCAGGTTAACGCCCGACCACACACAGCACGCATCAGCCAACATGCCCTGCAAGGTACCCAGGTGCTTCTCTGGCCACCAATCTCCACAGATCTCTTACCAATAGAACACGTCTGGGACGTGATTGGACGTCGCTTGCATGCGCTGCCACCGCCGCGTTTAGATGACGAACTCTGGCAAATGGTTGGCAGTTCGTTCCTACATTCCAGTTTCGTTTTAGAAACCCCTTACACTTTATAAGGTAATTCCTTGTCTACATTTTGTTATTTAAAAAGCGAGTCGGCTGTATTGTTTTCTTTGCAAAACAGCCTTTCGGCATAAATATACATAGACATACATAGGTAGTATACGTAGACATAGTAAACGTCAATGAATACAAAAATGATACAAATAAATAAAATGGTACAAAACGTAGAAACAGAATGTTGAATGAAATGTTTGAAATAGCCGAAATAAATGAAAAATTTTAAAAAGTAAAGAGAAAACAAAAGTATACAAACAAAAAGTTGGAACTTTGCAAAAATTTTACCCATATTCCATTGATCAGAGGATAATTAAAAGCATAAACAACTCATAAACTAGTAAATCCGTTAATACCATTACAAATCCTTTTTTGCAATAAGAATATATAGTTTTTAATTTTGAGAAAACAGAGTTGTGCGACCTGAGATTTGGGCATCGAAATAATTAGAGAATAAAGATTTATTTCGAAGGGATATTTCAGGCACGAAGCCAAAGGAGGGGTTGGGGGGGGGGGGGGGTATCTTGGAACCCTTCCAAATGAAATGAAAAACATTGTACATAAAGTAAAAAAGCATTCCTGAAGGGAATTTACAAATTTTCCGAAAATTCAAACAACCTCAAATCCATGGATCACAAAAATAAATTTATGTATCACATATTTCCATTGAACTTAAAGCGTTAAATTCCGTTGCAACATTACATGATGACGGGAGGTCCATTGTACAATAGTAAGGAAATTGCGAGAAATTTTCTCTTAAGTTTGAGATATTATTAAAACAATAACTAGAACATTCTCTCTGACTCCCATGGTTCTTACATTCTTTATCTGCAGATCCAAATTCGAGGACTCCGACTAGCGGCGTAACTAAGAATTTTAGTTCCTTAAACAAAATATGTAAAAGAACCCCCTCGAAATTTTAATTTAACCACGAAAAATAAAAGTATTTACGAAAACGCTTTTGTTTAGGGGCCTTAAAAATCTTAGGGGTACCAAAATTTTGAATCCCTTAAAATTTAAACCCCCAAATGATTGACAAGTAAATTTTTGTTATAAAATTATGTAATGTTCTTTTGTAGCTTATTTTTTATTTGAACTAGTAATTTTTTTATTATATATTCTAGTGTTTTTTCTGAAACTAAATGTTACAATAGAGATAAAAGAGTCTATATTTTTCTCTGCATGTATTTATTTTTCTTTGCAAATCAGCGAATTTTTAAAAAAATAATTTGTGTGCAACACATGACTTTTCTTACAGATTAAAATTCATGTTCTCTTTGTTTTGTTTATAATGCATTCAAATTTAATAGTCCAAAACAACACGGATACATTTTTAAATAATCCCGAACTTCAAGTTTAAACTCAATTTTCGTTTCTATCTGGTTACTGGACGTATTTTCAAATGGTTGTGTTGAAAAAAGTCCAAAAATCTGAAATATCTTGAGAACGGTTCACCCTAGGGTTGACTTTATTCATCTCATCGTCAAAAATTACATATAAAACAAGCGTTTAATCAATACATTTATGCATTTTTAGATTTTCAAGATAGTGAGAAATAACGAGCAGAAAGCTCTCTATTTCGCAGAAAAAAAAGGCCAATTCTTTTTTCTGAATTGGACCAAAATCTAATCAGCACCAAGGTATACCACAAAACCTACCCAATTTTGTTCAATAGTTTTTGGGCTAGATTGGATACATACATTTCACAGGCACACACAAACGCATGTTAAAAAATAGTGTATTCATGTTCTAGAGTGCCTGAAACATGCAGATCCGTCGGAAACTCGAGTTCCTATTTTAGACGTATTGTGGCGTAGTGGTAGCGTGGTTTTATAGTCACAGCCAAATAACTCTCGAGTGACTTCAATTCTTTATTTATTTACAGCAATTAGGTAATATACAATTTAGGTTACAAATGTATCCAAATCTGATGTGAGGCGAATAGTCCGCTGAGGTCACTCTGACGTGTTCAAGAAAATGTCCACATCAATTTCCAGTGGAAAGTCTATGAGAGGTAATTCTCTAACTAGGTTTCAAGATGAAACTGACGTAAGTCCACGATGCGGTGACGTCCTGTCACGACAATATGCTAGACCCGGGTGGTCTGAATTGTAGACTAGCGGTAGTCTATCTGGATCGAGTCCTACTGGGCCCTCGATCTCTCTTCCGTTCCGTCCTTAGGTCAGGAACTATCGCAGAAGACTTCTGCTCAAAAACCAAATACAGGGCCTATGCCCGAGAAGCACTCTCTTTCCAAAAAGACGAGCTCTCTTGTCGAAGATCAGATCTTAACTGCTCTCTCAAAAAACTGCTCCGGTAGCCCTCAGAAAAAGAGCCACCAGGGGACAATTTACTCTCTATTTTTTTATTGGATCTTAATATCCGTGATGTCATTTTTCTTGAGTCTCATTTGTCCGGAGACTCGTGCCAGTAAGTCTAGGGGACACTCCCCTCACGTCTGGAGCTAACGTCCACGCGATCACTCAAGGCGGTTCATGCCAGCTTAGCCTTTCTTTTTAACTGTCAATTTTCCAGACATGGTGGCGCGGGATTCGCGACGTCCATTGTTCTGGTGACCTCTGGTGTCTTTAACATTCAAAGGGTCACAGGTGTGCCCGGTCTGGAATTTCTAAGCCCCAATTCCAATTCGGGGGGGGGGAGATTTAATTACAGCTTCATTTGCTGAATTAATTTAATTCGGCACAATCCCTCCCCCCTTAGGGAGATTTTGTCTAGCAGGCAAAATCTGTAAGGCAAAGGGTTAGACATGGTTCACCTGACAACATCATTGGAGGCAACAAGGATTAAAATAAAACAAAAAAAAGTAATATATACATAACACAATTCCTA
The DNA here is from genome assembly GCA_951213105.1 of Amaurobius ferox. NCBI lineage: Eukaryota > Metazoa > Arthropoda > Arachnida > Araneae > Amaurobiidae > Amaurobius > Amaurobius ferox. Next base: position 172,325,618 of record OX578135.1, on the reverse strand, counting down.
CAAAATTATAAAAATATATACAGCACAATTCCTACAAAAATTATAAAAATATATACAGCACAATGTAATACAGTTTTTTCTAATCTGGCAGCATTCTGCTCAGACAGTCTGCATGTCCGATATCCTTTCCAGCCCGGTGAATTATCTGATAGTTAAAAGGCTGTAGAGCTAGGGCCCATCTCATCAATCTAGGGTTCTGACCATAATTGGTTTTAAGGAACACTAATGGGTTATGATCGGTTTCGATTGTGAACTTTTGACCATCAAGGTAATGTCGCAGCTTTTTTATTGCAAAAATTATGCCTGCGCATTCCTTCTCCGTGGTTCCAAACCTTTGTTCCGTTGTCGTAAATTTCCTACTCAAATATAATATTGGGTGGTCAGTATTATCCGCCCCCTTCTGAGCCATTATTACGCCCAGCCCTTTTAATGACGCGTCAGTTTGAAGGATAAACTCCTTAGTGAAATCGGTTGCGTATAACACAGGCTTTTCTGTCAGTTTTGTTTTAAGCTCGTTAAAAGCGCTCTCGCACTCTTCCGTCCATACTATCTCCTCCTTCCTATTCTTTCCTTTCAGTGCCCGAGTCAGAGGTTCGGCAATAATTGCGTAATTACGTATATAGCGTGCGTAATAACCACTAAGGCCTAAAAACTGCCTGATTTGGGTTTTATTTCGGGGCGTCCGAAACTCTAACACCGCTTTAATTTTCGCCTCGGTCGGCGTCCTTTGACCGTTCCCTACCATGTGTTCTAAGTATTTAACACAACTCTGTCCAAATTTGCATTTGGCAGGTTTTATCGTTAGTTTGGCAGAAGCGATTTTCCTCAAAACAACATCCAGGTGTTTTAAATGTTCATCCCAGGTCTCTGAGAAAATGGCAACGTCGTCCAGGTACGGGACACAAAACTCCTCACAACCCTGTAACAATTGTGCCATGAACTTGGAGAAACAATAGGGGGCGTTGACTAAACCGAACGGAAGCACTAACGGTCGGTACGTTCCGAAGGTCGTGACGAACGCGGCTAACCTTTGAGCTCTAGGGCTTAAGGGGATCTGCCAGTACCCCTTGGTCAGATCAATTACCGTAATGAACTTCGCTGACGACACCTTCTCTATTCTATCATCCATGTTAGGTAGCGGATAATATTCTGTGCGAATAATTGAATTTAACCGCCTGTAATCGACACATAATCTCGGGTCCTTTCCTGGACTTTCCACTAGGATTATGGGTGAAGTATAATCCGACTCTCCAATCTCAATGATTTTTAATTCCAGCATTCTCTTAATCTCCCGTTTCACAATATCGTTCTGTCTCGGGGACGTCCTATACGGTTTAGAGCGCACGGGTTTATTACTTATAAGTTCGATATCGTGCTCTATTAAATGCGTTCTGCCTGGATCATTTGAAAATAGATTTTCATGCGATTTCAGTAATTTCCTCAACTCTTCAATCTGTTCTGAAGTGCACTTTTCTCGTAACGCACTGTCCGTGACGATTTCCTCGAATTAAAAAATGTTGGGATTAGCTACGGGATATGAAATATCCAACTCCGAATCCTTCGTTTCCTCTGCAACATTTTCGCTTATTAAAACATTCACGCACTCCACGCGCTGGTGATATGGTTTTAATAAATTTACGTGGTACACTTGTACCTTTTCAGATTTCCCTGGCATCCTTACAGTGTAATTTGTCTCGGATAATTGTCTCTCAATAGTCCCGGGACCTATCCACTTAACGGCTAATTTATTTGGCCGGTGTGTCGCCAAAACCAAAACCTGATTCCCTGCCTTAAATTCTCTTTTAACGGAACCCTTATCATAATACTCCTTTCGTTTTATTTTGTTATCTGTCTCCGTTTCCGAAGCCAGCTGCTGACAATGCCTTAATCGGTTTAAAAGGTCAAATACATAATCCGTGACCACATCATCTGTTATCGGCTCACGCGCCCACTGCTCGAACAATAGAGTCTCCGGTGTCCGAAGGTTCCTGCCGTGAACTAACTCGGAGGGACTAAATCCAGTAGATTCGTGGGTGACATTGCGTAATGCCAGCAAGACTGAGGGCAAATGTCGCTCCCATTCAGTACCGGTTTCGGCACACATTGCACGCAAAAGTCTTTTAATTGTTCGGTGAAATCTCTCGACTGGATTTGACTGGAGGTGATAAATAGAACTATGGGTGGTTTTCACTCCAAACTTTTCGAAGAACGTCGTAGTCAAGTTGCTAGTGAAATAGCTTCCATTGTCCAATTGGACTTCCCTCGGGTACCCAATGCGGCTAAATAACAACAACAAAGCATCCGTCACGTTCTGCGAGCTTACCGTAGATAAAGGTATAGCTTCAGGATATTTAGAGGCTATGTCAATACAAATTAGGAGGTACCTATTATTTTTCGAAGATACCGGCAGCGGCCCTACGGTATCTATGTTTATTTTTGAAAATATTTCTGAAATCACAGGCACAAGTTTAAGTGGGGCTTTTTTCTTTTCTAATGATTTCCCCACCCGCTGACATGCATCGCAAGTTTTTACCATTTCTTCAACGTTTTTAAAGCATTGAGGCCAAAAATAGTGTCTCAAAAGCTTATCCTTGGTCTTAGTAGTTCCCATGTGCGAACCAAAACCTTCATGACAAAGACTTAATATTTTTTATCTATACTTAGTGGGAATCAACAGCTGTTTCCTAACTAATCCTCGGTGATCTGTCGATTTTCTGAACAGTAATTCGCGTTCAATTACAAATTCCGACGTTTTATTTTGCTCTACCTTTTCCCAGAGAGACTTTAAATTTGGGCATTTTTTCTGTTCCTCTAAGAATTCAGTAGCGTCTACGTTTATCAATTCTTGCGTAGGGTATGGTTCAACAGGAGGTAAATCAATCGGTTCTTCTAGCCCATCTATTAATTCTTCACTTTCCGCCACATTTGCGGGTTCTGACTCAATCAATTTTAATTTTTCATCGAAATTTCCTTTATTTCCCGTTTCCGCGCTCCCTTTTGGTTCTTCGGTCGCTTTTTTAGATTTGCTTTGACTCCTCGTAATCATAGCATTAATTCTTTGGGGGTTATCCTTATTTAAGTCGATTAATTCCTGACTTGAGTTCCCCAACAGATAGTGATTCATCTCTACTGATTTGCCCACGATGGCTGCTTTGGCTCGAATGGTTCCGAATTCAGTGCTTTCCAAAATTACACGAGCTAGCGGTAGACACATAAAATCATTTCCTAAGGGTTGCTTTACCCACACGGTCTCCCCTGTAAAATCTTCGGGTTTTACTAGATTGATGGACGCAAGATCTATGCTACTTCCGCTGTCACGAAGTATAAGCGTATCTATGGAATTCACTTTTGCCCGGCTTAAATAGGGTTTAAATGAAGCATTAAAATGGTCGGTCGTCTCTAGATTATTTACAATCTCCGCGCCCCTTTTTGATTCGGTACAGTTCGTACTGATGTGTCCGATTTTCCGGCAGAGATAGCACGTTACACTTTTCTTCCGCTCGAATTCTTTCGTTCTCCAATCGTTATTTGTTTGGCTAGCACTCGACCCATTTTTAGGCACGTTCCTATTTACATCCACCCTTTTCCCAGCTTGGGTTTGTTCGGTTGTTTTTGGGCGGTCTACAAATTTCCTTTCGGGAGGTTTAAAAATTTGGGGTTTCTTTATAAAACGTCTAGATGCCTCATAATCATCTAATTTCTTTGCTAGTTCGCTTGGTCTGTTAACCTTTCCCCAATTATCGATGAAGTGTTCTTTCACTTCGGCCGACACGCGTCTTTTTATTTGGTCCGCCACCATCAGTTCTTTTAAAGATTCAAAATCCTGAACCTCTATTTCTCTTAGCCATCCTTCGAGATATGCCCGTAACTCAAAAACGAGGTCTTTCCAGAGCTCTCCTTCTCGTTTTTTATGTGTTTGGAATTTGGTCCTAAGGGTCTCTGAGTTAAGTTTAAATCTTTCCATCAGTACCGACTTAATATGTTCATAGTCATCGACTTTATCTTCGGGCTCCCTAATTATAATTTCGGCGATCTCAATCGGTATCAAACTAAGTAATTGAGTTACCCATTCCTCCTTATCGATCCCATTCTTACGAGCTTGACGCTCAAATAAAGTCAGAAATAGAGCCATATCCGATTTTTCGGTTTCATATTTCTGCATTACAGATATTAGATTTCTAGGGGGTCTCGCGCTCTCATGACTCGACGAGGCCAAGCTAATTGTTTCCCCACTTTGAGCCACACGTAACCTTTCAAGTTCGTATGCCCGTTCCTCTCTTAATCTTTCGGATTCCGATTCCCTGGATTCATGTCGTTCCTCTATAATCGTTTCTAACATGGCCTTAACACCTGGTTCGTCAAAATCTGGACTCTCTTGAATTTTTTTAACAAGGTCGATTACTTTTTCATCCTCTCCCAACTCTAGACCTAATTCTACAACGAGGCTTTGAAGATCCGTTTTTCTATGCCTTTTTAAAAACGCCATTTCAAATAATTCGTGAATTCACGGGGAATCACTACACAATGCTTTAATTATAACAATAATCCAATTTTTAAAACGTCCTTTTCCAAAGGTCAATACACACAGTACCTATAATTTATCCCACAATACACTAATCCCTCTTCCTTACTTCCCAGCTTAACAATAAGACTCTCAGCTGAAGAAGGGGAGAATTCCTTTCAATTGAAACTGCCTGGGGCGTGTCTAGCACGGCTTAACTATCCCCACAGCTCTAAGCCTCTAAGGATTATAACACACAATAACACATCTATCTCCTGACTAGCAATGGTTATACAATTTACATTAAATAAAACTATTAGTTGCAATAACACTTTACAAGATTTTATCTTGGTCATTCAATTATAATTATTCGGATACTTATGCCACAATTTAGTTAAGTTTAAATGCAACTTCCAACACTATACAATATGATTGTATGGCATTAATTTAAATTAATGTAAGACATATATAATAACATTTTGCCAAAAAAAATAGTTTACTAAACTGGAATATTTTAAAAATTTCCTAGAACACAGACTTGCATACCGTTTGACAGTTACGCACATACAACAATTTAATCTGGTTCTTAATTAATTTAGCTAACTTTCACAAATTACAAATTAATCTAATTCTACCAAAATTGTGTTTGCCTCCAAAAAATGAGTCAGGCTTACCTTGTCTGAAGACCCTCGCTCTGCGTCGATGTCACTCAGCTCAATGACGATGCCGTCTCCTCTGACGTAACCTTTCACCACAGGATGACTCGCAACGGTTTCAGAAGGGATCTGGCACTCGCTCCTGGACGGGATGTCCTCTTAAAGTCTTGGACGGGATGTCCTCTTAAACTCTTGGACGGGATGTCCTCTTAACTCTTGGACGGGATGTCCTCTTAAACTCTTGGACGGGATGTCCTACAGCTCCAGTCCGCAGTGGTCCGGTCTGTTTACTTGCTTCAACTTCTTGATGAAGTGTGGGCCTGTCGTCTTTAATTTGACGATCGATTTATCCAACTCAGCTGCCACCAAAATGGCTGTGGCGTAGTGGTAGCGTGGTTTTATAGTCACAGCCAAATAACTCTCGAGTGACTTCAATTCTTTATTTATTTACAGCAATTAGGTAATATACAATTTAGGTTACAAATGTATCCAAATCTGATGTGAGGCGAATAGTCCGCTGAGGTCACTCTGACGTGTTCAAGAAAATGTCCACATCAATTTCCAGTGGAAAGTCTATGAGAGGTAATTCTCTAACTAGGTTTCAAGATGAAACTGACGTAAGTCCACGATGCGGTGACGTCCTGTCACGACAATATGCTAGACCCGGGTGGTCTGAATTGTAGACTAGCGGTAGTCTATCTGGATCGAGTCCTACTGGGCCCTCGATCTCTCTTCCGTTCCGTCCTTAGGTCAGGAACTATCGCAGAAGACTTCTGCTCAAAAACCAAGTACAGGGCCTATGCCCGAGAAGCACTCTCTTTCCAAAAAGACGAGCTCTCTTGTCGAAGATCAGATCTTAACTGCTCTCTCAAAAAACTGCTCCGGTAGCCCTCAGAAAAAGAGCCACCAGGGGACAATTTACTCTCTATTTTTTTATTGGATCTTAATATCCGTGATGTCATTTTTCTTGAGTCTCATTTGTCCGGAGACTCGTGCCAGTAAGTCTAGGGGACACTCCCCTCACGTCTGGAGCTAACGTCCACGCGATCACTCAAGGCGGTTCATGCCAGCTTAGCCTTTCTTTTTAACTGTCAATTTTCCAGACATGGTGGCGCGGGATTCGCGACGTCCATTGTTCTGGTGACCTCTGGTGTCTTTAACATTCAAAGGGTCACAGGTGTGCCCGGTCTGGAATTTCTAAGCCCCAATTCCAATTCGGGGGGGGGGGGGGAAGATTTAATTACAGCTTCATTTGCTGAATTAATTTAATTCGGCACAGTATATTGTAGGGAAAGTAAGACGTTTTTCCATGCCAATGACAAACTGCTCAGCCTATTTTCTAAAGAGGGGGCTACTTTGTAATTTTGTTGCCCTCGCCCTCTTCGGAAATCTGGCTTGGGCATGGAGAATTTTGACCCATTGAATCTATAATCTGACAGTTGCCATTCATATACACATCGCTCAAAGACACTTTAGGTGAATTATTTTTACTTCCCTTGCAATACATAGTAATATATAGATCAATGGCGGCTCGTCAGGTGATGCAGGTGAAGCGCTGCTTCACCTAAAATTGGGTTAAATATTTTTTTTTATTATTCTGAATTATTTTGATTTTTTTGTCAAACTTAAAATTTAATCAAAAAATGAATATCTGAAATTTTCATTTGACCTTACCCAAACTTATATTTTTGTTATTTAACTTCATTACTCCATTATTATAATCAGAATTACTTATATTTGCATTTAGTGGCCAAGTAATGTTAACATCGAGACATCTGACTCCCATGTGCAACGCACTCTTTAAATGCACCAACACTCTTCTAAGGAAAGTATAGTAATCGTGCCGAAAATAGGAACTCGCGTTTCCGGCGGATCTACTCCTTTCGGACACTCTAGAACACGAAAAAACCATTTTTAGCGTGACGTCTGTCTGTGTGTCATGTTTGTCCGATCCATCAAATCCATCATCATTTCAAATCATCCATTTCACTATCGGTATCTGTGTCGAAATCTTTTTCCTCGTTATAAACGCCATTTTGAAGGCTGAAGATTGAAAAGTACACTATTTAGTCCGCAGATGGTATTTGTAGTATAATGAATTAGCGTAAAAAAGTTGTCTCGCCTCACCCGACATCTGACTGGAACTGATAATTTACAATGTCTATACTCTCCCCACGCAGAACAGGAAAGGGTCAAATACGAGTTCATTTACCTTATGAAGGAATCCAAATAGGAATAAGATTACTTTAACTTATGAAGGAATCTAAATAGGAATAAGATTACTTTACCTTATGAAGGAATCTAAATAGGAATAAGATTACTTTAATTATGAGGGAATCTAAATAGGAATAAGATTACTTTACCTTATGAAGGAATCTAAATGTAGGTTATTTGATAAGGAAGGATCGCTCTCATCTGGAGGTATATTTTGAATACAAATTCTATGAAAAGTGCATTCTAATCTTGAGGGGAAATATTGCCCAATATGTTTCCCATTCTAATAGAACAGTTTATTATTATTACTTTTTGAATACTTGCAAATGTTTTACAGATGCAGAATTTGTTTTATTTCAGGTGCCAACATCAGACCTGGAACTGCTGGAAAGGAGCCATTCCCTGAGAATGATGCGGGTGAAGGGGCGGCTAAAGGGCGCCGAGGAAAGACAGATGGAAAGGGGCGGCTCTTTCAAGGAGGCTAAAAAGATCGGATTTCTCGCCAACGACTTCGAAGCCGATGGGGGGGACATACACAAAAGTAACTTTTAGATTCATCTTTCAAATTTATAACGCAATGAGCCGTAAATGAATACTGTGTTTAAAAAATAGCATAATATAACCAGAAAGATCAATCATGCATAAACATTAAGAAACACTTTCCAACTGAAATGCAATTTTACTGAAACATCTCTAACATGTGATACATTCGGTACTAATACTTTTTAAATTATCACAGTACTGCAGTAATTTATTATACTTGAAAACTTAAAACTTTGAAAAAGCCAATTACATAAAATGAACTTTATTCAAAGGACGTCATCGAAATATAAATCATCTGCTTCTCTATGTAAAATCAATGTATATTTCATTTACATCACTTATATTCCAGCCTCCAGAGCTAATCAATTTTGCTTGAAAAAAATTCAGCAATTCTTATACAACCCACCTTATAATCACTTGATTTGTTTACATTCTGCATACGTTAAAATAAGGCTTCGTTGCAAAAATAATCACAGTTAGTGATCATTTAAAGTAAAAATATTGTAATTGCATTGGCACATTTAGATACACAGATAATACGCAAAAATAAAGCCCTTTTAGGATGGATGCAACACTGAGTATAAATTGAAAGAATCTTTACACATTGAAAAAAAAATGGATGCCATATTTTATTTTGCAATAAGTCACGTGATCTCTTCATATAATATGGGTGTAATTATTATTTCAATTTTTCTTTAAAAAACTACCTCACATATTTTGCTGAAAATTTTTTTGTACGTTTTATGTAATGATTTGAATATTTCCTAACACTTTCGAAGCAATTTGTGAATTTTAACTCTGCTTAATAAAATGTTTGAAAAATTATGTCCCATAGGGTTCAATGTATTTCATATTTTCAACCCGGATTCAATCCGAAACTAATTGGGTGATATTATGCATTTACATTCCCATATGCCCCATAGATCGTCTCAACAATATACTAAAATTTCATTTTTACGGAAATTATCGTGCGAACGAACAGAGAACAGATAGACAGACAGAATGAAAGAACAAAGTCATAAACACTTTACAACTATGTTAGAAAGTGTTAATAAAAATAAACTATGTAACTGATTTTGGAAGCAAAACGATCCTCCGCGGTCAGGGCGATATGCAGTAACACTATCTTAAGTAGAAATTGTAACTTCCCTCAATAAGTAAAATACCCTTTGTGCGAAGGATAAGGAAAAATTAAGCAACATATATAAGCACAAATAAAATGATAATGCAGTATACAGCTATTTCGAGGATACTCTGGATCCCCTTCATCAGTCAAGAAAACCAACAAACCCAAAGTTCAAAAGAGGAATGGAACATTACTCTGTTGGTACTATTTAAAGTACTATTTGAAGGTAATGTCTTGTATTCACCCTTGATGATTTTACAATTACATTGCCTTCAATCCACTGTTCTTCACTCCATTTTAACAATTCGTTTTAATTCGTAAGAATTGTTTCTAGTTTTTCATTCTGATGACAAGCATTCTCTTGAGTTTTATCTAGTAATCAATTGAATTATTTTTCTTGTGTTGGATGTTTTACTGTATCTTTTCAATTTTTCTCTACTTTAATTTTTATATTTAACTCAAGAAAGGGCACCCTAAATATTTAACTTTTGATAAGATATCTACTAGAAAGGCTCATTTGTTGAAATTAAACAAATATCTCAGTTTTTAATGGGCTATCTCAAAGAAAAAGTGGAGAATTTGTACTTCTGAGAGGCTTCGAAACCCACAGACCTTAAATATGCAATGAAAAAAAGGATCTGTCCAAAAGAGTTGATCCAAAAGAGTAATAGTGTTATGTGGATTTTAACCACACGTTCGGTCAGAACGCATAATTCAGTAATATTATTCATTAAAACAACCTCCGACATTGGCCTTGTCGAATAAAATACATATAAATCAACTTAATGAAAAATGAGGACAACGGACATGATATAAAACACTAACAATTATTTATTAACAAAAAGGAAATTAAAAGTAATAAAAACATATTTAATTGATTCAATTAACACTCTTACAAAACCATAATTACTCCCCATTAACATTCGTGTTGGCATCCATGTGTATCACCGTCGTGACAATAATTGTTACGTGCCATATGCACCATTTTCTTAACAATGAACATTAAGAGTATATAATTAAAATCTCCTTCATTCAAGTTCATAATTAAATTCACCCTGATTATTTTACTCAAATGTAAAGTGAAGTGGATGTCGAGAGGGCGCGAAATTAACTAACATAGTGTCGAACAGACTGAGTGTAAGGGACATGCATTGCGTACCTTCAATACTTCGTTGAATCGTCGACGGATGCGGGGACTTCGGCCGAGGAAACGCAGGTCATCACTGCAGACGTCTTTTTGGAGGACCTTCTCTCCCGAAGCACAAAATCAATTCCCTTCTCTCTTTTTAAAAATCTCACTCTCTCTCTCGAACATCCGAAAAATGTCTCCTCCTACGCAATTCAGCCCCAGGTTTATTACTGGCTCCCCCAATTGAAGCCCCTGGTATTTTCATTGAATATTCCAGAATTATATCCAGCTATTGGGTGCTTTGATGACAGGGGGATGTTTATCACCCCAGAATTAGTATCTAATAGCTGAGTCAGGGTTCCCATGACCCTGGGTGCACGTGTGGCCGAAAACGGATAAGGGTCAGCTCTCCCCAAAAACGCCCTGCTGTGAACCCCTCTGGAACTGAGCCATCGCTGTCCATATTTCTCAGAAACATAGCTTTCTCACCTTTTTGCAGGTGTTCTCTTAGGGAAATGTATAAGAATTGCAGGAGTAGCACAGAGACCATCTTTGTAGGTTGTACTCCCTCCATAATTCGCAATGTTCCAAATTTGCCTTGGAACAAATAGGATTGGATGAATAATTACCGGTATCAGGCACTCTATGCCGAACATTGTAAATGGAAAACATTAAACGAGTTTTAAACAGCCCATTAAACGGCCCGTTTTATTAGAACAGTTCTGATCATGCAGTTGACTTTTCGTCCTTCAAGTTGCTGTTGTAAATATGGAGATGATCCCCGAATCATCCCCATATTCAAAACGGCAATACCTCCGGATATAATGGCAGATATTTTATAAAAATTTATATGTAAACTCATTTAGAGATGCTGAATTTGTTTATGATATCAAAGCTTGGTGTTGCATATTTTTTTAATTTGTGGGCAATTTCATAAAAAAACAGGTCCCTTATGCAAATTTTTTGCATATAAATTTATAGAGGAGGTAATTTTTTATCGAATGATATTATGAATGTTCTCTGTATTGAAGGGTGGTAGAATAATGAAAGGGTTTCGGGGGGTCTCTCCTCAAGCTGTACCTCAGTACAACCGAATGGACCCAAATGCTGTTCGAGAGGCGTGCCGGACTATCAGGCATGCTAAACTATTGGATGCCGGATTAACGGAAGTTCACTGCATAAGAGCCATAGCTATTATTCCGACAGCGCTATATTTTTAGCTTTAAGTGGATTTTGGTAACCGCATATTTTTCAAATACGAGAAAATTTTTCATTGTGATCTGTGTGTTGCCAATTTCGAAAAAATATCTACATATACTAATTGCCAAGTGTCTGTCTATCCGTTCGTCCGTCTACCTGTCACGCTTTTTTAGGCACTTCCCGATTAGATAGAGATTTGAAATCTGGTACACTGGTCAATCGTTCGATAAAACCCCCTGGAAAAATCGTATTTTCTGAAAATGTTCTGTAGAGGGGTTGCTTCACACTAAAACGTTCGGAAGTGAAAAGATAGAAAAGCATGCTTTGCAATGAGATAGAGACTTCAAATTTGGTGTACGTGTAAATCGTTCGAAAGGAAGAAAGTGCGCAATTATAGATTTTTAATATTTTCTACTCTAGGGGGTGCCGCACATCGAAATGTTCTGTTTGCCGAATAAATGAGAAACGCCTCCTTTAAATGTGATAGAGACTTGATATTTGGTATATGGGTCAATCATCTGAAATGATCCCAAGGAAAATAGTTATTCAAAAATGTTCTTTTAAAAGGGTGGCTACTCCGCACAAAACCGTTCGAAAGGTTAAATGATAGAAAAAGCATGCTTCGTGATGGGACAGGGACTTCATATTTAGTGTACGGGTACATAATTTAAAAGAAAGAAAGTGTAGAATTGGAATTTTCGAATATATGCAACTTTAAACGTTCTGCATACCAAAATGTTCGATTTGTCGAATAAATGGAAAACGCCTGCTTTAAAATGTGATAGAGGCTTGAAATTTGGTACTTGGGTCAATCATTTGATAAAAAAAGCCAAGAAGAATAGAATTTTTCAAAATTTTCATTTAAGGGGATGGATACATCACACAAAAACGTTCGAAAAGTGGAATTATAAAAATTCATACTTCGCGATGGCACAGACTTTAAATTTGACGGTAGATAGCTGGAAAAGAAAAAAGTGTACAATTTCAGTTATCCATAATGTGACACCGAATAATTGAAGAACGCCTTCCTTTATGTGAGATAGTCTTGCAATTTTGTACACAAGTCAATTGTTCAATAGAACCCTCTGGAAAAATGGAGTTTTTCAAAAATGATCTGTAGAGAGGGATGCTCCACACCAAAATGTTCGAAAGGTGAATTGAGAAATAAAGACTTGAAATTTGAGACACGGATCAATCAATCGATAAAACCTCAGGAGAAAATCGTAATTTTCAAAAATGTTCATTTAGTGGGTGCTTCATACCAAAACGTTCGAAATGTAAAATGATCGTAAAACGTACTTTGTAATGAGATAAAGAGTTAAAAGAGCCAAGCCAAGAGCCAAGACGAAACATTTCGGGGCGCCTGTGCCGGGGCACTTATCCCCAGATCGAATTTGTTGGATGAATGTCCGATTTTTATAATGTTCAACATTATTTTGGTTGTATGTCGTTCCTGTACAGGACGTGGCTTGTAGATGTTGTCGATGATTGAAGATGTTGTCGTCGATGATTGAAGATGTTGTCTATGATGTCTGGTGACGCTGTCCTGGCATTGCCGATTGTCTAGAAGAGGTAAAAAGGGGGGAGGCGAAGGGGAAGCTCAGACCTGGAAATACCAGAGTCCAAAAAAGTTTAATTACAACAGACCATGAGATCATACGTCTAGATACAACGAAAAAACTATAATTTACAATTAAATATAATATAAATAATATAAGATGGTGCAAGGATTAATCGTTAGATAGGAATAAAGAGTAAGTATAATTTCAGCGTTCTAATATTTGCTAATTTAGGGCTGTCGTACCCTTAAATGTTTAGTTGGCTGAAAAAATGAGAAATGCTCCGTCTGAAGTGCAACAGATATTTGAAATTTAGAGCACAAGAGGACAGTTTGAAAAGGTGCCACTGGAAAAATCGAATTATTCAAAAATTCACGTTATTCGGAGGTTGCTGATTATGAGACCGTTGAATTTCAGCGGGTATTCGGATAGTTCATTTCTATCAACGCAAAAACTTTCAAGCTCTTTTTCACTGTTTTAATGTTGCCGCTTGATTAATAATGCAAATTTGTAAATTAAGTTTCAATTATTGTAAAAGACATGAAGTTCTGTTTTCTTTTAGAATTAGCCTGAAAACAAGGCCCTAATCTCAAATTTTAAAATTTCCGACAACTAGACCCTTTTCTTGTAAACGCTAATTCAGAATCTCTTAAATTCAATAAACACTTTTGCAGACATTTAATTAAAAATTAATTACATAGTATTATATAACAAGAAAGATCAATCATGCATAAATCATTGATTATGAAACACTTTCCAACTTTAATGCAATTTTATTTAAACATATCTAAAATGCGATACTTTCCTCGATAATATGTTTAAAATTATCACAATGCTACATTCATTTATTATATTTGAAAACTTAAACCTTCATCGAAAAAAATGAACTTCATTCAAATGACGACATTGAAATATAAATTGTCTGGTTTAAACATCTCTAAAATGTGATACATTCCTCGGTAATATTTTTTAAATTATCATAATACTACAATAATTTATTATATTTGAAAACAAATGAAGTTTATTCAAATGACGTCATCGAAATATAACACGCCTGGCACTCTCTCTATAAAAGCTGCATTTCATTCATAAACTTTTTCATTCATTTCATTCATCACAATACTATAATAATTTATTTCATTTAAAAATTTAAGACCATGGAGGTACAAGTAATTAAACTCTATGCTTAAAACTTCATCGAAAAAATCGTCCTTCTCTCTGTAAAATCAATAAATATTTCATTCATATCAGCTATATTGCAAACTCCATGAGCTAAATAATTTTGCGTTAAAGAAATGCAGCAATTCTTATACAACTCATTCTACATCTTTTGGTATTTACGTTCTCAATAAGTGAAAATTAGGCTTCGTTGTAGAAATAATCAAAGTTGGATGATCATTTGAACTCGAATATATTGTAATTGCGTTGTTTCGGTATATAGATGCACAGAATTTAAGCAAAAATAAAGCAGGTTTAGGACGGATACAACACTCAATATGAATTAAAAAGAACTTTAAAAATCACGATTTTGAGACAAGATGGATGCCATATTTTATTTTGAAGTGGGTCACGTGATCTCTTCATATAAAGGGTGTGATTATTATTTTAATTTTTATGTAAAAACTACTGAATATATTTTGCTGACATTTTTTTTTATATATTTGAATATTTCCTACAACTTTCAAAGCAATTTTTTCAACCCGGGTTCAATCCAAAACTAATTGAGTGATATTGTTCATTTATATTCCCATCGGTTCCACAGACCGTCTGAACAACATACTAAAATTTCATTTTGATAAAGTCATTTTTACGGCAGTTATCATGCTAACGGACAGACAGACAGACAATGAACAAAGTCATAAACACTTTTCAACTATGTTGTAAAAGGTTAAAAAACTATAAAAACCAATGTTTTCAGATGATATGTTTACAACGTTTAGTTGTATAGTGTTCAAGGAAAAGGAACGATGTGTTTTAAAGTAATGCTACGACAAATAGAAAACACAGATCATTTGGTGTGCTATTGTTTTATTGCATATTTAAAATTATAGAAGACAAGTTAGCCCTATTAAAAGTGCTATTGTTTTATTGCATATTTATTATTATAGAGGATGACAAGTTAGCACTATTAAAAATTTTATAGATTAAATTTGATGAAAAGATTCTATCTATTGCTGTGAAGATTGACACATTCGTGCATTGCAAATGGAATTTATCTTCAGGCTGAAATAGAAAGACAATAAATTCGTATTATAATGAAATATATCCCGTAGTAAGAAACAAAAAGATTATATATATATATATATGTGTGTGTGTGTTGTTATATAAACAGATTTTCTCGGAACATCCTTAAGCCCCCTATTAACTTTGTAAATATAGGTCCACGAATATACACATTGGGTCTATATAGTGCCTATGCCTGATCGAATAAGAGACTTCAGTGCCTCTAGCGGATAATTTAAAAGTTAGGACAACAAATTCGGTAACAAAGCGAGATTGAACAAAGAAAAGCAAATTGAGAAGCTGTAAGGTATTGTCTAAGAGTAGCAATCGAGAATAAAACGGTTATAGAAAGCATTTATTGGATTCGATAAGGTTAAAGGTTATTGGAGAATAGCTGCCCTATTCAGGAATAGTACAAGAAACACTTATATGAACAGAAATCTAGTGTAGAGCCTGTTTCAAAAGGTCCTCCCTCAAAGACAATGCACATTCGAATTCCAGGAAGAACAAGACCGCATATTTTGAGAAGCATTGCATGGGTCACCGTCTTTCTAATACTGATGATATAACTTTCTGGTAGATATGTGTTGACTTCCCGTATACGGGTTTCGTTCGTTTCTAGTGTTGCTTCCTGCTCATTCTTCAATGTTCTACAATTTTGTAATTGGCTTTTTCCGTCTATTTCGCCTTGTTTCCGTATTATAATCTTTTAAATTTTCAGCTTGGAGTACCACAATCGCTTTTATTCGGTCGGGCACGGTCACTTTACTTTAGATAAACTATAGTGTATTACTATAGAGTTTCACACTCATGGACCTTTCCTTACAAAGTTATTGGGGTGCGTAAAGACTTTCATAGGAACCGTGTATAAAGCTATACTAAACTAACAATACACTGCTAATATTTCAACAATTTTATTTTTTTACTGCAAGCTAGTGCACCAAAGAATCTCCTCAACTTTTTGAAACTCTTCTTCTTCGGAAGCTAGAAATTGAAAAGAAAAATAACTGAGCTCATGTTTGAAAGAAAATACAGGTTGGGAACGCGATTAAAGATGTTTTAAATTGCAATTTCAGAAGTTGACGATGGAAGTGTTTTAAATTGATAATAGAAACCAATATTACCGAAACCTGTGTATGAGACTACTAGAGTCCCTATAATAAAGAGACTCTATAGAAACTATCTGAATTCAGCGCCCTCTTGTGTTAAAGGAAGACGGCTTAGACACGGAAAAATTCGCCATTTTGCAGTATTCATTATTCCTGTTAGACTTAATAATGCTAGACATTAAAATGGAAATATAATATTTAAATTCGCAATTTTCAAAGTTGACACTGTTTGACTCTGTAATTTTTAAAGGCAATCAAATTATATTATATTGACTTGCTAAAAAGACCCGTTTATGGGTAGGATTCTGTTAAACAAAATAGATGTTTTCCGAGTAATGGCTCGGAACCCATGATTCGCGAACACCCTTGGGGATTTGAAATAGTTTCCGTAGATATTGTAGCAGAATCTACAATCTTTTTAAGGGGAACGTAAAAAAGGAGCCCTTAAAAGCTGACGGGGATCTGTATTTAGTGAAACATGGAAAGAAATATACATTAACATTTTTACTTCTCCAACCATGCATGGTATATGCAAAGAATGTACTTTAATTGTGACAAATATCCGACTCTGGAATATTGATAGATTTACATGATTTTCTACATCTCTGAATACGAATCGACAGTTTTTTCAATATATCTGAGTGTATCTGTGAATCTGTAAACACGATACCTTGATTTATGGATCGACGCTTTTGTGTAACGATTAAAATAAGTGTAAATAAAATTTAATTGTCGTTATTTTAATTGGTAAACGTCAAAAACTTATTGATTTTGGAGAGGTAAAAAAAAAAGGAAAATATTTAACTTTTCAAACGAAAAGTAAAAGTTCTTTCGAAAAGTAAATGTTGCATGATCACAATAATAAGAGTATCAAATACTAAAAATCTTTAAAGACATGCATTTTGCTCAACAATATATCCATCAACGTTATTCACGAGAAGAATCAAATCCTCTTCAGCAATAGTTATTGGATCATCAGCTGAAGTCTCGTTCAAGTCATAAAACAGTTATTGCAAAAAAAAGTAACATGCTGCAACTGACAATTCACGTAACCAAATTGCAAGAAATGTATTAATCAAAATGATTCCTTACAGCACTATCCTATGATAAAAAATAAAATGGAAAAATGTATTAGTAGTAGTAATACATGCTTGCATTTATATCAGGAAATTCAGTCTCTTTATACTCACCAGTAATAAGTATATTCTCCTTAGGGGAGCAAGTCAGCTCTCTCACTGAAGTAGCCTATAAAGAACACACCCGATTATAAAAGGTATTTTAATACCAAAATAATAGGTCTACTCTGCAATCAAACTATGACAAATAGGATATAATAAAAATTAATTTACATTTATGTCAAGAAATTCAGTCTCTTTATATTCGTTAATAACAGGTATTCGTCAATTAAATAGGGTATACCTATTATTCGTAAACAATAGGTATATCCTGTTTAGGAGAACAAGTCTATAATAGCCTATAAAGAACCTATAAAGAACACATCCTAAAGTAGCCTGTAAAGAACACATCCGATTATAAGACCTGAGAAAAAAAAATATAAAAATTAAACAATTCTAATATCAAAATAAAAGGCCTTATATACAATTTAACTATGACAGATAGAATATAATAATAATTAACTTACATTTATGTCAGGAAATTGTCTCTTTATACTCGCCAGTAATAGGTATATTCTCCTTAAGGGAGCAAGTCAGCTGTCTCACTAAAGTAGCCTATAAAGATCACACCCGATTATAAAAGATATTTTAATACCAAAATAATAGGTCTACTCTGCAATCTAACTATGACAAATAGGATATAATAAAAATTAACTTTCATTTATGTCAAGAAATTCAGTCTCTTTATATTCGTTAATAACAGGTATTCGTCAATTAAATAGGGTATACCTATTATTCGTAAATAATAGGTATATTCTGTTTAGAAGAGAAAGTCTATAATAGCCTATAAAGAACCTATAAAGAACACATCCTAAAGTAGCCTGTAAAGAACACATCCGATTATAAGACCTGAGAAAAAATATATAAAAATTAATTAATTCTAATATCAAAATAAAAGGCCTTATATACAATTTAACTATGACAGATAGAATATGATAAAAATTAACTTTCATTTATGTCAGAAAATTCAGTCTCTTTATACTCGCCAGTAATAGGTATATTCTTCTTAGGGGAGCAAGTCAGCTCTCTCACTGAAGTAGCCTATAAAGATAACACCCGATTATAAAAGATATTTTAATACCAAAATAATAGGTCTACTCTGCAATCTAACTATGACAAATAGGATATAATAAAAATTAACTTACATTTATGTCAAGAAATTCAGTCTCTTTATATTCGTTAATAACAGGTATTCGTCAATTAAATAGGGTATACCTATTATTCGTGAATAATAGGTATATCCTGTTTAGGAGAACAAGTCTATAATAGCCTATAAAGAACCTATAAAGAACACATCCTAAAGTAGCCTGTAAAGAACACATCCGATTATAAGACCTGAGAAAAAAAAATATAAAAATTAAACAATTCTAATATCAAAATAAAAGGCCTTATATACAATTTAACTATGACAGATAGAATATAATAATAATTAACTTACATTTATGTCAGGAAATTGTCTCTTTATACTCGCCAGTAATAGGTATATTCTCCTTAGGGGAGCAAGTCAGCTGTCTCACTAAAGTAGCCTATAAAGATCACACCCGATTATAAAAGATATTTTAATACCAAAATAATAGGTCTACTCTGCAATCTAACTATGACAAATAGGATATAATAAAAATTAACTTTCATTTATGTCAAGAAATTCAGTCTCTTTATATTCGTTAATAACAGGTATTCGTCAATTAAATAGGGTATACCTATTATTCGCAAATAATAGGTATATTCTGTTTAGAAGAGAAAGTCTATAATAGCCTATAAAGAACCTATAAAGAACACATCCTAAAGTAGCCTGTAAAGAACACATCCGATTATAAGACCTGAGAAAAAAATATATAAAAATTAATTAATTCTAATATCAAAATAAAAGGCCTTATATACAATTTAACTATGACAGATAGAATATGATAAAAATTAACTTTCATTTATGTCAGAAAATTCAGTCTCTTTATACTCGCCAGTAATAGGTATATTCTTCTTAGGGGAGCAAGTCAGCTCTCTCACTGAAGTAGCCTATAAAGATAACACCCGATTATAAAAGATATTTTAATACCAAAATAATAGGTCTACTCTGCAATCTAACTATGACAAATAGGATATAATAAAAATTAACTTACATTTATGTCAAGAAATTCAGTCTCTTTATATTCGTTAATAACAGGTATTCGTCAATTAAATAGGGTATACCTATTATTCGTGAATAATAGGTATATCCTGTTTAGAAGAGAAAGTCTATAATAGCCTATAAAAAAACTATAAAGAACACATCCTAAAGTAGCCTGTAAAGAACACATCCGATTATAAGACCTGAGAAAAAAAAATATAAAAATTAAACAATTCTAATATCAAAATAAAAGGCCTTATATACAATTTAACTATGACAGATAGAATAAAATAAAAATTAACTTACATTTATGTCAGAAAATTCAGTCTTTGAATTCGTCAATAACAGAGGATATACCTATTATTCGTCAGTAATAGGTATATCGTCTTTAGAGGAGCAAGTCGACTCTCACTGAAGTAGCCTATAAAGAACACGCGATTACAAGAACTGAGAAAGAAAATTTTTAAAAAATAAGCAATATTAATGCCAAAATAATAGGCCTAATCTATAATCTAATTATGAGAAATAGGATATAATAAAAATTAACTTACATTTATGTCAGGAAATCCAGTCTCTTTATATTCGTCAATAACAGAGGATATACCTATTTGTCAATAATAGGTATATCATCTTTAGGAGAGCAAGTCGGCTCTCTGGCTAAAATAGCCTATAAAGAATACAGTCGATTATAAGAACTAAGAAAGAAAATTTATAAACATTAAACAATATTAATACCAAAATAATAGGCCTAATCAATAATCTAATTAGGACATATAGGATATAATAATTAACTTACATTTAAGTTAGAAAAATTCAGTTCCTTTATATTCGTCAATAACAGGTATTCGCCAATAACAGAGTATATTCTTATTATTTGTCAATAATAGGTATATCGCCTTTAGGGTAGCAAGTCGGCTCTCTCAGTGAAGAACATACCCTATTATAAGAACTGAAAAAGAAAATTTAAAAATAAAAGAAATTTTAATACCAAAATAATAGGCCTAATCTACAATCTATGACAGATGGAATATAAAAAAAATTGATTTACATTTATGTCAGGAAATCCAGTCTCTTTATATTCGTCAATAACAGAGGGTATACCTATTATTCATCAATAACAGATATATCGTCTTTAGCGGAGCAGGTCTGCTCTCTCGCTGAAGTAGCCTATAAAGAACACACCCGATTATAAGAACTGGAAAAGAAAATATAAAAATAAAACAATTTTAATATCAAAATAATAGGCTTAATCTACAATTTAACTATGACAGATAGGATATAATAAAAATTAACTTACATTTATGTCAGGAAATTCAGTCTCTTTATATTCATCTATAACAAGTATTCGTCAATAACAGAGGAAATACCTATTATTCGTCAATAATAGGTATATCCTCTTTAGGAAAGCAGGTCTCTTTGACAAACATTCACTGACTGTTTGTAGACACCGTAAACAATGATTATTTGTTTATTTATTATGCCGAGCTCAGGACTATATAAACTAAATCAACTGATACTACTAGAGATTGGGCCGTTGGCGGTGAATGCGCGGCGAAGACAATGGTAGACAGCGATAGCTGTAGAATGGAATATTTACATTTCTATTAAGAATTAAAAATCAAATTCTGCTTTGTTTCGTAACCATGCGGGGGCTTCGATGAGCACAGCATCTGACCCTTTGTAAAGGAGCTCTCCTAGGAAGTCCAATTACTACTTAACATAGTGTAAAACCAACGAAGTACAAATATGACACTTCATATTCATTTGCTTTAAGTATACAAGTACTTGGTGTGTAATAATGATGAAGCCATTGCCCATTTTGTTTGTTGAAGATGAAAGTTTTGTGGAGGATAAGTGAGCAGATTCTATAGAGGTCCGATATATTAGGAACGCTAAGGGATGAAGAAATGTCTTTTAGACTTGGTTGAAGTTTGGAAACAGAATGTGACGTCGATGTATTTCGAGGCTTATTGAGGTTCCTCTCAATTAGGCTTGATTCAACGAGTTTAATCTGGTTGGTTGGTGATAACTATAGGAAAGGCTTTGTTCTACAGCTATTTTTACTATTTGTTTTGTTGGAGCTGTATGTGTTGTTTGCTCATGAGAGCGGATGCAGACTTGTTTATTTCGATGTTAATTCAGTTTACTTTTTAAGGAGAATAATGAAAGAGAATGCTTTGCACAGCAGAATGAAGGATACTTGAAATTTAGGTATTGTATGCATTTTCTCTGAGGTAGATCATAAAATGCGTAATTTTCTTCATTATAAACGTAAAGAAGGATTGTAAGAACTGAAAAATCAAAACTTGGTGACACGTGGGATATTATTGCACAACACGCATGCGTGATAACGTCAGACGTTCAAACCGCCGAATAGATCGACAAAGTGAACATTTTTGATACCTTATAAAAATCACATAATTAACAGAAAACCTCAGAAGCATAATTTTTTTAACTTAAAATAACTAAAAAAATAATTCTAATGAAAAACAATCAGCAGTGTGTAATATTCAATTTAACACCTGTGAAATTATTGAATTCGATTTTGTCAGTCGATTTTCCTATGTCGGAATTTTGACTCGTCTCCAAAACATGAAAATCTATACAGATATTATTTTAATTCATAAAAATTCGTGTATTAATATTTCAAATTCCGTTAAATTCTTTTTTTCTTCTTCTTTTTTTAAAAAAAACTTACAATATTTCTAATGATGTTAAGATGGATAATATTTTCTATAGCTTAAGAACCGATTTCTGAGAAAATAGCTCAAACCAGCGTTTTAACTTAAAATAACTAAAAAACTAATTCTAATGAAAAAAATCTCTCTAACATGTTTTCGGACCTGATCTGAAATATCACTGTACCAAATTTTGTAGCTGTAAGTTGCGTGAATTTTCCGCTACGCGATGAACAAACAGACATTATTATATATGTACTTTAAAAATAAAGACAACCAAAACAATTGGTCACAATTAAAAGTATTTTATTGAAATTCAATGTATGTTCATCTATTTCGGCTTTAGTTACTGAAATTGACTTTATCTTTAACCTTGGGCATAAGACCGCTTACTCTTTCGAGTTTATTTATAAAATATTTTCCCACATTCCTTATAATTTTATTCATCTTAATACTAACCTTGTTCCTGTTTATGATCTCATGCCGTATAAATCTAGTCTTCTTCTTCTTTCTGCGAAATTTTTCCTCTTATTATTAACACTTTACAACATAGTTGAATAGTGTTTATGACTTTGTTCATTCTGTCTGTCTATCCGTTAGCACGATAACTGCCGTAAAAATGACTTAATCAAAATGAAATTTTAGTATGTTTTTCAGACGGTCTGTGGGACCTATGGGAATATAAATGAATAATATCACCCAATTAGTTTTGGATTGAACCCGGGTTGAAAAAAGGAAATGCATTGAACCCAATGGAACATAATTTTTCAAACATTTTTTAAGCGAATTTAAAATTCACAAATTGCTTCGAAAGTTTTAGAAAATATTCAAATTATCCCATAAAATATATAAAAAAAATTTCATTAAAATATGTTAGGTAGTTTTTTAAATAAAAATTATTTAATATAGGAAGAAAAACAAATTCAATTAAATTCTGACTCTTGCTATATCCTCCAGAAAGAAAAAAAGAGATATATTTTATAATAAATATCTTTCCAAGTTTTTAATTATTTTATATATGAGAGAGGTTTTACATTTTAAAATAAATATGGTAGATAACAATTTTTCAAATTTTTTTAAATTTTATATAACTCTTCATGATTGATGGTCGTCTGTCTGTTATTTTATACTTATTTGATGGCATTTTTAATACACTTTACTACGTCCTAGGGAGTTGAAATTTGGTACACAGCTTAAGTTTGTAGAACATTTTATTCTACAAAAATTTGGTGGATCCTCAAATATAGTTCCTACATTTTTTTTCGAAATGGCCTGCAAATAATCTCCGTTCACTTCTATGAATCATTGTTGTAAGATTGTTAAAAATTCTGATGTAGGCAGCACATGACTTTCCCTGCAGACTCATATTTACGTTCTCTTTATTTCTTCAATAATAATTTGAGTTTATCTGCATAAAATAACACCCATAAGTATTTTAAATAACACTAAATTTGCACGTTAAACTTAAATTTGGTTCTCATTTGATAGCTGGACTTATTGTCAAAGGTGGCGTAGCGAAAACACGAAAAAACTAAAATATCTCAAGAACGGCTAGTACTAGAGTAATGGGGTTAGTCTTATTCTTTTTATCAAAAATCACGTATAAAATAAGCATTTAATTGATATAATTGAGCACACGTAGTCTTCTATTTTTAGATTTAATGATTTTTACGGGCCATTTCGCAAAAACAGCCAGTTCCTTTTCCCGAATCGTACCAGAATAACTTACAAGTGATTTATATACCAAATGTTGTTAAATTTGGTCCATTAGTTTTTAGTGTGAGGCTGAGGTGTACGTGGTCCCTCTGTTATCTCTCGAAAATAACTTTAAATTCTACATTGGTAGTACTAAAAGTACTGTCGGTATTCGTTCAGTTGAATATGCTCGCGATGTTGGCTCTCGCCCAACATGTTATTAACGATAATTTTCATCCTATGTTTGATAAAACTTTTCTTTTAATTAGCTGCAATAACCCCCGTAATATTTTACTTTATGAATCCCTTTTTATTTAACTTTACAGTGAATCTATTTGTAATTTTGATCCCGTTCAGACCCTTAGTTATGCTTGGCGTCTCTTTCACGACTCACCACGTATCAAACCTTTATATGATTTTCTGAAAATTTAGTTGATGCTTTATTTTGTTTTTTGACGACATTCTTATTGGTTACTATTTAATTTATGAATATTTTTCCTTTTATTGTAATTTGTATGTTATGGTTAAATTATATTTTTAATGCCTCGTATTTAAAAATGTAAAATTAATATGTAAATTTTATCTGGTGGTTATGACCTATATTTAAGCACATGTTCGCCCCTTATTTTCACTTCGCCACTGATGAAAGGCATAGTAATTAATGCCCGAAAGAGCTATGGCCGTGGGATTAACGTCGTAAAACGAAGATTTTAATAAAATACTTTTAATTGTGGCCAATTGTTTTGATTATCTTTATTTTTAAAGTATTAATTATTTTGACGCGTTTCCATACTATTTGATTATTATATATTGTTATTTACCTCTACCAAACTCTATTTGTAATAACGATCGGTTTCAAAATCTTCGTTTCGCCTGACAATTCCTCTAATTTGCACAAGAATCTGGTCACTGTTTACATACCTAACTGCTTGTTTCATATCCTAAAGATTATTAAATGCAGATATTTCTATTCTATTGGATTACAATATTTTCCATAAATCTACATTTTTATAATTTTTTATGTCAATTTAATGTTTTCAATGAAGTATTGATTTTTCAAAATAATTTCAGTATTGTTTTTATCCTGTTGTAATTATGTTTTCATCACTTTAAACGATCTGATTCCTGCAAACTTTAATTCCTTTTTACTTTCTCTGCAAGACATGGTAATAGGAAAAATATTGGAATCATGTCGAAAATTGCAACTCGAGTTTTCAACCAATCTACACGTTTCGGGACCTCTAGAATACGAAAAAACTATTTTTAGGATAACATCTCTGTGTGTGTGTGTGTATGTCTGTCTATCCGTGCAATGTATGTATTCACTCTAACTCAAAAACTAATGGACCGATTTTTATAAAATTTGGTAGGTAAGTCACCTGGTGTTGATTTGTTTTTGGTAGGATTCGGGATAAAACTACCCGCTTGTTTTTGCGAAATGGCCCACAAAAATCTCATCCACTCTAGCTAAAAATCTAACTGACCAAATGTTACAAAATTTGATCAATTAGTCACTTGTAGAATACCCTGGTGCTGACAAAATTTTTATATGATTCGTAAAAGAAGAACCTGCATGTTTTTGCGAAATGGTTCGCAAAAATTGTATGTATCCACTCTAGCTGACAAACTAATTGATCAACTTACACAAACTTTGGTAGATAAGTCGCCTGTAGGATATTCTGATGCTTGGTGACATTTTGATATGATTCGGGAAAAAATAATCTGCCTTTTTTTTCTGCGAAATGACCCACAAATCTCATATATTGGATCTAAAATAAAATATTACATGTGCAAGATAGTGAAACTCTAAAATAAATGTCTAGAACTGGTTAAATGTATTAATTAAGTGCTTGTTCTACATGTAAAATTTGACAACTAAGCTAATAAATCTGACCCCATGACTGTAGGATAAACCGTTCTCGAGATATTGTAGTTTTTAGAATTTTAAGGACCTGAAGAATTTAAAGTGAATTAAGTTGCCAAACGAAACGAAGATGAAAAAAAAAAAGAAAGAATTGGATATAATATCAGAAAATTATCCATATTATTTTCTGCACTTAAACTCCATTTAATGCATAATGAAATAAAACATTACAAAATGAATTTGAATCTGCAGGGAAAGTCATGTGCTGCTCACATCAGATTTTTTTTGTGTGTGTGTAACCACATTTATATATACCACATCCAACCATAGGATAGTTCATTCTTCTGCCTTCTGATGGTGGACACGCGAAAGTACTAAACGCTAAAATGTACTATCATGTGTCTAAAATGTTTTTAAAAAAAGTTTTATTATTTTTAAAATTAATTTGTAATTATCTTGAATTTTTTATGGACATATATCTGAAACCTATATTTTTGTTTTAATTTAAGTAATATAGATGCATTACAGAGCTTGCGATAATGCTTATACATGCATTTCTCGCTAGGAACTGCAAGTACGAAAATATTACTACGAGCACAACTTTTCTTGTAACGACTTTCATGCATTTTCCAAGTTGTCTTGCTACAAAGTTTTCCGAGTATGAATCTTGCAAGATGTATATGATTTTGTCCATATTTTTAACTTGCTCACAGATATATAGACGCAGATGTTATTAAAAATAGGTGATTCGCATGAAAAAGCTTTAAATTAAAAAAAATTGTTTAAAATTGAAATAATTTTAAAAAAATGAACTCACTCGGTCCGTTCTTTCCATGTAAATTTGATAGACTACGTAAGCAGCACCGGCCGCCAAAGCGCCAATCGCAATATATTTGCTTAATTTGCCCATAATCAAGCTCCTCAAACGTAAGATTTTAAATAAAGTGAATATTTTTCTTCAATAATTATTTGAATTTTAATTTCAACAGAGAAAATGAAATACATAGTTTCACTGTTGGTTTCATTATAACAATGATCAAAGCAGATTGTCATCGTCAAATAAATTTTTAAACAATAGATAACAATTACTAATTTCTTTTTCGTTGCTCAATGCCTGGCTAATTTTGTGCCTGGCTTGTTTGCGATAAATGATTACAGGACTGTTAAGATATTATTTTAATCGTTATAAATATTTAAATACTTACATTTAGAACTGTTTGCTTTTCGTACTTAATTTAATTTAAAAAAAATTTATTCTGTGCTGTCCATACATGTATATTTAAAGAATGGGACATTCTTAAAAATTTTCGTAAGAATATTTTTACTTTACCTGCAATACATGGTAATGCATAGAGAAAGTATTGAATCATGTCGAAAATCACAAGTCGTGTTTTCGGCGGATCGACACGTTTTGAGACCTCTAGAACACGAAAAAACTATTTTCAGCCTAATGTCTGTGTGTGTGTCTGTGCAATGTATGTATCCACTCTAACTCGAAAGCTAATTGACGGAATTTCATAAAATTTTATAAGTATGTTACTTGTTGGTTACCCTGGTGCTGATTGTACGATTTGGGATAAAAAAAACCTGCCTTTTTTTGCGAACTGGCCCGCAAAAATTGACTGTATCCACTCTAGTTAATAAACTAATTGAAAAAATTCCACAAAATTTAGTAGATAAGTTACCTTGGTGTTGATTAGATTTTGGTACGATTCTGAAAGAAAGAATCAACCTTTTTTTTTGCTAAATAGTCCGACAAAATCTAAAATAAAAGGCTAAGTATGCTCAAATGTATCCATTAAATGCTTGTTTGATACGTAATTTTTGACGATGAAAAGGATAAGACTAACCCCAATACTCTAAGATTAACCGTTCTTGAAATATTTTTATTTTTTCGCATTTTTGTTACTCCTGGTTTGAAAATACGTCGTTACCAAATGAAAACGAAAATTGAATTAAAAATGCAAATTCAGTGTCATTTCAAATAATTATGTTATTTAGTGCCATTAAACTCAATTTAATGAAATATTAAAGAAATAAAGAGAAAATGAATTTGAGTCTGTAGGGAAAGTCGCTGCTCACATCAGATTTTTTTACATTGAAAACTTCAAATTTTTTATGTCTCAAATTTGATGCAACTTTAAATTAGGAAGTTGCATCGAATTTGAGATGCGATATCGAAAATGCGATATGAAGATTTTTTTAAAGATTAAAACAAGCCCTAATAACAGCATGACTTTATAATTTTTATAATTTTAAAGTTAAACTAGTATTATTATTACAAAACAAATTCGATTCCCATTTTTTATTTTCTACCACACATGGTAATGTATAGGGAAAATATTAGAAAATAGCCGATACGTAATTCAAATTCGAGTTTTTGACTGATTTGCCCGTCTTGTGATGGATTTGTTCATTTGCACAATCTAGAATACGAAACAACTATGCCTATGTATCTCTGCCTTCATTGTATGTATCAACGTATCACCCAAAAACTACCCAATAAAATTACATTTGGTAATTAAGTCAGCAATGCAAGTTAGATGTTGATTAGATCTTATTACGATTTAGCAAAAATAGAACCATATTTAAATTCGAAATTGCCTGCAAAAAGAAAATCTGAAATGAAAGACTTAATTTGGCAAAAATATACCAATTAAATTCTTATTTTATACGGCATTTTTAGATGTCAAAAGAGATAAAGCCAACCCCATTACTCTGAGGTAAACCGTTCTGGAGATTATTTTGCGATTTGGTATTTATTTATTTATTTTTTGCTATCTGGTACCTTTTTATAATGCGCAAAAAAAAAAAAAAATATTTTGTAACTGCAAATTGGATATACTTTTGGAAAATTGGATATCCCTAGGAACTACAAGTACAAAAATACCATTGCCATCACCCCCTTTTTTTTGTAACGATTTTCGTGCACTTTTCAATCAACTTGTTTTAGATGTCGAGTTTTGTGAGTATGAATCTTACAAGATTTGCCGAATTTTGCGCATACGCTCAACTTGCCGACAGACAAATAAACAGGCAAATAATTAAAATGTAATGGTTTTGCTTACATAATACCTTTCTTTGCCTGTGATTTTTCTTCTTCAGACATTTTCAAAACCGTTCAAAATATTGAAATACCGCTTTTCTAAAATACTTCAATATATTGAAATATCAAAAATATAGCTTTTCTATTTCACAAACTAAGAACCTGTTCCGAAATCCAATTACATATCCTTGTAGGACCGTCAGTGGTCTGCAAATTACAGCTTACTGTTCATAGCTAGTAGCATTTTTAGGTTTGTTTGTTTTTCAATAAGCATTAAAAGCTCGAGAAATAGGAAATTTTCAATTTTCTTCAGTTTGGAAAGACCTTTATTGTATGTATATATATATATATATATATATATCTTCTATAATTTAAAAGATAGTTCCAGTGAAAGTAAACAAAGTCGCTTAAATTAAAATTTCTTGGGTTTTTCGAAAAAATACATTAAGACAAAATAATCGACGCACCAAGAAAGAATTATCCAAATGAGACAAAATTTGGTACGTGTAATGTGGATGTACAGAAAAAGAAGTGATTAGAATTTCAGAACAATTGAATGATTTATTGCACTGAAAGATCTACACAAAGTGAGCACGTCAATATGGCGTTGGTCCACCTCTGGCCTTGATACAAGCTGTTACCTGACGTGGCATTGATGCATAAAGTTGCCGGATGGTGTTCTGAGGGATGTCGTTCCAAATGGCCTACAATTGAGCTAATTTGTCTACATTCTGGGATGGTGGGCGCGGTAGCCCATTGGTTAGCGCGCTGGAGTTGCACTCGGTAAGCCCGGGTTCGATTCCAGCCACTGCCAAAACTGCCGCCGTGTTCATGCGGAGTACGATCACGTTAAACATGTGGGTCCGAAAGTCCTTCCGAGAGGTTGGTGGTAGGGGAAGGAGGGTACGGTCCCTGTGGATGCCTCCCCCACTGGGTTCCGGTCTAAATTGTGTGGCCCTTCCCGACCGTCCAAACTGTTACCTTACACCTTTCTGGTAGGTCGGGCGGTCTGGGTTTCAACAACAACATTCTGGGATGGTCGCAGGCTATGCCCCATCTCAGCCCAAATGTGCTCAATAGGCGAGATATCTGGGGATCTGGCTGGTCAAGGAAGTGTGTCGTAGGCACGCAGACAATCAATAGAGAGGCGTGCCGTGTGTGGCCTGGCCTTATCTCACTGAAAAGTTAACCCAGGGTGTCGCGAAAGGAATGGCAATACAACGAGTCTTAGAATGTTGTCAACATACCGCTGTGCTGTGATGGTGCCACGGGGGACTATCAAAGGGATCCGGCTATCAAACGAAATGGCACCCCAGACCATAATTTTCTGTTGTCGGGCTATGTAGCGTGTGACAGTAAGAACAGGATCCTGACTATGTCCGGGCTGTCTCCAGACTCTTCTGTGTTGGTCGTCAGGACTCAGTTCGAAACGGGACTCATCACTGAAGACAATTCGTTCCCAATCCGAACAATTCCCCTTTGATCGGATCCGGCACCATTGCAATCGCTGTTGACGGTGCATACTGGTCAGTGGTAGGCGGCGTAATGGGCGCCGCGAGTATAGATTCCGCTCCCGAAGTCTTCTATTAATGGTCCGGGTGGTCACTTCCATGTTTGTCACACGTTGGATAGTTGATAACGACGAATCTCGTACTGTCACAACTGCTCTGACAATCGCTCTATCTTTCCTTTCTATCGTCGCTGTAGGCCGTCCCCTTCCCGCTTGCTGTTGAAATCTACTATTCTGGACCTATTCCTGCCAACACCGTCTAATTGCTGCATCGCTCCTACCCAAATGCCGAGCGATTCGTCGGTATGCCCATCCAGCCTCATGTAGTCCGACCGCACGCCCTCTTTCAAACTCCTTCATATGCTCGTAGTGGCCGCGAATTCGGCAGCGAGGCATTGTTACAATCAAGGTACGTAAACGCAATCGAAATCCACTGCACGTTTTATTCCTGAAAGAGAGGTTCGCTCCTTATATACACCACCATAGGGCTCAGTGTCAATGCGCTGTATTTTCGACTATTCATTCATTGGCTTCGAATTTTTGATCATTTGCATATTCAGCCGAAAGGTATTTGCATGTAAAATTTCATTACTATAGGATTATTTTACGGGGTGCGTCGATATTCTTGTCTTAGAGTGTAAGTTTTAAAATATTAAAATATTGAAATTACTTTTGTATATTCGTAAATGGTACCATATATCCGGCAAACAAATAAAACGTTTTTACATTTTTATTACGTTCATATAATATGTTCGTATATATAAGCGTCCAAAGTGTTTATATTTTTCGTAACGCTCCGTTTTTCCGACAGAAAACCCTTAACCATAGATGTTATTCACATGAAAAGAGAGCAGATTCGCATTGAAATGTTTTAAAATTAAAAAAATGTTTGTAAATGAAATAATTTAGAAAAATTAACTTACACGGGCAGTTGTTTTTGGCCTGTAAATTCGATAGACTACGTGCGTAGCATCGGCTGCAAAAGCGCCAATCGCAATATAGGTATTTGCTTAGATTGTCCATAATCAAACTCATCAAGCGTAAGATTTTAAATAAACTTATTTTTCTTCTTCAATAATTGATCGAATTTTATTTTTAAGAGAAAAAACAGCACGTATTTTCATTGTTAATTTAATTGTAACAATGATCAAAACAGACTACCATTGCCAAAATAAATATGAAAATTTTAAACAATGAATAACAATTAATAATTTCTTTTCCGTTGCACAATACTATAAATCAGCTACTTTTGCGCATGCGTAAGAGATCGTTTGGTATAAAGGAATATTATAGGACTAATTAAGTATTATTTTAATAATTCTAAATATTCAAATACTTAGAAGTTTAAATTTAGAAGTTTTCATTTTCATTCTTGAACATTTAAATAATTTTAGAATATCCAAATATTTCTAACGTAGTAAATAATTAAACATAGTGTTGTTAATTTTTAAAATGTTTAAAGAGATTTTGGAACAAATTTATATTTTCCGTATTTATGAATTGTTTTATTCTCTCTGCTGTCTGGGAGTCTCTGCAGTCCTCTCTGCTGTCTGGGAACAAAGTGAACGAGCTTATCAGCGTGACGTAGTTAAAGCGCCCTCTGGCGAATTTTGATGAAGTGCTGCCATCTATCGGCATTTTTTTTCCAAAAGAATTTAATGTCTCTCTTGTCAGGAGCTGGATTCGAACTTGGAACCAACCGATTACAGTGGCTGCGTCTTACCGCCATGCCACAGCACCCGTGCTACATAGATTATTTTCTTTGAACTGTACCTTATCAGAGGAAGCAGAAGATAGAATATGTTTCGAGGTTCCTTCGAATCGCTCGGCGCGTTATGAACAGATTGAATAGCGATGTATTTTATAAAGGGTGCGTTTTAAACAGAATGTTACGGAGTGAATATAAAATTGTGTTATTAATTGTGTATTATAACACTATGATTTTTAAAACAAATTGAATACGGATGAACTCAAAAATTGTATTCAGTGGATTCTACGATTTCTTTTTTTTTAAAGGAATTGAATACACTCAAGTATAGTTACACATTTTCAAAATTGTAATAAGTGAATAGCATTCAACCCTTTTAACACTTAAAATTTAATCACAGTATATTTGGCAAGCTTTAAAATAGCACATTATACTTAGCTAAAATTGTATTAAGTGATTTATAGCAATGGGATTTTTTAAAAATAAATCTAACTATCAATATGATTTCGAATGTTTAAAAACAAATTTAAACACACTATACTTAACTAAAATTGTGTTAAGTGGACAAGATTCAACCCTCTTGTACACATAAAAACAAATTTATACACAATATATTTACTAAGTTTTAAAATCGCGCATTATACTTAATTAAAATTATGTGAACAGGATTCGACCATTCTAAGTGTGTGTGTGATTTTTTAAAAATAAATCTAACACTATATACGACTAATAACGAAATGATTTTTTTTTTCTTTTTATAAAAATAATAATGAAAATTGGAACTCACATCCTACGTCTTCGCAGCTTCGCGTCCACGCTGCAAATGAGACATATGCACTCATTACGCTATTAAAAATTAGATCTTATCTATAATGACGTCGGCATTATGAGGTGTTGCCATCTATTTTTTTTTATTATTATTATAGTATATTTCTAGTAACTGGATACTTCAAGGGTCTGATTTGCTGCACGTAATCTGAAATACATCATTTTAATGATATTGTGCATTGAATATGATTTGACCATTTTTAAAGTGGTGGATGTAATTGAAATAACGAAGTTTAGAATTTAACAAGCTAAAGAATCGAACTTTCCCAAAATTTTAGCATTCAGTTTAAATAGAAGTCAACGAATATGATATGACCATTTTCACATCCTAATTTTAGTATCATTATAGAATTTTAGAAGTGTGTGTTTTTATAATGTGAATAGGATTGATTTGACCATTTTTAAAGTGGTGGGTGTAATTGAAATATCGAGGTTTAGAATTTAACAAACTAACAAATCGAGCATTTTCACCCCCAAAATTTTACCATTCAGTTTAAAGAAAACCCAATGAATATGATATGACCATTTTAACAGTGAAGGGTATAATTTTTACTACCATTGTAGAACTTAGAAGTGAGTGTACAGTTTCGATTATTTTTACAAGACACCAAAACATTTTAAAATTTATTGAATAGGAATAGACCATTTTGCACATACATGTACCTAGATTTCAACACCCAGTATTAAAACCTGCTAAACATGAAACGAGTAAGTATTGTGTGAGATTTTATCACACTAACTTTCAAACTTTTTAAATTTTTAAAAATGTCCGAAATAGTTGTATTTCATCGGTAGACATAAATTGTATGGAGCACATTTTTTTGAAAAAAATATCTGTTTCGACAGCTTTTAAAATAGATTTCTACAGTTGTACACTACAGTTCTAGAATTTTCTAAATACGAATCGACTGTTTGAACTACCAATGGTGTTTTTACCGATGCAAATATTTACAGGACAAATATTTCGATGAAACCGAACTTAGTTGAAGCTTCTAAGTTTGAATATTTAGAATCATTTAATATAATTTTTATATTCACATTGAAAATAGTTAACAAAGTTGGAACTCACGGAGCGACATCTTCACAGCTTACTGTCCAGACTCCAAATGAGTGATACACTCTCATTACATTATTAAAAATTAGATCTTATCTATAATGACGTCATTATGTTGACGTGTTGCCACTACACAATTATTCTTTCTAAATTATGCATTTTTTCTTTTAATAACTTGCTACTAACTGTCTTATGCTATCCATTTTTTTTTTCATATAAGCAGATATTCCATATACCTTCTAAATGTTATAATTTAAAAAAACATTAGAGATGTATTTTACGTCTGAATTCGTCCAAGTGGAAATCCGACGATTGCAAATGCATGATAGGATCCTTACATTTCCCTAGACACCACTAAAATATGTGGATCTTATTTTGAAAAAGCTGCTCTCAGAAAGAATATGTATATGAATACATATTTTCCATAAATACAGCCCCTCCCCCCACAATACACACAATATGCAAGCCAAAGACTCACCCAGAATACATTCCAAATCGGCTCTATAGCTTATCGTGCTTATCAGTGTAACAGATAGTGACCCAAAGTTCATGTTCGCAAAGCGAGATAATTGCAATGTTATTGTTTTAAGCAGATCCCATATTTAAATGAAAAATTTATCAAATTATACAATACATACAAGAGATGGAAGATCTTAACATTTCAATATTTTAAAATAGTCACGAATGTTTTTTTTTTCCCATTTAAAATTATCAAATTTTAATGCAATTTGACAAAAATTGCACAATACTTAGTGTATGACTATCAAATAAGAGCTAGGTTTTATTGCTACAACAACGTTTAAGATCATTAAACGACTATATATATATATATTTTTTTTTAAAGAAGAATAGTATATAACTTACTGTTTTTAAAGATAGGCGATTGTTAACATTGAATTTAAATGAAAGAGTGACCCTCTGAGACAAGTACAGTACATTGCAATAACATTAAAAAATATGAAAGATATGCAATTAGCACCTTAAAAGAAACATGTAATGAGTTTTGATATCTTAATACGAGACATTATTGACATGCACATAGAAATGTCACAATTTTGTGGCTGTAGGTGCTCCATAAGACCCTTCTGTTCTTAATAAATGATCACATTTGAATGTACATATTTAACAACACACAGAAAATGACAGGACTACAACAAAATTTTACACTTATTACAGAATAAGTCCCAACTTCGTAGATTTTTAAGAAACTACAGTCGAATTTTCACCGATTCTTAGAGATTGAAACACAACATTGTTTATGAATCTTCATACTTTAGAGAATGGAACATAACTTAGCCTTTATTTTGAATGAATTCAGAATTTTGACATTGATTATAAATTTTATGATTTAAACTCTGTAAAGTGTAAATATCTTTTGTTATGAAACTCACACTGTAGACATTTGATATGATTCGAATAAATCTATTTTCATTTATTTTATTTTATTTTATCTTAAAAAGTGAGATTAGTAAACCTGTTACACTTGAATGCATAGATACATAACTCATAACCATATAACATTTTTAAATGGAACATGCTAAAAAAAAAAAAAAAAAAAAAAAAATTAGCTAATGAGTATAAATAAGGAATTCAATTTGAAAGATAAAAACCATTTAATGAATCTATTATTCATGAAATACACATTAACCATAATCTGTTGTACATTTAAACAAATAAGTTAAAATAATTTCCTTATCGCACATTCATAGTCCTCTGATTTGAATGACTTGAAAAAATTTCGATCATACCAGTGAAAGACTTCTTCACCACGCAACAAAACTTTCTTAGCAATGTTATTAATGTCAAGATTTAGAATTACTTGTTCAGCCACTCTGTCATACATTTCTAATGGAGTGCTGTAGAGACATTCATGGTAACTCAGAAGTAATTAAAATTTTTAATTAAATTAAAATTAAGAAGTAATTAAAATTTTTATTTACTTTTTTATTTTTTTTAATTACTACCGATTTTAATTACTTCTTAATTTTAAAAGGTTAAACGGCTATCTTGCGAACCTTGGACCAATGACGTCATCTTGCGAACCTCGGACCAATGACGTCATCTTGTGAACTTTGGAGTGATGACGTCATTTTATGTGAAATCTTAGATAAGATAAGAACTGATAACCTCTCATCTAATTGTTGTAATTAGTGTGTTTATTGTTCATTTCTAGTTTGGATGTCGACTTGTGAAGGTCTCATACTGTTAGTTATTTTCATGTTTTTGGTAGCTATTCTTGTATATTCCGCGTGATACATATCACCTAAAGTTATAAAAATATATATAAAATTTTTTAAGTATATAATGTTAATGTGATTTAAAATTAGGAACTTTAAGTAAGTTTGGTACATATTTTCACTCTATGATTTCGAAGCTGAATGAAATAATATAGAAATTTTCTCATGTAGATAACAATTGTATTTACCACAATCTCATGTTGTACGATTCATTAAAAATTATAAGTTCTAATCACTTCATATCTTATGTGATCTGTTTGCACACGACACTCGATTTAGGTTACGTGATTATACTTATGAAGTTGTTTGATAAGTCATTTCAACTTTGGGCGTTGTGTGGATAGGTTTGGTTCGTTCATAGCTGCGACAAAATTATAATGTTTTAAGATGTTAG
This sequence comes from Amaurobius ferox, assembly GCA_951213105.1. Classification (NCBI taxonomy): domain Eukaryota; kingdom Metazoa; phylum Arthropoda; class Arachnida; order Araneae; family Amaurobiidae; genus Amaurobius; species Amaurobius ferox. The sequence goes on along the minus strand of OX578135.1, from coordinate 172,289,065 downwards.
TGTTTTAAAAATAAATCTTATACTGTGAATGTCGTAGTTGGATGTTATTATCTAAAAAGAATGCCTAAAATTCAAAGTATGCCATCACTCGAGCAAATAATTTCTAGTGTAAATAGTGCGGAGTTGACTGTTCCTGCCCTAGAAGAAACAAAATCTGTGGACATTGTCTCAGATGTGATTAATTCGCCCTCACAAAAATTTGCTGTGGATTGGTTAGAGACCTATCTTATGTCTTCCAAAACCCCAGCAGAAACATCTACCGTTGTCAATTCACAAGTTCTCACCGAGGTTGAAAACTCAACTCAAGATCTACTTTCTTGTGCTCTAACACATAGCGGACTGTTATCTTCCACTGCAGAATCAGTTTCGACTGAATCTACTTCTTCAGATTTTATGCAAGATGCACTCCGTCGTTGGCATTTAGGATCTAATGTGTATGTATATTTGAAACTTCGTCATGAGAAGTTAAAAGTGTATATATGGAAATATCTCTCTAACGATCGAAATGAATTACAGCCTACGCGTGAAGGTGTTACACTGTCACCGGCTACATGGAGTGAATTTTCTCAAAAATTGTGGTCGTTCAATATTCTATATGCAGATACCTCTTTCGTCAGTCGCAATGAGTTGTTCTGTTTCAATGACAACGGAAAATTGCATTTGCAGAAAATAATTCAATTATATGATTCAAAATTTTGTCTAACACAGTGTCATATTACCTTAGATAAAAATCAAATAGCATGTTTACAGAATAATGTTAACAACATTAGTATACATCTTCGAGAAAGTATATTTATAGAGTGGCTTCCTGCTCAAATATTAAAAATAAAGAACACTATAACCTTTCTACCATCACTTATTTGTGACAAGAATTTCGCATTCGAACAATTAATCTCTTGTATTCATGACAACATCATGAGTCATGTAAAAAAACTTTTCAAATGTGTCGGTTGTGTTGCTCAAGTTGAAGATCTGAGTTACCATGAATGTCTCTACAGCACTCCATTAGAAATGTATGACAGAGTGGCTGAACAAGTAATTCTAAATCTTGACATTAATAACATTGCTAAGAAAGTTTTGTTGCGTGGTGAAGAAGTCTTTCACTGGTATGATCGAAATTTTTTCAAGTCATTCAAATCAGAGGACTATGAATGTGCGATAAGGAAATTATTTTAACTTATTTGTTTAAATGTACAACAGATTATGGTTAATGTGTATTTCATGAATAATAGATTCATTAAATGGTTTTTATCTTTCAAATTGAATTCCTTATTTATACTCATTAGCTAATTTTTTTTTTTTTTTTTTTTTTTTTTTTTAGCATGTTCCATTTAAAAATGTTATATGGTTATGAGTTATGTATCTATGCATTCAAGTGTAACAGGTTTACTAATCTCACTTTTTAAGATAAAATAAAATAAAATAAATAAAAATAGGTTTATTCGAATCATATCAAATGTCTACAGTGTGAGTTTCATAACAAAAGATATTTACACTTTACAGAGTTTAAATCATAAAATTTATAATCAATGTCAAAATTCTGAATTCATTCAAAATAAAGGCTAAGTTATGTTCCATTCTCTAAAGTATGAAGATTCATAAACAATGTTGTGTTTCAATCTCTAAGAATCGGTGAAAATTCGACTGTAGTTTCTTAAAAATCTACGAAGTTGGGACTTATTCTGTAATAAGTGTAAAATTTTGTTGTAGTCCTGTCATTTTCTGTGTGTTGTTAAATATGTACATTCAAATGTGATCATTTATTAAGAACAGAAGGGTCTTATGGAGCACCTACAGCCACAAAATTGTGACATTTCTATGTGCATGTCAATAATGTCTCGTATTAAGATATCAAAACTCATTACATGTTTCTTTTAAGGTGCTAATTGCATATCTTTCATATTTTTTAATGTTATTGCAATGTACTGTACTTGTCTCAGAGGGTCACTCTTTCATTTAAATTCAATGTTAACAATCGCCTATCCTTAAAAACAGTAAGTTATATACTATTCTTCTTTAAAAAAAAAAATATATATATAGTTGTTTAATGATCTTAAACGTTGTTGTAGCAATAAAACCTAGCTCTTATTTGATAGTCATACACTAAGTATTGTGCAATTTTTGTCAAATTGCATTAAAATTTGATAATTTTAAATGGAAAAAAAAACATTCGTGACTATTTTAAAATATTGAAATGTTAAGATCTTCCATCTCTTGTATGTATTGTATAATTTGATAAATTTTTCATTTAAATATGGGATCTGCTTAAAACAATAACATTGCAATTATCTCGCTTTGCGAACATGAACTTTGGGTCACTATCTGTTACACTGATAAGCACGATAGCTATAGAGCTGATTTGGAATGTATTCTGGGTGAGTCTTTGGCTTGCATATTGTGTGTATTGTGGGGGGAGGGGCTGTATTTATGGAAAATATGTATTCATATACATATTCTTTCTGAGAGCAGCTTTTTCAAAATAAGATCCACATATTTTAGTGGTGTCTATGGAAATGTAAGGATCCTATCATGCATTTGCAATCGTCGGATTTCCACTTGGACGAATTCAGACGTAAAATACATCTCTAATGTTTTTTTAAATTATAACTTAACATTTAGAAGGTATATGGAATATCTGCTTATATGAAAAAAAAATGGATAGCATAAGACAGTTAGTAGCAAGTTATTAAAAGAAAAAATGCATAATTTAGAAAGAATAATTGTGTAGTGGCAACACGTCAACATAATTACGTCATTATAGATAAGATCTAATTTTTAATAATGTAATGAGAGTGTATCACTCATTTGGAGTCTGGACAGTAAGCTGTGAAGATGTCGCTCCGTGAGTTCCAACTTTGTTAACTATTTTCAATGTGAATATAAAAATTATATTAAATGATTCTAAATATTCAAACTTAGAAGCTTCAACTAATTTCGGTTTCATCGAAATATTTGTCCTGTAAATATTTGCATCGGTAAAAACACCATTGGTAGTTCAAACAGTCGATTCGTATTTAGAAAATTCTAGAACTGTAGTGTACAACTGTAGAAATCTATTTTAAAAGCTGTCGAAACAGATATTTTTTTCAAAAAAATGTGCTCCATACAATTTATGTCTACCGATGAAATACAACTATTTCGGACATTTTTAAAAATTTAAAAAGTTTGAAAGTTAGTGTGATAAAATCTCACACAATACTTACTCGTTTCATGTTTAGCAGGTTTTAATACTGGGTGTTGAAATCTAGGTACATGTATGTGCAAAATGGTCTATTCCTATTCAATAAATTTTAAAATGTTTTGGTGTCTTGTAAAAATAATCGAAACTGTACACTCACTTCTAAGTTCTACAATGGTAGTAAAAATTATACCCTTCACTGTTAAAATGGTCATATCATATTCATTGGGTTTTCTTTAAACTGAATGGTAAAATTTTGGAGGTGAAAATGCTCGATTTGTTAGTTTGTTAAATTCTAAACCTCGATATTTCAATTACACCCACCACTTTAAAAATGGTCAAATCAATCCTATTCACATTATAAAAACACACACTTCTAAAATTCTATAATGATACTAAAATTAGGATGTGAAAATGGTCATATCACATTCGTTGACTTCTATTTAAACTGAATGCTAAAATTTTGGGAAAGTTCGATTCGTTAGCTTGTTAAATTCTAAACTTCGTTATTTCAATTACATCCACCACTTTAAAAATGGTCAAATCATATTCAATGCACAATATCATTAAAATGATGTATTTCAGATTACGTGCAGCAAATCAGACCCTTGAAGTATCCAGTTACTAGAAATATACTATAATAAAAAAAAAAAAAAATAGATGGCAACACCTCATAATGCCGACGTCATTATAGATAAGATCTAATTTTTAATAGCGTAATGAGTGCATATGTCTCATTTGCAGCGTGAACGCGAAGCTGCGAAGACGTAGGATGTGAGTTCCAATTTTCATTATTATTTTTATAAAAAGAAAAAAAAATCATTTCGTTATTAGTCGTATATAGTGTTAGATTTATTTTTAAAAAATCACACACACACTTAGAATGGTCGAATCCTGTTCATGAAACATAATTTCAGCTAAGTATTACATTCATGTTTTTAAGTGCACACTTAGAATGATCGAATCCTGTTCACATAATTTTAATTAAGTATAATGCGCTATTTTAAAACTTAGTAAATATATTGTGTATAAATTTGTTTTTATGTGTACAAGAGGGTTGAATCTTGTTCACTTAACACAATTTTAGTTAAGTATAGTGTGTTTAAATTTGTTTTTAAACATTCGAAATCATATTGATAGTTAGATTTATTTTTAAAAAATCCCATTGCTATAAATCACTTAATACAATTTTAGCTAAGTATAATGTGCTATTTTAAAGCTTGCCAAATATACTGTGATTAAATTTTAAGTGTTAAAAGGGTTGAATGCTATTCACTTAACACAATTTTGAAAATGTGTAACTATACTTGAGTGTATTCAATTCCTTTAAAAAAAAAAATCGTAGAATCCACTGAATACAATTTTTGTGTTCATCCGTATTCAATTTGTTTTAAAAATCATAGTGTTATAATACACAATTAATAACACAATTTTATATTCACTCCGTAACATTCTGTTTTAAAACGCACCCTTTATAAAATACATCGCTATTCAATCTGTTCATAACGCGCCGAGCGATTCGAAGGAACCTCGAAACATATTCTATCTTCTGCTTCCTCTGATAAGGTACAGTTCAAAGAAAATAATCTATGTAGCACGGGTGCTGTGGCATGGCGGTAAGACGCAGGCACTGTAATCGGTTGGTTCCAAGTTCGAATCCAGCTCCTGACAAGAGAGACATTAAATTCTTTTGGAAAAAAAATGCCGATAGATGGCAGCACTTCATCAAAATTCGCCAGAGGGCGCTTTAACTACGTCACGCTGATAAGCTCGTTCACTTTGTTCCCAGACAGCAGAGAGGACGGACGTGTGCTCAGAGCTCTTGACCAAAGGTCACTTCTAAGGTTATCAATCGCTGATTGCGACACGTCATTTCCAGATTGTGTGATTGCGACATCCATTGAAACCACTTCCTCAGGTCATCCCCTCTCACTCCGTATGAGTCATCACGCCTCTTTCGCAATACTGTGAAAGAGGCATCCTCCCAACAGAGGCATTGGGTACTGCGCCACCTCACCAAACTTCCAAAAGGGGGGGGCACTGAGAGGCACCCTCCCTCCTGGGGGTCTAAAGACCCTCTAAGAGGATCCACTCCAAAGAGGGGAGGCGGCTCAAAAGAGGCATCCTCCCAAAGAGGGACCCTCCTCCCAAAGAGGGCCTCTCCTCCTGAGCCGCCTCCCCTCTTTGGACTGGGACCGGCCTTTTATAACTACTAGCAATATATGAGTTTGAAAAATCTTTGCCGAAATAAAACAGATAACGTAAGAAATTGAAAATACCAATAATTTTCCCATAATCTAAATCCAAACACCGTAATTGTTATAATCCAGTCAAAAGTGTAATTCCAATAAAATTTATTTTTTAATACATTTTTTAACACTTTACAAGTTAGTTGAAAAGTATTTATGACTTTGTTCATTCTATCTGTCTGTCTGTCCGTTTCCACGATAACTGTTGTAAAAATGACTTTATCAAAATGGAATTTTAGTATGTTGTTGAAACGGTCTGTGGAACGTATGGGGATATAAATAAATAATATCGCCCTATTAGTTTTGGATTGAACACTGGTTGAAAAACTGAAATACATTAAACGATCATCAAATTTGTTTACAACCCTATGGGACCTCATTTTTCGAACATTTTTTAAGCAAAGTTAGAGTGTTACAGTGAAAGTTTCTGTGCATCTCTATATTATGCGCCAACTCAATTACAATATTTTTGAGTTTAAAAAGAGAGCTTTTATAGAGAGAGCCAGGCGTGTTATATTTCGATGACATTATTTGAATACATTTCATTTGTTTTCGATGAAGTTTTCAAATATGATAAATTATTGCAGTGTTATGATAATTTTAAAAATATTACCGAGGAATGTATCGCATTTTAGAGATGTTTAAACCAGGCAATTTATATTTCAATGCCGTCATTTGAATGGAGTTCATTGTTTTCGATGAAGTTTTAAGTTTTCAAATATAATAAATTAATGTAGTATTGTGATAAAATAGTACCGAGGAATGTATCGCATTTTAGAGATGTTTAAATAAAATTGCATTGAAGTTGGAAAGTGTTTCATAATTAATGCTTTATGCGTGATTGATCTTTCTTGCTTAATATTTAAATTGAAAAAGATTTAATAAAATCATCTGCTGTATAAACATATAGGATTTCATTCCGTTGCTAAGCAACATGCAGCATAATGCTATCTCTATGGGATGTCCGTTTTCCATTAATATCCCTATAATCCCTGATTCTAGAAACTCACAGCATGGACTCAATTTTAAGTGGGGCTATTTCACTGAAACCCACAAAATTTCATGAAATTCGGTTTAGCCGTTCTCCCCTGATGGTGAGACAAACACACACACAAATTTTCAATTTTATTTACATAGATAAAATAAAAATAAAAATTAACTTCAAAACTAAAATTCGCGTTAGTGTTTAAGACGCGTTAATACTTTAAAGGAATCGGAGGTGACTCCTGTTCGACAGAGTCGAAATGGTTTTGCGTGAATAAACGTCTTGCGAAATAAAACCTTAATAGAGTTCAATAAGTTTATTCGTCGTTTTCAATCTCATATGCTTCATTTATAACAGATACCATGAGCCTATGGCGACTAATGTGAGATCCTAATTGATAAAAACTTCATTTCTTTCAGGTGAAAAGCAATCCATGCTGGCCAAGCTTCTCAAGCGGATGCAGTTCCTGACAGACAAGTCAGTGAAACACGTGGTCTTCTCTGCACAGTTTCCACCCCTGGAGTGGTTGGAGAGTGGCAAAATGCGGTGCCATTCCGTTGCTACACAAACTCAATGGCTGCTGCAGAAGGTAAGCAGGAAAATCCCATAATGTCGGTAAGGACTCGTGTCCTGGTTTGACTTCAAAAAGGGAAATTTTTAATATTCTAATTCGCCATTTTTTCTTCTACGTACAAGGTAGGATCAAAAAGTTCGGAGTCTGTGCTGATATCTCTAACCCTGACTGGAGGAAAGGGGAACTATTTTACCGTGACGTAGAGGCACATGTGATGAGAGATGTGAAAAGGAAGAAGCAAGTGTTTTCCCAGATAATGCGTGTCAGTGAACTGTAGTCGTTCGCGTTCGTCAGAAACGGAAATGACGTTTGTAGAACAACGTGGGAATATCAAATTCTGCCAGCGTTTGGAGAAATTGCCGACAGAAACATTGCACCTGCTGCAGTAGGTGTTGAAGACCCAGACCGTCTGACTCATCCGAAGACTTGAGCAACCATTTGGACGGCCGGGCTGCAGCAGGTGTAATGTTTCTGACGTTTTCGACGAACGCAAACGACTACAGTTCACTGACACGCATTGTCTGGAAAAAATCCTGCACTACGGACCTGTTTCTTTCCTTTCACATCTCGCGCCACATGTGCCTCTAAGCCACGGTAAAATAGTTCCTTTCTCCTCCAATCAGGGTTGGAGATATCAGCACAGTCTCCGAACTTTTTGATCCTAACTTGTATATCACACATATACCCAAATTAGAGCTGTCGTGCATGATTCGAACTCGTTGAATCAAAACTTGCGGTTGTGAACAATGCAGTGGTGGGGACAAAAGGGCTTTGGATATCATAGCACCTCCTCTCATTGACAGTGGAGTCGCTAGAAACTGAATAGGGGGTGCAACACAATTGTTTTCAATTCTCCAATCATTTTGTCGAACTCTAATTTATTAATGATAAAATTTTAAACCCTTAAACTCTAATATATATATTTTTTATTATTATAAAACTTTTAACTTGTTAGAAAGTTAAAGACTATTTTTTCGGATATTTATACGTATTACATAAAGTTGATTATATGTTTTTATGTGTGAAAATGTGTAATTTACGATTTTCATTAATCAAAAGTGCTTTATAGTTTATTAAAGATTTATGACGTCAACCTATAAAACTTCATGGCAACTTTCAGACTCATTTTAAGCTATTTATATACCGCGACCATTACAGCAATAAAAAATACTTCCGTCATCATTCGCTAAATTATTACTAAATGATTTTTTTTTTTTCATTAGCAATAGAATTGGGATTGAAGCACATTTTTGTCTGCGTGATTAAGTGCATATTTGCGCATTCCAAACATATTCTAGTTAATGCGTTTTTAACAACGAAAACCATTGTTCATTATTCGCAGGACCTGCTGCTATTCGTAGGTAAATGCTAATTCGTAGATAAATACCTCGGATATACTTTTAGAACTGCGTAAATTAATAATATCGCCCATTAATTAGAATATTTCCGCTATTTGAAAGTGTCCGTTAAGGAAATTTTACTGAAAACATTTTTTCTAAACGAATATTTGAACATTGCACACAAGTGTCTACTATGTGCAATTTTACTGTTAGAACAGTATGGGTCTCGTGGGGTTTATGATAAACCCCTAAAATCACCCCATTGACGGAACATTTACATTAACTCTCCACAGGGTCTATATTAAAAAAATGAAATTCAGCATAATAACGCCCCCCCCCCCTCGCAGTATTCTTCGTAACCCCTCCTTTCCGATAACCTGGATACACCTATGAGCTGATTACAATAAACAGACTCAATTTCATGCAAATTGCTTGATTATTGCGGAAGATATCCCGCTGGTTGTGGGAAAATGTGAAATTTCTACTATATCGGAGAAAGGCTAGTAACCTCCTAAATAAACAAATTGTATCCATTCATTCCTGATCAAAGGTACTAACAAAGGATTAACTCGTTTGATAAAAAGTGAATTCATTTATTGTTTTATTATTTTTACTTTCTCATACTACTCTATCAAGAAAAAGTATTGTTTTTCCGAAAAGTTTTGAATTCGATATTTTGACGTGTATCCACAATGTAAGATCTGAACCTATTTTGAACACATTTGGGAAGATGTGTGTGTGTCTGTGTGTGAGGTGTGGCCGTGATCGCTTATCGGAAAACAATACTTTCTCGATACTATTTTATCGAGAAAGTATTCTTTACCCAAAATTTTCGAGAGATTTTGATGGATAAATGAGTTTTAAGATCTCTTAAACTCATTTCGAAAACTTGAAGGTATCCATATGTGTTTATATGTTCGAGCCATACCGTTACCCCCGATAGCAAAAGCAAGCTGGAGCACTAGCTTTTGACGTCTCGGCCTGTAGGCCCACTGCAAGTGGGCCAGATCGCAATCGGAGCTTTTGCTTCCCTTTTGTTTTTGTTCGATGTTAAGGAATAATAATTTGTCAGTAAAGCAATAATATTCATTAAATTTGGAAGCTTAAAATTTTCTACAAATCGTAGAACAAACAAAGTGAAACGTAAGGAAATGCTGTATTTATGCTTGTTCACAAATAATTCGATAATTTACATTAAAATGGGTGACTTAAAAGATTAATATTGTTGTAAATTTCCTTAAAATGAAATATTTATAATGGCTCAAATTCACTCTGGGAGCAAAGATGAATGGATTCCATACAGTTAATCAGTGATGTTTTAATAAAAGTCTAAAAAAGAACCCTGGGTATTTATTGCTTAATCAGGCATTTTATGTAAATAATTTTTCAGTACATTCATTTACAGCTAAAGTATGCTGAAACTAAAATGATTACTGAATACTATCTTTTTCTTTGAATTTCATAAGAAAATCATAAAAAATAAACTCAGGATTTAACTTTCAATATGCTTATTTATTCATTTATTTTTATTTTATTTATTTCTTGTAAATTGTAAAATGATTTAGAATTAAGATAAAATACTAGTTGAATGTCATTCATTAACCTATGCACTATAATTTGTAGAAGTTCAGGTTTTCTAATATAGCACATCTTATATTCCTTTTTTTACTACCATACATTAACAAATAGTAAACAATTTTACTTAATTATAGAGTTTGAAATACCTCAGGGGACTTTGCAAATTTAATAAAGCTGTATAATAGAACTTTTTGGCATTAATATTTCATTTATAATTCCATTGAAGTGAAAATGTGAGAAAGATTAAATTCGCTTTGTGTTATTAAAGTAACATTGACTAATGTAATGAAATATGCAATGGTAACTTGAAATTGTAAGTGGGTTACTTTACTTTATTCCAAGTAATTTTAACAATTTTCAATAACATAATAACAGTTTATTCACTATTTTAAAAAAAAATATGCACAACCTAAACATAAATGACTTCTTAACTCATTCTTTTAAAATTTCAGCATGCCATAACAAATAATAAAAGATATACATGCAATATATTAAGATACTAAATCTTTTACATGCAACTTACTTGTCAAACTGTTAAAAATATGCCATTTGATTATGAAATATTACATTTTACATTATTACTTTACTTTCATAACTTTAGTGTACAATTTTTATTGCTGCAATTTCTTACTATAGACACTATCTTAAAAAGAGAATGAATTTTTTTATCTATATAAATAAAACTAAAAATACACCTATCTGTCTGTCTGTGTGTTTATCTACATATCTCATCATCATGGTAAAACATCTACATCGAATTTCATGAAAATTTTTTGGGTAGCCTTGAAATAGCCCCACTTAAAATTTAGTCCATATTTCGAGTTTCTAGGACCAGGGATTGTCGAGATATGAATAAAAATCACACAATTAAACCATCCCATAGAAATAGCATTATGCAGATGATATATTTTCTGCAAATTTATTAAGAAAATTATATCATGATGCTTAGCAACACAATTAAATCAGATGTGTTTATTAGGCAGACGATTTTTATTAATTTTTTTCCGATTTAAATAATAATGAAATTAATATTAAAGAAAATTTTATAAATGATCGGAATTTCATCTTCAGCTAGATTACATCAATTACAGCTTTCGGGTTTAAATATTACGGGAACTAATAGCATTTTCAATTTAATAGATCATATATTTTATTTTGGCAAAAACTCATGATGTGTTTAGTCAATTAATTCATACATTGTGTGTAGTTAATTAATTCAGCTAGCGTTTAGCCAATTAACTCATAAATTGTGCTTTGCCAAATGTTGAAACAGAATAAAAGAGATAATACCATTTTAGCGCTTTCAGTTTAGTATATATTGATCAAATTTTATATATATTTTATAATTTGCTTACAAGCAGGATCAGGATATATTGATCCAATTTTATATATATTTTATAATTTGCTTGCAAACAGGATCAGGATGTTTTATTCTTCAAATCTGCTTGTGAAGATAATTTTGTATAAAAAACACAGAAAGATAGAATTAAATATATAAGCATTAAGTAAAAGGAGAATTAAATGAAATATTTTAGTAGAATGTTTTGAGTAACAATGTTATTTAGAATATTGCAGGAATTTGCACATATTTTAAATCATGAGCAATGTCGGGTATATCTGCTATTAACAGTATACATAAAATTGTAAGTTCTGCATCTATCTGTCTATTTATTTATCTCAGCACGATAGAAGTCCCCCATTTTCTTTTTGTTAGAATTATTATAACATTTCAAAAATAAAGACTCTAAATATTAAAACTTCATTGCAAATTCTGAATGTTAAGTTTCTCTTGTATGATATAATCAGTACAAAGAACGGGCATACTGCTAGTCTTTTATAAAATACCACAAAACTAACAACATTATTAAAATAATTTTAAAATATTTGCAGGAAGCTGAATAATTTATGACAGCAAATTGAGCACACTAGGCAAATGCAACGAATGACACAAGCTAACCTGATAAAATATACATTTTAAATATTAAATGATTTTAAATACTTAACAATTATTTAACAAAGATTAATTTTACAAGTGCCTAGGCAGTTTTCTTAATTAATATAACAACAATAAAATTTTAAAAAGTAACTAAGAAAACTCTAAAAAGTTTGTTGGCGTTATAATTAGCAACAAAACAATTTAGAATGCAGTTAGCTTTAATTGAAAAGAAATTTAGACAAGAAGGAGTAATATAATTTAAACATTTTGAATGCCATATATTTGAAATTATAAGTAATTTTAAATAACATGATTAGGATAAAAAGCAAAAAATGGTAAGTACTTCTAAGGAGCATCTACAATATGTAGTAATGTATCCAATGTATTACGATAAAGTAATAAGGTATGCAAATCATGTACCGTATCAAATCATGGAAATAAGAAATTACACATTCACAAAGCACGATAAAGGAATATTGTTTAGAAAAAAAATCCGTGGGCCGTTACATCCACGAGCCAGCTAGCTTAATGACTTCCTTCTTTGTATGGACTGTTGGGCAGAATTTTCCAGAAAAGGTCATGCGAAGTTCGAAGGCCAGACATGGACCTACAGAGTACGACGTGATCCACTTTCGAGGGGAGGGGGGTTGTGCTACGGCCTCTGCTATCGGAGGTGACGACCATACTCATACATTCTGACTGTGATATGGTGCGGACATAACTCAAGAAGGAATACACTTGCCGCTTTCAAATTGTATGTGTAGATGCATTATGTGAAAAACTTGAACTAGATAGGATTATTTTGGTAATTAACATGATTAGAATTTAAATTATTCGAATTTTAAAATTCTAGTAGCATTCTTTCATATGGAAAAAAGATACGTTAAAGAATGGTATATTTTAAAAGAGGTGAGAAATCTGGTTATGATAATATCTATTCGTTTCATTCTGGTACAAGTAGGGAAAGACTGTGAAATATGAATGTATGGGAAAGTCAAGTGAAGACTCATATTCCAGATATTTTTAATATTTTTGTAAATGTGTAATCTAATTATTTTATTTCATATTTGTAGGTAGGTGGAGCTAAGCCATCAGTAAAACGCTTAGAACCTGCTGGGCCCAAAATACCTTGGGAAGACACGCAATACAACTTCGACTGGAAAGTTTACTCACACAACGTAAGCCCTAATACAAGCCCGATACGGCTTTACAATGATTCAGACGGAAGCATCCAAAAGAAGAACTTGTCCCTTCCTACCAGACCGAACAACTCGAGATATTCACCGTCCCACAGATATTCGCATGGGACGTTCACAAGCACCCCAAAGCGTCGACACAGGCATAGAAGGAGTTCCAGTGAAAGCCCAAAAATTCAAAAGACTTTAATCAACGGCAACCAAAGTCATTCTACTAGTTCTAAATCGAACGCAGACAACAGCGATGACAAGGCATGTCGCAGTTCTTCAAGTGGTTCAGCACTCACCCCTTTATCAAAAGAACTAAAATTAGCTCATAAACTGTCATCTATAGATTCCAATATAAAGCATGGCAATAACTTCCTTCCGAAGAAAAGAACCCGAGAATATTCTATCCAGTCACCGTCGAGCAGCCTGGAACGTGAAGTTCTAAAAGACATGAAAAACATTTCGATAGACCATGCCAAATCCACACCTTCAAAAATGAAGAACATATTCTTGAAACCAGAATCTCCGGATGAATCAAAAGATCCGGAGAAAAAAGACAATGATACAGGAAAAGGTCTTTCAGAAAAATCATCCCCTCCCGCAGTTGAGCAATCGAAACTCAACGAGTCCAGTAGCAGTGAAAAATCTGTGTCCTGCAACAGTTCCGAACCTGCCAAACCCGAAACTATTGTTCGCCCGTTAGTTTTGAAGAGCTTAGTTGATATTCCCAAGCCAAAGTGTAAAAGCCCGCCAAAAGAAATTATCATAGACAACACCGTGAGCGTAGAAGTTGCAGTCGATAAGGATCCGTCTCCCAAATCTAAATCCAACAACGTGTCTACCACTATCGTGACTGAAGAAACAACTGTCACGAAAGAAAATGGCAATTCTAAGGTAGTTACCGTGACTAGCATCACGACCAGTCTGTCCCACGCTGGACTAAAAGACATGGAGAAACGCAGTCCAGATCAGGGATTCTTGGATTCTGAAGCTTCGAGCGATAAAGAAAAGTCAGTGAACGACTTGAATATTGAAACAGAAAAGGGTGCGCGCATCATAGATTGTAGCAGTTCCTGCAATATTGTGACTGAAGTGAAATGACAATAACTGCATCATACTGAAAGAAGTCACAAGTCTACTTATCCTCCATTTTAACACGTAGAAAAAAAATAGGATTACTAAAACAGTAATACCCCAATAAAAAGAACTCATTGGATTTAGGAAACCGGCCTTAAACTGATTTCGCGTGCGTAGCCGATCGGATATAATAATCGGGTAAATCGAGTTGTCGTGGTAAGGGAGGATTACATTTTAACTCCACTAAATCAACTTTCTTTTGTTTCTATTGCGATCAGAGGTTTTATCCTCATTAAGACTATCAATGAATAAATATTCATCATTAAAATGATTTTTTTTTAATGGAATTTTCTGAAAACCAAATTGCTCTACCAACCACTCAATTACAACATTTTTATCACTTGGACAATTCCATACCGAATGTTTGATTTGACATGTATATTTAAGTTTACGTTATTCAACAAATGTTGTTGCAACAGCGAAAATATTAATATGGACTAAAAAAACTACGAACGAACTATATAATTACTTAAATATGGAAGTTAAATAGTCACCCAAAACATTAAAATCTGAATCATCCTTTTGCAAAACAATCCAGTTTATAAACTCATGCATTAAGATTGGTGTTATTAAGAATTTGGGAATAGGAAGGAAATGATAATATAAATTATTATCAAGATCATATTTGCTTTCTTCGTTGGGTTTTGATACATTAATACTGTTTACTTTTTGAATAGTGTTATGGATTTCCATTGATTTTTTGCCAGTATTTTCCTTCTGAGCACAACTTTATTTTAAGGAACTGCCTTTAAGAATGGAACTTCCTTAATAAACAGCAAAGCATTATTCAAGAGAATTAATTCTACGTGTATTCATGAGTAAATAGATCGTAAAGTAAATGCAAATTCCAATCGGTGGAATTTTTCGTCACTGTGCCTACGTTGCAGGGCAGTAGCCAGAGGCGAAATTGAAAAGGGGCTGGGGAGCTAGCTCACCAGTCTTACAGGAGGGGCTCATCAAAAACACAACTAATCATTAGCATTTATAAACCATAATAATTACTATTATATATTTCAATTCATATAAATTATTAGCAAATAATTGCATATTTATATTTGCAAGCTAAGAGCTGATTATTGATATCCATATAGCTACTATATATCAATATTAATATATAATAATTACAATTGATTTTAATGCAAGCATTAACTGGTAACAAAGCTATTAATAATTTGTTGAAACATTCTGAAAGTTAACACAAGTTAATGGTTAATATTAACTCTTACCTACTTATCAGTTGATTTTGACTCTATAATGTATTACCGTGAACCCCACAATAATACAAAAGTATTCTAAATACTATTGTCATAATTTTTAAATATTTTTAAATTAAATATGTAAATAAATGGATCATTAGTATAATAACGAATTCAGCTAAATTAAAAAATCTTTAAAACCAAGTAATTTATAAAAAAAAAAATATCAAAGACATTTCTTCCACAAAATTTGAATGCCGTTTTATATGAAATTTTATATCACAACTAAAAATTTAATATTTTTTCAGGGGGGCTGAGTATACTTCTTGGAGGGGTCTGGCCCCTAGCTGGCTACGGCCCTGCTACGTTTTAGCGAGCAAACATACCAGTATGAGTATAAGTGTTATCCATATGTAATAGTGACGCGGGGTATTACTGTGTAGTTCATTGTAAAATTCTGTGAAGTAACTTTCATATTACGGATTTGTACTCCTCACACAATCAAGTTTTTCCAAATATAGCATTCGTTTGCTAGATGATGTGAAAAAATTGAACTAGAAATGACACATTTCGAATAATTAGCCAATTTAGCACCGCAGCTAAATTGCTATCATTGGCAGAATCGCATGATTTTGTAAATTTTAAAAGTCAATAATCTTTGTGACCGTTTTACTGAAATCAGTTTGTTAATCATTCTTGTTTTCCCAAAATGCTGTCACTATAATCTCACAATTTAGTAATGTTCTAGAAAGCGATGTCAGAACATTTTTAATAGTAAACATATTCAATTAAATAGCTCCATCTGTAGGTAAGAACATTTATTTTTATACATGACCAGTCACTTTGACTGTTACAAAATTAGTTAATAATGCATTTTATGTCATACCTGTTCAAATTAACGTGTATTTTAGAAAATCAAGATGAAGAATCGTTATACTAGCGGGTATAACGATTTTTCATCTTTATTGGTTCACATCTATTGGTTCGTGACCCTGGGGGGGGGGGGGGGTACTGAACTGCTTTACGGCGACAAAAATTCTAATTGTTACTTCACAAAATGCAAGCCAGGGGTGTTTGCAACAACAATATATTGATGAAGAGCCTTCGTGAGCAAATAAATGCTCTTAAATGTATCCGTTGACCCCTCTCTCTCAAAAAATTTAGAACTTTAATTCCCAAAAACTTGCGAAAAACATCACTTCCGCTTTCAATCCTTCAACTTTCCTAAAGTCGGCAAATTGGCCATATTTAGCCAAGGCTATACGACTCAGCCTTCGCCGTAATGACAATCGGTTTAAAACCTGTAAAAGTAGAAACTTCCATATGAAAATTTTAACTACAGAGAAAGGAATTGAGCGCGTGACTTTGCGCATTATCAATAATGGACTGCTTCACAGCATAAAATGCAATGTAAATAAAGATAAATAAGCATACAAACGTTTCGGAAATTAGATTTCCTTTTTCAATGCAGCAAGTTTGGACCTGAACACCCAAATGAGCGCAAGACGTCTGCGAAACAGAAAAAAGCTAAAGAACCACCCGGCATAGTAACGCTACTAAGTGTATAACAAAAGGGATATAAAAATAAAAAATAAACAGAATATGAACATGAGAAACGAACATGAGAAGCAAACATGAAAAGATAAAATACAAAGAATATAAACTCAAAGAAACAAAAAAAAATTAGACATGGTACTGCCATACCTCGGAAGAATATGGAGTCATTGACAAATCATTAACCAAATTAATGGAATTTTTATTGACACAAAAAGCTTCAAAGAATCTAAATCAAAAACTGTAGAGCCCTTTCGAATAATGGAGACAAAAGAAGAATCAAACCAGCGACTAATCAACTAAATACTGATTATCGATTGCAAATTTATTAATTTCTTGGTTTTCAACTCAATTTTGATGTTCTTTTAAGTGGTATTTTAAGTCGCGTTTAGTTTGACTTATGTTCATAATCCGCATTGACGAGGAATTCAATAAATAAACTTTTCAATGGGACTCTTAAGAGAAGAAATTTAAATTTTATTGCTAAGGGTGAATTTCAAAGTTTTACTTGAGTGAAAGAACTGCTGTACCATTCTGTAGGAAGAGGTTCGCGAACTGAAAAATGTGAACCGCTAAAATAGGACATTGTGTTATTTATTGTGGGTGTGAATTGTAAAGTAGCTTCCTTTGTTAAAGTTTGGCCTTTTGAAAGGCTTTATATTAGGATTGACACGGGCTGAGCTCCAGTTGCTCAAGTCCTCAGGATGAGTCGGACGGTCTGGGTCTTCAACGGGCTGAGCTCCGACTCCGGTTACCATTTGTTGGGGCTCAAGCGGGCCCGAACTCTTAACAATTTTCTACATTTTTTACTTGGAACCGTTATGAATTTTGTGTATATTTTTGAGAATTAAAAATAGAAATGTTTGTTCATTTGTCTTGTGAATAAATAGATGCACTGATTAGTGCAAGTATTGTGTTTTGCTAAAGGGTAAATAGGGCAACTCCAAGTGCACAGCGTTTCAACTATTAACGAAATTAAATACAGGATACCTTGTAAAATTCTTAAGTACCCCAATAACTTTATAAGGAAAGGCCCTTGAGTGTATACGATAGGGCTATCTTTTTTTAAAGTGTCCGGGCCTGTTCGAATAAAAGAGATTGCAACGCCCCTAGCCAAGAATTTTATAAAGTTTGGATAGTGAACTCTGCAACAAAGCGAGATAGACGAAAAAAAGACAATTACGAAGTTGTAGAGGATTGTCTAATGAGTAGAAATCACGAAATGCTTATATTCTGGGCAATATAAGTCAAAAAATCGTATCACCAGGGCATGTAGCACGGTGACACCTGTAATGCTTGCCAAAAAGAATAGTACGTGGTCCTATTCTTTCTTGAATTCAAATGTGTACTGTTGCTGATGAAGGGCATTTTGAACAAGCTGTGCATTAGATTTCTCTCCTGTACACCTAAGTGTTTTATAATTTATCATCCTTAAATAGAACAGCAGTTCGCTAAAAACCATATTGTGTCAAAAATATGCCTTCTGTAACAGTTGAGGTCAATTCTCACTCATTCTAACTTAGCAATTGTCTATCAGGCTTTTTCGCAAAGTTCGTTATCCCAACTTTAAAATGCTGCGCTAGGGGGCGCTGCAATCACTCTTATTCGGCTGGGCCAAGGCCACCTAGAATAATAGCCTAGAAATTTTAGATAGCCTTGGCTGGGCATGACTTTTTTTTACTGTAGATTAACCTAACGTGTGGACCTTTCTTTACAAAGTGATTGGGGTGTTTAAGGATTTTCTTAGAAACCCTAGAGTTACAAAGGCGGGAATAAACTGGGTTTTTTGTGAAGGGGATTTTGAAAAAACTGGGAATTTTGAAAATTTCCAAAAAGTGGAAATTTTAAGTCATTGCATTTTGCATTGCAAAAGAAATGTGTATGACCCAAACCTAATATTTATTTTCTTCATTCAGAATTGCAAATAGATGAAACATGGAAAATGGAGAGAGATTTGTCAGATCCAAGAAAAATATTTAAATTGTGTGACTTTCTTAGCGTATATAAAATTGAAAATTATTTCCACAAGTAATATATTATTATGTAATTTGTAAATATTTAAGAAGTAAAAACACTCCAAACGATGAAATACTTATTACAAAGTGATAAATTTATTTATATTCATGTAGTGTTGAACAATAATAAGAAATCTATATTAGTCCCAACAACATTTTAATAATTTTGTGACTACTATAAACTGCACATTTTCAACAAAATTTTTGTAGTTATTTAATAGACTTTACCTTTAAATATATTTACGAAATCTTTATTAATTTAAAGTGCGATTTATAAGATTTAAACTGCATAATGGGCGTGATTAGTCAGATAATATAAGAAACGCATAAATTAGTTTCTTCCCATCAAAGTTTCCAATGCTTCCAAAATTCCCGGTTTATTCCCCAAAATCCCCTGGTTTATTCACGCGTCTCAAAATTCCCGGGTTTTTTGCAACTCTAAATACTGGCAGTACCAAGTGTATTGCTTACTTGACATGTCAAATATATTAAAATTCATTCATTTTTTATGAATTTTTCAACCCTTTTCCAAGAAAACAATTTATTTTTCCTGAAATACATAGTTATAATAAGGATGAAAAATATTGTAATGAAATCAAAATTTCAACTTTCGGATTTTGGTGACTTTACACCTTTAGATTTTCATTGAATATGAATCAACCATTTCCTTTTTCAACGATATCTATGTGTGTTGTGTATCTGAGACTGGCCACGATATCTTTCGAACAAATTGAGGAAATCCAGTAACTAGGGAAACGAAAAATGAAAATCGAAAAACATTTGTTGCAAAAAGAAAAAAACTTTGAAAATTAAAATACTTTGTTTATACAGCATTTAACTGCAGCATATAGCTGATTAAAAGTGATCGACTGGTTTCGGAAACGAAAACCAGCCTCCATTAGAACAAAATAAAAACCACTATCACCCCGAACAAAAGCAAAGGGGTTTCTATCGCAAAAGAGCTAAACACGTGACCCAGGAAGGATAATGTTAAAAAGAAAAAGAAAGAAAGAAAGTAGACGAACTGATAAATTGAGGATAAATTGGCTGAAAATCCCTTGAATCTTCCTTCCAGTTGATCCGAGGGAATTTCAGTCACAACGAATAAAACGTATAGTGAACGACCTCAAGGACCTACAACCTATCTGTATAAACACTTCCTCCCTTTAAAACTAAAGACTCCTACATTTTGGACCCCTTAGATGCCAATACCTACTTCTCTATCTCCGACAGAATGAGAACCTGAGCTTCCAGAAACCTTTGTTCAAAAGGGCCATGTTAACATTTACCTCCTAATGGTTGAATATGCTATGTTTTTAGTCAAACAATATTCTCCAGAAATCTTCCACATTTACCACGAGCTCAGCACAGCGTAAGACCGGGGCCTCCGTTCGAGAGATGGCCGTGGCAGTCAAATTAGTGACGTCACGAAAAACGATCCACGGTTGGCGAAACGATTCCGTTCGCTCAGTTTACGAGTTTAAACGGGTCCTCCGCTCTACGAGAGAAAGAAAAAAAAATACTAAAATAATTTTAAAAACAAGCTTTAAACTCGCAAACTGAGCGAACGGGATCGTTTCGCCAACCGTGGACCGTTTTTCGTGACGTCACTAATTTGACTGCCACGGCCCGCTCTCGAGCGGAGGCCCCTGTAAGACGCACCTCACTCACTTTACCCCAAATATGATTTATTTCCAGCTGTCACTCTTCATTGCCTTACATAATTATTGACCAGAGGGAGAAAGGCAACAGTATACTCGTAACTAATTTCGAATAAAACTTTCAATGTACTAATTAATAATTATGCAGAACATGTTAAGTACCGATATACAAAATAATTGACAATTTTTATACAACAACGCAAGAAACCTTACGTCATAGAAAAAAACTAGCCAAGACATTATCCTTCTCTTGGAAGAGTTGGCTTCTAGGAGTTTCATTTATCTGCAGTGGATATCCTCATTTGCATGGTAATGAGACAGCTGAATTGCTAGCAAAGGAGCCAACATTCCAAATAATTGTTCTGTTTGCCATAGACATTTACTCTACGTAAATATAAAAAAATAACAACAAATGGAAAGTTCGCCCCTTCATCCCTAAAGGTTCCCAGACAGACTGCTCTGACAAGACTCAGAAACGAACATGCTAGGCATATGACTTTTGAAAATGGGTTCAAGTGTTTCCCAACTTGCCTTTGCTCCTTCCGCCCTCCAGCTACCCCTTCCCCTCCCATCATATTGTTGATTATTTGCGTGTTTCTGTGCGACAGCTTTCAGACGAACATGAACTAGTGGCTGAGCGAATCCTTCGTAATGGTCTTATGGACTTGGTCTAGAATGTTCCTAGATTATGGGGGGGGTAGAAATAACAACACAATTTTTATTTTCACGAGAAAAATAAGTGCTGGATTTTAAAAATATGTTACAATGTCTGTTTCGTGACAGTAGGGCATGTCTTCTGCTTCCGTTCGCCTCTCTAATTTAACCTGTACAAAGTGTTTCAGAAATATGGGACAAGTTCAGTTCATAACTCCAGAAGCACTGGTTTTAGTAGACAAGTACTTTTGGTATAAAAATATTGTAGATCCGAGAACAGAATTTTTATATGAATATCATATATACTTGGGGTATCTGTAGCAGAAATCGGAGCGTTAAGAAAAATGTAAACACTTTGGACACTCTGAACCTACATAAAAATAGAAGAATTTTTCACTTGTTTTATCCGAAATGTGGTATAGATTATGAATATATAATTTTTTTTTTTAATATTTTGAACTTTCCTTTCTTTTGAACGTTTTTTTTTTCTGAATAAATGCTTGCTTAACTTTTATTACTTTCATTCGAACCTATAAAATATAGATATAAATAGTAAGCGGCAAAAATGTTCAATTGGAATTCCAGTTTTTAAATCAATAATTTGCTTTCATAAAACTCTTAGATTGATTTTCTGAGGAATGGCCTTGCTATGTTTAAGATTGAAACTTTTACGTTTTTCAAGTTTGCAATGTTTATATCTCGAAAAAATAAAAGCGGTGAACTATATAAAGTAATTTTTAGCCCTTTATTGAAACCTCCTAAAAGTTTTTTTATTACCCCCGCCCCGAATTAAAAACTCATTTGAAAAAAATTCTCTCCATTTACAATCTTCCTATACCAAAAGCAAATGGTTCCGGGGTTACAAACTTGACCTCTATTTCTGAATCACCCCGTAGGCACACATACACGCATTTTGTGAAAGTACAGTAGAAATGCTGCCAAGATAACTGTGCAGAAGACGAGCTGTGCAAATACAAAAGAAAGATCTGCGAAATAAATGAAATTGGACTGCACAATGCCAAATATTAAAATAAAAGGTATAAATTAATAGAGATATAATATTAGTTAATGAAAGACGTATTTAATGTATAAGACTGTTCTGTGAGAAATCTGATAAAATTTTAAAATGTTTTAATTAAAATCAATAATCAAAGAATCAAAAATTACAACGTTTATATATATATATAATAAAAAAGATAAAAATAAATAAAAATAGTAAGACTAATTTATATATGAAAATAGTAAGACTATATATAAACTACTAGTTCAAATTATATTAACTCTAACAGGCTGATGCAGAATTATAGTTCAATACACTCGAGTATAGTAATCCGTATAATGTTAAAATTATATTGATACTTTTATAAAATAAAGCTGTATTAAAGAAACATTCACAAAATTATATTGAATGAAGAAAATCATATAAATTGATTGAAAATTTGAATTCAAATTTTCAAGGTCCTATCACAATACTTTCCCTATATACATTATACACTATATTGCAAAAAAATATATACACCCATAAGAAATTGAGTTATAGACATGGAACTCTGTATGTATGTATCGTTTGAGGAGCATACAAATGATTAGAATTTAGGAGCAAAAACGTTTTATTAAGAAATTGTGGCAACAAGAAGATGACATTACAGAAAGTGGTAAATCCTCCCTTGTCAGCTATACAAGCCTATATTTGGTGCGGCATCATAGAGTCAATTAAGTTATTTATGTCCCTCTGCGGAAGATTTCGAGCCGTCAGATTGACCTGCAGCACAACTAGAGGAGATTGACTATTTCACGACATGGCTAATAAGACTGTTACACCACTTGTGATAACTATGTGTCGCTCGACAGCAAATGCGGGATCGGAACGCTGGCCAGCCCTCCTCCGCATGTGAGAGAGAAGTGGGATTCGTCACGTTACTAAAAGCAACATATCTCTAATCAGACACTGTCCCAGCTAACCGAGCTCGGAACCAATCCAGACGGCTCTGCCTATGTTGAGGAGTCAGTGGTAGGCACTTTAATGAACGTCGACACCTAATCCCACCTTCTGCCAGTCATCTCCTGATAGAATCCCTCAGCACCGAATGTACGGAGGATAGCAAATGCGTTTGAATGGCTGATAGCGACGCCATTGGTGTGGACATAGCTCCTCTCCTGATGGAACGATCCTCTCAAGCTATTGTCTGTCTGGGGCGTCCTGAGTCTTTGCGACAGTTATTTGTGATTCTCTGATCCGCTGTTGCCAACACCGAGCAACTACCATATCGCCCCTACCAAGATGGCGACTGAATTAACCAGCTTCACTTACGCCTATTATGCGATCTCTCTCTAAATTCGACAAATATTGGTATCGTCTCAAGGGCATCTTTGTACACAACTTGCGGTATCAAAACAGAAAATACAGTTCCAATTGCCCGTGATTAAAAACACTGGTTGTTTAAATGGTGCACGATGCGTCGTTCTCATGTCCCTATAACATCATTGGCTCTTATTATATGGTAATGGATGATACAAGGTGCATGGTCTGGCTTCATTTTTTCATGGCCATTCAAATGCTATACTTGCTACAAATCTAACTTGATTTAGCTGTGAACTATTAATTCCTTTTTGTATTAATATACTCATTGGTAATCTATATAACTTAGCGGGATTTTACAGTTTTTCATATGCATCTCTGTAATTAAATTACATTTGCTGCAAGAAGGGCCTGACTAACGCTGAGGCATGCTGGGCAGCTGTCCCGGACTCCCGCTTCTGGGGGGCCCCAAATTAAATGATTACAATATCGAAAAATTAATGGCTGCTTCCTCCAAAAAATGTATGCCATCACACTAGGTTTTCCCGACGGTGAGATACATTTTGGAGGATATATAAAGGTAAGAAAGTTGTCAATAATTTAAATTCCATTAAAATAGGTAAGAATTACATTTTGTATACCTTTTCTAGAATACAATTATGTTTTTAAAAAAAATATTTTTGTTCTATTCATATATATCGAGAATTGAAAGGGGTCGAGAATTGAAAGGTAAAATATTTGTCTTAAGCCCTTGACCACAAGCGTAATTTTGGCTACAGAGCATGGGCACGTGACATCACAAGGACAATTTTGCCCGAACATTTCCAAAACAAAAAAATCTGATGTGGGCAACACATGACTTTCCTTATTTAATGTAATGAATTTGCTACTTTTACAGTAAAAAAATAGATTTTTTCTTATAGTAGATACTAATATTCTTTCCAAGATATTGAATTTTCGACAATTAGTCGTCATTTTCATTGATTTAGCGTCATTTTTATCCATTTGGCGATATTTTCGTTAATTTGGCAACATTTCAAAAAGTCGCCAAGTTGGCGACATTCCGCCAAATTCGTCGCCAAAATCTCGCCAAGTGTTATGGACGAAGAAATAAGTTGTTCTTACAACAGATAAATGACTATTGGCGTTCAAATACAAAAGTATTACTTAAAGTATCTTTTTTCATGAATGGAACGAGCTAGATCCACGAGAATGAGGTCACCCAATTTATCGCATGGTATTACATATGAAAAGTGAACATGTTTCTCAGTAGGAAATATTTTTTTTATTTTATGACTTTTTGATAATTTTTTTGAAAAATGTACAATATCTCGAGAACGGTTCATGTTAGCGTTCTGAAATTTATGTCAATCGTTTTCTAATGAAAAATTACATAAGAAATGTCTATTTGCGTAACTTTATTAACGGTTTTGATTTTTTGACGATTTTCTCAAAATTTCATTCGAAAATTTAGAGGGGTTCTGAACATTCGAATGCGTATAAAAACAATAGGCTTCCAGTGTTTACGGATTGTGATTTTTGTACCAAATTATGTTCGAATCGGTCCATTCGTTCGTCAGTTATCGTCTCCACAGACTCACTGACACACACACACACACACACATACTTTCACACACACACATCACTTCAAAAATGTTTGATTCGTGATCAGGGATGCTTGAAACGTGCTCTCCCGTCGAAAGCTCGAATTCGAATTTTCGACCCCGTCACAATACTTTCCTTGTACATTATGTATATAAGGAAAGTAATAATCGTTTGCTTAGCAGTATGGAAATTTCCATTGTTTCTGTATTAAAAACGGATAATTTAGAAACTTAAATCGTTTAACCTCTAAATTTTAGTAGGATATATCCGATTTTTTGTTCTTTGATGAATATTTTTCATTTACCGGAAAATAAAATATTAATATTTCATTGCATGATACTTAAAAGAAATAAAAACACACATAATTCTTAGAAATTTTTTAAAAACACTATACTTAAAATAAATATTAGTCGAAAAAATGCTAATTCATTTTATAGCGCGCGCAGTTTGTGTTCAGTGCATCTAGAAACATGTTCTACTTGTGACCTTACTCACTGTGTTCACTCGTAAAAATCATAGTCGTATGATACCACCGTTGATCAGAGATGTGTATTTTTAGCACGCACAAATAAAGCTGGATATACAACTGGAATAACTTTAAAAGCAAGAGGGTTTCCAGAGCTATACCAAATGGCACTCCACTTATTGTCGTTTGGCGTAGCTAAAAAGATTTTAAGTATGGTGTGTTTTCTAAGTATTTTATTCTTAAAAGTTATTTACAATTTAAAATAGCCTATCAACTTAATCACGATATTTTTAATATTGCTTTTTTATATATTTTAAGTATTGAAGTTTACTTTTAAAAAATTTACTCTTTAAAAATTGCAAAAATGTTTTAAGTATTGTGTTTTAATATTTTTATATGTCCCAAAATTTTATTCTGTGTTTTTAAGTTATTTTCAATTTAAAATAGCTTATCTTTTAGATGCAAAATTATATTTCATAACGTAGTAGATTATAATTTTTGCAATTTTTAGAAATAATTAGAATTAAAAATATATTTAACTATAAACTGAAAATAAAGGGGAAAAAAACCTATTATTAAAATAATACTCTTGAAATTATATGATCTTTTATAATTATTGTATTAACAATATAATATAAATTAAAATAAAAATTATACTACATATTATATATGAACAGAGTAATTCTACAGTATTGTGAATTTTGCATAGATGACACGTTTGATGTATCATGTATCGTATTTTAATAAAAATTTAATTTAGATGAATATATTTTAAATTTTAAAGATAATGTTTCAGATTGTGTTGATTTCAATATTAATATGTATTTAAATTTATATAAAAAAATATATATATAAATTCAAGTACATTATCGAAATCAACACAATCTGGAAAATTGACATATATTCTAAAAATATATTCTATAAAACTATGCAAATGTCATGTCTGCAACATGCACTATACTATAGCGTTGTCCAATGTGTGATAAACATGTATATAAACACGTAATAAATACGTGTAGAATAGAAACACAATATAAATACGTATGTAGATACATTATAAATACGTATGTGGATATATGTAATATACACGTATGTGGATTTACGTAATATACACATATGTGATACATAATAAACACGTATGTAAATATACGCAATAATAGCGTATGTGGATACGTAATAATAACGTATGTGAATATACGTAATAATAACATATAAGGATACGTAATAATAACCTTTTTATAACGGTTGGTACACAGTATTCTAACATATCGTTTTTGCGTAATAATTATGTATGGCCTGACACGTAAAGATTATGTATGCCTGATACGTAAGAATTACGTATTTGTGCTGCCTAGGTTAACTTTCAATAAAATATATACACGAGTTTTTTATTAAGAAAATTTGTTATGCATCTTTCCCTTCTCACTCGCATATACACTGCAGAATTTTCTAGTAAATTTTACATCTTCAGAACGCTAACTAGTGATTACAGTAAAAATGAGTAGTAGTGTGCATTCACAATGCCCTTTATCAAATAAAATCTTCAAACATATACTGTTACTCAAGTATTCTAAATGATTTTAGAATACATGAATTATTTACTTTCAGTACAAAGGTAATAATGGGTTTAGTTTCAAATTTTATTTGCCATCATCGTCAGTTTACTATTACCCACTATGGTAAAAATAATACCCTTTTGTTATTGCGCTTTCTACTATGCAGGCTGTTTATTTACGCTCGTGCCCATGCTTTATAATAAATGTAAACGCATAAAGGCTGAACATAAATCATATTTTGAAAGTGAAAACATTTTTCTTTTTTTTTAACTATCGGTATTATATATTCAAATGGAAAGAAGATACGCGCAATTTACCTATTTAGGGTATACCACTATGGCTACTACCTTGAACATCTCATGTTGTTCAAAGCATATACTGACACTACATGTTATTCTTCATATTAGTTAGAGATGGTGCCGACCTCCTCGGGTTGTAAATAAATATCTTAAATTAAACGTGTTTTGCTCATGAACTTTTAAATTTTATCGCCATATCCTCCGAGTTTTAGCTCCTTGGAGCGTAATGTAATGTAAATGTTATCACAATTCCTCCCCCCCCCCCGTTGCTTTCTGTTTTGGTGTCATTTGTGCTGTAGTTTTATACTATGCTTCAGTCTTATATTTGCATTTTCGGACTGTGACGTGCGGTGTTTGATGTTCTGTCTATGCTAATTTTATGTGTTTAGTCTCTTGTTGTCAGGGCGGCATGTTGTGAATTTAGTTGCGGAGATCAAAACCGTGTTTGCGAATGTTGCTATCACAGAATAATAATGCTCCAGGAGCACGAAGCGGGTGACCACCACTACTATCACAATTTTTATACAGCAAAGAATCTTTTTTATGTATTTATAAATTACTTTTATATTCCATAAATATTGAGCCGTACTAGGGAAAGTATGACTGACTGTTGTGCAATTAAGCGTTTCTACGTGCGTTCTGGGACACATTTATTGGTAAGCTTGGATATCTGCAATAATGTTCTGAAAGTAGGAATACAAGTACGTATTCTAGGATATGAAATCAATTTTTTGTAACAGGTAAGTTACATTTTATTTTGTGCAATTTTTTATTTAATAATCATAATTTGAGTAATTTAAAAATGTTTTCTAATACCGTCTGGAATGTGCCATGACAGGTATCACCAGAGCTTTTAAGAAGGTGTTTAATATTTTGTAGATGTAACACATGCATGGTGTAGTTGCTAAATCATTGCAAAACAGGTGCAGCCAATTAAGAGACGCGTGTCGCACTGTCAGTAGTATATTTTCGTCACAGTAATTCAGGGGGCTGCACTGTCAATGGTATTTTATGTATCAAAAACAAAATTTAAAAATATTACATAGTTCTTATAGAGGACTCAAAAATGTAGGACAGCAACAAACTGACACATTGTGAAATTTTGAATTATTTTAATAAAAATTGTAAATAAATTTAAATTATTTTGCTAAAAATTACAAAAATAATTAATGAATTAACATGTTTACTTGTAATGCACTTATTGACCCAATGAATTCATGAGCAATTCAATTTTGATTCTAGTTGTTTTCTAAGAATCAATAATGTATTTTAAAAAATGTTGAAAGTTCATAACCACAGCTTTCTTCATTGTCTTTGCAAAGACTTTTTCCTGATGTCTTCAATATCTGGAAGTTTGAAAGGATCAACTTTTACTAATGTGACAGGACCATAGAAGAAAAATTTCTGATTTATCATATCAATATCAACAGTTGTGTCAAGTAAATATGTTTAGAAATGTTTCCTTGAGAAAATTCATTCGAATTGTGCTTCTAATGTAAAATTTTTTATCGTAATACACAGCCTAATAATGTTCTTTGCTTTTCTGTTGAGGTTCTGTTTTAGAAAATACATGGAAGAACATCTGTGTGCTTTCTGAGTAAATGGTTTCGTTTACCGGTAGCATTTCAACAAAGTGGAACTTCTGAATATTGAAATAGAACTGATTGATTCCTATTGCTCTTCAGTGCTTGTTTCTGTTGATTTGCCTCATCATCATGAATCAAGATAACAACCTTGATAAGCATTCTCTTATTCTTGTTAGATTGCATAAACACGTTGACACACTGGACTACCGACTGAACAGTATTAGTTCCTGTCAAGGACGTTCAACCAGACAATCTGCTTGACCTTTCCTCCAATAATATTTACTGGCCCTTTTCCATGTGAAGTTGCAAAGAAATTTCAATTTATGTTAAGGTTCTTTTTATACGCAATGTAAGTAAGGTTGAATTTCTGTTTAAACTGACTTGTAACACCATCTAAAAAACAATGCACTTTGATAAAAGGATTCAAAATTTTATTCATATAATCCAAAAGAAGCTGAAGCAAAGTCTGTGAGTGTATGTGTCGTGATTTAGGCTATCCATTACAAATAGGGTTGCCAACTATATCAAGTTTGAAAAAAGGGCATATAATAAATTTTCATTTTCCATAATGGATTTTATAAATAAGCCTATCCAGGTTAAATTGAATGTTATTCCTATTCATATTACGTATATATTAAAATAAATTTTCACATGTAGTTATTTATTGTAATTACATATTATTATACAAACTATAATAAATTTATAAAAATTAAGAACTTTTAATTTTTAATATTTATTTGTTCTAGCTTTTGGCAGACTTCAACAAAATGGTCTCTTCTATTTTTTCTGCAAAATCTAAACACTTCTCCCATAAGTTGAAATATATTAGAAGCTTATTCTTTATTAGTTCAACACTATCTTCCTTGGCGACAATTTAGATTGCCAAATAATGGCATATTTTGCCAAAAGTCTTTATAATAAAGCTGTTCTGTTAAGATAAAATTTTAACCTAGGAAACTATATACATAGATACAATAGGAAAGTATTAGCAGATAACTTATCTATAGGAAGGGAAAACGTGGTGGATTATTTAACAATAGAATAAGAATATACTTTCGTTAAAGACATTAGTATACAAAATATTAAAAAAATCATCAAAAACTATATATGAAGAGCAAAAGAAGTAAGCTAGCAAATTGACCAACAAAGGGAGTTAAAGGAAAGTTTAAGAACTTGGAAAAAAATATGAGCAAAGCGAAACGAGCCAGGCCCAATATCACATAATCTGATCAGTAATAAAAATAGAAGTGACAAAATTGAATAAGCAATAACAATATGTACCTGATAAAATACATCAAAACACAAAGTAACAAACAGTTGAACACACACATATATATAATCTATAGTTAGAATGTAGGAAACTATTGGCATCAAGTGATGTTGATTCTAACGGAAACATTTCCTAAATGAATTTCCTATAGAATGAGATGAACGAGTTTGAAATAAATAAAATTGAAAATCTGAATTTAAAATGTTTAACGGGTGTAGGATCTGTCAATATGTTTCAATTCAATTTATCATCTCTATAATTCAAAGCCTCTCATAATTATAAAAATGTTATTAGTACTACTACTTTATGTTTAACATTCACCATGTATTTAGTACAATGCTTGCTTGAGAGTAACTAACATGGGTAATATTGGTGAATTTTGTTTTATTATTTTTAATTTTAGTACTTAAAATAGTTTCCATGCAAATAAGTAATTCACAGTTTCAAAAGTTAAATGCAGTCATGAATTTTGTATGTTATCCGAGTTATAATTATTTTATTTTGTGAGTTATCCCCCCCCCCCCCCCCCCCCCTTCACCCTAGAAAATTTTGCCATCTGTACCTTTACTTGGAGAGGTGTTAAAATTGAAGGGCATTAGCATGCTCTCATCAGAGATATGTAAGTAGTTATATCTTTCCATGTAAGTAGTTATGTTCTTTCCATAGTTATTTCTTAATGGATGCAAAGTTTGGTTAGTTTTGATAAGCATTTTTTTTTTTTTTTTTTTTTTTTGCTGAGTGTGCAGTTCAGCATTGACTTTATGTATGAAATCAACCAATGGTCATTTAAATGAAAAATATACATTTTGCCCTAGAAGTAAAAATAGTTAAGACCACATTCAATTGTTTTAGAGGCTTCCGCAATGTGATCTGAAGATCGAAAATTGGCTCAGTACGGTTCTGTCCTGTAATTGATATTATAAATGCGTAAAGTTTCAATCTTCTAGACCACATTGGAGATTCTGGAGGATCTGTAAAGACTTTCTGACATTCTCTATTTTGTTTGCCACTGTGGGAGAAATTGAAAATTTGTTTGTGTTAGGTTCTGTCCAGTAATCAATAACTGTTCAAAGATTCAGCTTTCTCAGTCACCAGGGGCTTTTGGAGGATTTAGAAAGATATTTGAAAAGAAAAAAAAAATTCTCTATCCCACCTCTTTCCCTTCAGGGGGGAGGAATAAAATCTATGTCTACATTGAATTCTGTACCATGGATTATATTATAAATGTGCAAAGATTGTTGAATCATATATTATAATTTAGGTTTTTTCATTTTGCATTTTGTGACAGCCTGTAAAACTATTTCAAAGTATCAAATTAACTTGTCTTCATGAAAATCTCAGCTAGAAAAAATTGTCGACATCTACTAAGCAATATCTAGTCCATTTATTAAATGTTTTAAATAATTTTAAACTAAAATTTTATTCTGAAACTTACAGTTTGAGTCTAGATCAATAGATTTCTAAAATTCAAAATCTAAATTCTGCTCATGTTTTTACTAATAATGTATTTAACATTTTGTTAATGAAAATGTGAATCTGTTATAGCAACCATCTAATTAATCATGTGTAAGATCGCAAAAAGTGTGTATAAATAAATCCATACCATAATGTTAATAGCGTTAAATAAACATCATGTAAATTGAAATTTGGGTGCGTTTGGTGACTTTTAATTGAAATAAGGTATTCGTATTCATGTGCAAAATCTATATCAAAATTCAATTCATACTTAATATCCCATGAAATGAATGACTATTGATGAATTATTTGCCATCAAAATACAAAACTAACACAAAAGGTATCTTCTCTCGTTAATGGAATAAACTAACGCAAGAATGATATTAGTAAATATGTTGCATAATATTACATATATGGAAAATAAATATATTTAAGGATACTACTGTTTTAATTTTTTGTAAAATGTACTATATCTCAAAAGTGGTTTATGCTAGCATTCTGACATTAGTGCCATTCATTTTCTAATAATAATAAATTATGTATAAAATGATTATTTAACACTTTTGAATATCTCTGGAAATTTGAAAATGTTCTAAATGTTCATTCATCAATGAGGTTCCAGTATTCACAGATTGTATAATAATTATACCAAATTATATTCTTCACTAAATTACATTCTTATAATTGTACTAAATTACATGCTCTATTCTTCTGTGAGATATTTCATCCACACACAGACAAAAATATTTTATTCTAGTTTACGGATGCTTATAATGTATAAATTGATTGAAAATTTGAATTCAAATTTTCAACACTATCGCAATACTTTTCCTATGCATTAAACTATGTACAGAAACATATCTGAAGCTAGAAACAAAATGCATCGTTTTACTTATTTATTACTCTTATTTAGTTGAGCTTTCAAATGGCTCAACAAAGAAGAGGGATGAACTTTAAATCAACTGCGATTCTTTTATAATATTGTAACCATGAATCTTTGTAGATGTTTCATTAAGATACCTTAAGGGGCTTCATCAGTCACAAGTTTCAATCTTCACCTTCCATGTTAATGTATGGCCGTTTTAGTGCTAGTGCTAGATAGCATAGCTCCTCCAAAAATCAACCTATTTCAATTTTGTTTTCAGGATCTCAAAGTTATAGAAATTGAAGTTTGCTTTATAATTTTACTTTTTGTTAAAATTATTGTTAAGTATTTTTAACAATTTATTGAAGTTGAGAGTCACTAAGAAAAGTCAAAACTAAAAGTTTAATCGTCTTTTATCAATTTGCATTTCATAATACTCGAATTTGAAAAAAGCAGTGACATGAATAGAATTTTAGCTTTCGATAGATGCCTAAATTTTTGCGCTATCATAAATAGATTTCCAGCAACTTTTAATTGAAGCAAATATGGATCTGAAAAAAAATTGTATTTTGCTTTCCCCCTCTTTCTTATTTCCTTCAGGGGTTGACAGGACTCCCGTGGGAAAACGTTGTTTATGGGCGTTTATTCGAAGGCGGCGGGATTTCTTCTTGTCAGGAGGAGGATAAGGGGCAGAACTAATCCCACCGGTCATGAAAGGAAGAAGGGTAGAGGGTGAAAATTGTTCCACGTTACGTGGAAAGGCATTTTGAGTTGGGAGTGGAAAACGGTTTAGATACTGGACCTTTTTATTTCAGTATGCTTACTCGATACAGAGCGTCTCTTTCTTCATTCTCGAGTTAGCTAGTTTTGCCAATCACTATTTAATAATATTCTGCTGTAATTTCAATTTTTACTTTACCGTTGGATATATAAGTATATCATATACTTAATTTTCTTTTTCTATTTTTCTCTTGTAAATATTTAAAATTTATAATTATATTTTTGTTGTAATTATTTTGTCATTATATCGTCTAAATAATTATATTTCTATGGAACATTAGGTGACATTTTCGTCAAATTAGCGACAATCTAAAAAATCGCCAAATTTATCGCCAAGTGGTACTGTAGAACTGCTAGTCCCATTTTGCGACAAATTGGCGAAACATCATCACAATACTATCCCCTAACAAAACACAATTAATTTCATTTATTAAGCGCGATTTTATCAATTCCATAGTATCTTTACGGATTTACAAACATTTTTATTAATTTGGTGATATTAAAAAAATTCGCTAAATGTGTTACTAAGTAGGATGGATGGACTGACCGACAGATGCTACCGAAACATCATTTCAGCACTCTCTTCTAAAAAAACGAATTTAATTTCATTGATTTGCGTCATTTTTAACAATTTGGAGACATTTCCGCTAATTTGGTAAAGTTTAAGAAAAGTAACCAAGTTATTTAGAGATATTCCGGTAAATTCGTAGCTCTGAATTTGCAAATCTGAAGAATAAAATATCCTGATCCCGTTTGTATATACTAAATGAAAACACTAAAATTGTATTAGAAGATACACCCGTGGTAGGGGAAGGAGGGTACGGTCCCTGTGGATGCCTCAACCCACTGGGTTCCGGTCTAAATTGGGTGGCACTTCCCGGCCGTCCAAACAGTTACCTTACACCTTTCTGGTAGGTCGGACGGTCTGGATCTCAACAACAGCCCGTTCTACTCTTTTTCTGCTTCAACAATCGGCTAAATGAATTTATTGGGTAAACACAATATATGAGTTTATTAGCTAAACACAATATATGAACTTGAAAACTCGTTGCCAAAATAAATGAAAGTGATGTACGCACTCCGCAATTAATATAATTAAAAGAAAAATCAATCTGTTCATTTATAAAATATATTTTTACATCCATTTATTTATTATTCAAATAGAAAAAAAAATCTGATGTGGGCTACACATGACTTTCCTTATATAATGTAATGAGTTTACTACTTTTACAGTTAAAAAAATCTGATGTGGGCAACACATGACTTTTCTTATACAATGAAATGAATTTACTACTTTTACAGTAAAAAAATAGGTTTTTCTTATAGTAGATACTAATATTCTTTCCAAGATATTGAATTTTCGACAATTAGTTGTCATTTTCATTGATATAGCGTCATTTTTATCCACTTGGCGAGATTTTTGTTAATTTGGCAACATTTCAAAAAGTCGCCAAGTTGGCGACATTCCGCCAAATTCGTCGCCAAAATCTCGCCAAGCATTATGGACGAAGAAATAAGTTATTCTTACAGCCAATAAATGACTATTGGCGTCCAAATACAAAAATGTTACTCAGAGTATCTTTTTTCATGAATGGAACGAGCTAGATCCACGAGAATGATGTCACCCAATTTATCGTATGGTATTACATATAAAAAGTGAACATGTTTCTCAATAGGAAATATTTTTTTTTATTTTACATGACTTTTTGATAATTCTTTTGAAAAATGTGCAATATCTCGAGAACGGTTTCTGTTAGCGTTCTAAAATTTAAGCCAATCGTTTTCTAATGAAAAATTACATAAGAAATGTCTATTTGCGTAACTTTATTAGTGGTTTTGATTTTTTGACGATTTTTTCAAAATTTTATTCGAAAATTTATGGGGGTTCTGAACATTCGATTGCGTATAAAAACAATTGGCTTCCAGTGTTTACGGATTGTGATTTTTGTACCAAATTTAGTTCGAATCGGTCCATTCGTTCGTCAGTTATCGTCTCCACAGTCTCACTGACACACACACACACACACACCACACACAGAGATCACTTCAAAAATGTTTCATTCGTGATCAGGGATGCTTGAAACGTGCTCTCCCGTCGAAAACTCGAATTCGAATTTTCGACCCCGTCACAATACTTTCCTTATACATTATGTATATAAGGAAAGTAAAAATGGTATTCTTATAGTAGATACTTATATTCTTTCCAAGATAATGAAAATGACGACTAATTGACGAAAATTCAATAAGTTAACGTCATTTTTATCAATTTGGCGAGATTTTTGTTAATTTGGCAACAATTAAAAATGTTGCCAAGTTGGCGAAATTCCGCCAAAATCGTCGCCAAGCGTTATGGACGGAGAAATAAGTTATTCTTACAGCAGATAAATGACTATTGGCGTTCAAATACAAAAATATTACTCAAAGTATATTTTTCATGAATGGAACGAGTTAGATCCACGAGAATAATGTCATCCAATTTATCGCATGGTATTACATATGAAAAGTGAACATGTTTATCAATAGGAAATATATATTTTTTTCTTTTGTATAACTTTTTGATAATTTTTTTGAAAAATGCGCAATATCTCGAGAACGGTTCATGTTAGCGTTCTAAAATTTATGTCAATCGTTTTCTAATGAAAAATCACATAAGAAATGTCTATTTGCGTAACTTTATTAGTGGTTTTGATTTTTTGACGATTTTTTCAAAATTTCACTCGAAAATTTATGTGGGTTCTGAACATTCGATTGCGTATAAAAACAATAGGCTTCCAGTGTTTGCGGATTGTGATTTTTGTACCAAATTTCGTTCGAATCGGTCCATTCGTTCGTCGGTTATCGTCTCCACAGGCCCCCCCCCCCACACACACACACACACACAGACAGACATCACTTCAAAAACGTTTGATTCGTGATCAGGGATGCTTGAAACGTGTTCTCCCGTCGAAAACTCGAATTCGAATTTTCGACCCCGTCACAATACTTTCCTTATACATTATGTATATAAGGAAAGTAATAATAATAAATATTAACAACACACTTAATTTCATTCCGTTGCCGAGCAACATGGTATCAGATGGAATCTTCGTCATAAAATGCGAAATTAAATAACCATTTTCATTTCTTTATACTTTTCATTGTTCAGTAAAAGCTTGTTTAAAATAAACCATGGAGATAGATTTCCCATTTAAATCATGTTTCAAACAATTCATGTTTTCAGAAAGTGACTAATTAGCGCAAAAAATCTGCCATCAAATTCAGAGTTTAAATTTTAATTCACTTTCAAACGATTCCTCTGTTGTAATTATTATTTCAATTTTTATTTTAAAAACTGCCGAACACATTTTGTTGAAATTTTTTTTTACATATTTCACGTGATAAATTAGAATATTTCCTAAAATATTCGAAGCATTTATTCCATTTCTTCAATCCGGGTTAAATCTGAAACTAATTTGGTGATATTATTAATTTTCATTCCTATATATCCCAGGGACCGTCTCAACAATATACTAAAATTTCATTTTGATAAAGTCATTTTTACGGCAGTTATCATGCAAACGGACAAACAGAATGACAAAGTCATAAACATGTTACAACTATGTTGGAAAGTGAAGAAATATTTGATTTGTTTGACACATTTTCTCAAATGTGATCCTTGTTTGTAATAAATTTAAATAATGTTGAAGTAAGATTGGTGTGATTTATTTTACTATTGTTAATAAAAATTCAAATATACTTTTTATTTCTCCTGTCCTATGTATTATACCTAAAATAAACTATTTAATTAAGAATCGAAAATTTTCAAAAGATGTGTATACACTTAAATTACCCCTAGCTACAGCAATGATGATTTTACATCGCTGGCTTCTCACGTCGAAGTACATGGCTCTAGTCCTCAATATCATTCTCTTTCTATCATGACCAATTTTTCAAATTATAAAATTTTCAAGCGTAGAATAATATGGGGGAATTTATCATATTTGTACATCCATCCACAATTTAAATTCCTCTTGTTCGAAGTCTGCTATATTTTGAATCCTAGGACTAATGTCGAGTTTATTGCGTGAAATGGTCTAAAACTTTGTCGTTTACGTGAAAATTGAAACGTAAGAACATAAATTAGGGTTTATTTTAAAAGTAATATTAAATTACCAATTCTGTCAGATATTGGGATTAGAAAAATTCCTATTCCCGAAATCCCGATATTGTAAAAACATCCGAGATTGCAATCCCTAATTGCATAAATAGGAAGTTATTATTATTATTAGTAGTAGTAGTATTAATATTTATTATTATGCCTCTAGTCATGGTGATATAGAATGCTATTCTATTTCATGTTCAAAATGGATTACAAACTGTAAAATATTTGTAATAAAAAATAATTATTTCCTCTGTAGTTTTTTAAAACAAAGATTTTACTACCACGCAAAATAATCAACGATGGTTCTTATTCAATATTACACACCTTGCTGACTGCATTTTTCACTTTCCTGTGGCCTATAGCCTTGTGTGTTGGTCTCATTATCGGAGGTGACGGGTGAAGACGCGTGCTCAAAGTGATATAGTACTCTGGGGACACATACAATGGTAAGGGGAAGATCTCCAGGCACCGGAATTTGACACTAATAACTTTCTGTCACAGCTCCTGGAAGCTGCCGGTCCTGCTGTGGGGGAAAGCAAACTAGTTGGTCCGATCTCAGACGGAAAGAAATCTGGATATTTTTTGTGTGATGAGGAGCCTTAAAACTTTACTATTTCCTCTGTCTAGAAGGTTGTAGGTTCAAGCCTTATACAAGATTTATTTTGGCCTGCATGTATAAAATAATTCTTGTTTATCTACATTTTGTAATACCATGCAATAAATTATTATTACATCAGAGCTTGCTCTTGACTTTCAAAATTATGAGTCAAATTGACTCAGGAAACTGAAAAGTATGAGTCAAACTTTCAAATTATTTTTTGCTACTTTTTAGCATTTGTAATTTTAATTTAAAAATTGTAAAATGAAAAAAGATAATGTTTTCCTAATATATACCACACATTTATACTAAAAACAAGAGTGTAATAAAAAATTATTGTACTATAACTATTGCTCTTTTTAAACACGGGTATAAAATAGCCAGACATTAAAAATGCATGTGAAAGAGAAGTAATAAAATAATGTGTGAATTTTGCGAGTCATATTTGACTCAGTTTTTAGATAGCGAGTCAGTTTAGTTTAAGAAGTACTGATTAACGAGAGTAAGCCTCTGATGCATACTCTAAAAACAAGCCTCAATTTAAAAAATATAAAGACAATATTTTTCAGTAAAATTGTAAAAAAAAAAAAAAAAAATCCAATTGTAAATACTTTAAATTAAATTTACTTTTCAAGGAATATGAGCTTATTGCTAAAGTATTGAGCTTCTTATGCTAATGTATTTTGATTGAAATGAAGAGTATTTGAGTGTATGTCAGAAATTTCTGCAATATAAACTGCATGGAATTTTTATCCATATTTGCATTTTAATTGAATTTATTTTGACAAAATATACAATATTAACAATTTGATGAATAGCTTTTAAGTGATCTCATTCCGATAGAAATGTTTGCACTCTTAATAATCTGTAACAGTTACACTGAATTTAAGAACCAAATAGATATTGAAATAAATTTTTGTTTCAGGATGTCATCCACAAATATCCAAATGCTGCTTAGTTCATAGTCTTACCTCTGTTATAGGGGCGATGTCGCTGAAAATGAAGCCAGATTAGTAAGTCCAGCTGCACATTTTCATAAAAGTTTTATTTTTCACATTAATAAGTTTAAAACTGGACTGTATTTCTGTGGTGTGAGGTGATACAAAGTAAAACATTTTAGAAGCAAATTTTCCATATAATTACTGTTGGTACTGTCTAATTATACTTTTCTTTTCATAAATAAAAGCAGAATTGATGCACAGAACAAAAATTTCTTATCAACATATGTGCTAAATAAAGAATATGACTTTGCACATAATCAATAATAAACTGAATAACAATGTAAAATGCAGTACAAATAATAAGTAAGCATACATGCATTTCAAAAGTCATTGAATTACCTTCTTCCGTGCAACAAGCTTGGACCAGAACATTCAAAATGGACCAAATATTTTAATTTTCTTGTCCAGGCTTGCTGCACTAAAGAAGAAAATTCAATGATTTCTGAAATATGTGTGCTTATTGTTATTTGAAATGCATATTACGTTGTGATCCTGTTTAATAAACATGTGTGTTTCTCCTATTTAATAATTCACTCATCATAAGTGAAATTTTATCATTTCTTATAACAGAAACAATCAGAAGATTTAAGCACCACTAAATTTAACCATTATTTATTTTACTGTAAATGAAATAAAAATGCTGTACTAAAGTCTTATCTATTGTGTATTTCTTAAGTGTATATACAAGAAAGAAAAAAAACATTATTAGGCTTTTGCTATAGTAATATTGGCAATATATCCATGTTTTACACTATGTCTTTGAGAATTCTTAATGATCTGAATATAAGTGTTTAAACTGTGATATGTCTCCATTCAATAAAATATTTAAGATAGTCCATGAAATATAATATAAACAACTATTTTCTGTGTTGCATGTTTTTAGTGACAACAGTCCTGGAATATTATTTTATTTAATAAAGTTTAATAGTTCTGAACATGATGAGCACAGTATGATATTTAAAAAAATATTATGAAATGGTTAATGTTTTAGGGATAAATCTAGTGCTGTTATTTTAAAATATGCAATATTTTAGGAAGATTAAAATATTGTAGGCATAATTTTAGCAATTTAAAGGTAGCTTTAATCCAGACAGAAATTAGGGATCCCATTCTATTTAAAATTCCTATGTCTTATATACCATGCTAGTCAAAACTTTTTTTGATATATGGATGATGAGATATTTTTTAAACAAAAGCACATTAAAAAGTTGCTCCACCCATAATATATTCCAATTGTGCAACAAGCACCCTTTTATTTTAATTCAAAGGAATATTTATTTTTTTTATTATTTCCAATGGCATTACAAAATAAGACAAACTGAAGTCAAATAAGAGAACGAAAGATAAAAAAAATAACAAATGGCAACAGGGAAAAACTCTGAGCCCATTCAGTGCTTCACTTTTCAGCATTGCTCCCACATAGCTCTAGCAGAAAGTGTAGGACAGTAGTGCGGTGAGTCTTGTCCATAACTTCCCGTTAGTTGCAGAGCTTGCAGCAAGGATCACGAATCTTAAACTTATTATTTTTATTTTACATTCCAACATGGTATCTCTATCATAAAAAATGCTAGTTTCTGTGTAAAAATTCTAAATAAAATATAACTTATAGTTAACATTTTTTGTATCTGGTATAATTCCTGAACCTGTAAACTTCCATGCCCGATAGTCTCTTGAATGGAATTTGGGTGCACTCAGCTGTACTGGGGTACATTTACTGTAATAGACTGATTTCTTCTGTTCATTGAAGTTTACCTTATAGTTTAAAACCTTATTTAAAGGTTTTTCACCATAGCTGCTCTATGTCCTCGGACGAGTCGGGTGGTCAGGGCTTTCGACATACTGTATGGTGAAAAACCTTTAAATAAAGTTTTAAACTATAAGGTAAACTTCAATGAACAGAAGAAATCAGTCTATTACAGTAAATGTACCCCAGTACAGCTGAGTGCACCCAAATGCCATTCAAGAGACTATCGGGCATGGAAGTTTACAGGTTCAGGAATTATACCAGATACAAAATTAAAGGTTTTTCACATACTGTATAGTTTTCCCGGCCATCCATTATGCTGCTCTAAGTCTTCGGACGAGTCGGGTGGTCAGGGCTTTCGACATACTGTATAGTATAATCCAGTGTAACATTTTAAGCAAATAAATATCACATTTGTTGTTTGTCCATTAATACTAACGATTACTTTGTTTTAGGTTAATTTTTCCCAATTTAGTTTCACATTCAATAATCTGGAAAATATGGCATCTAGCATCACTAAAGTTCAAATGTGCATGATTATTGGAAATTTATCGTATTATGGAAATGTAACCTAGACTTTCAAATTATAACAATGGTTTCCTGTTATGTATTTTGTAACAATCTGATGTCATTTCCATTACGTATTTCCATTTTCGTTTATCTAAGTCATTTCTTTTAAGATTTACTCTACTCCATGTCCTAAGATGCAACATCGAACAATTTTATGTACATGATAAGTCTCTATTTTAGAAGATAGATAGCATTACCTCCTTTAGTAATTTTAACCCTCTTGACCAAGTTATAAGATATTTTTAAATTATGATTGGTTATTTTGTGGCAAAGATCAGTGTAACTAAAATCAAGAAGCTGCAGCTGTACAAGTAGTTAATAAGAACAATATGTACTTTGCATATATTTTTTTTTTAGTATACAAACTAAATATTCAGATTGAATATATGAGGGGGAGCTACCAGTATTTCTCCAAAAGTGCCTTTTTTAAACTAATCATTTACATGTTAAATTTCCTAATATTTTGTGCCAATAAAGAAATAATGGAAGTTTATTTCATTTTCATATTATAGAAAATGTAGAAATGTCTTAACTTACATCAAAGTTACATGGTTAAATGTTGGAACATTTATGAGTTTATCTGTTTTATTTTTTATATACTTTTTACCTATCTCAGTCATGTATTTTGTCTAGTTGGTAACACAAATATTTTGTTTTAACTTGTTCCAGACGTGACAGATTAGTTCTCAACACAAAGAAAGGACAATCCTATGGACCTTGTTATAGTGGAATTAATTTCATTACAAGAAATAGAAAAGTAAAGAAATTCCTAAACTGGTTTAATGCTGATTTCATTGAAGAGTGTTTTATGACTTGAAATAGCAGTGGCATGTTTATTTTTAGTATCAAGAAACCAGAACCCAATATTGCTGCACATAGATGGATGTACAGGGTGTCCCATCAAGACTGTCCAAACTCTGCGCAGCCTGATTCCTCGCTTAGAATACATAAAAATTGGCCAAAGAACTGTATCCATACAACCCATAGTTTTTGAGAAAAATGCGAGAAAAAAGTATGACATCATATCCGGTGTACGAAAAAACAACTTTATTGGAAACATGAATATTGGTATTTGCATATGTTTACATAGGAAGATGTTCAAAATGTCCACCGCGCATATCGAAGCATGCATGCGCATGCTGTGGAATGACGTCAAGCCTCTTGGAAAATTTAAAAATTTGAATTTGAAGATAGCAAAGTACGCACTGGCATAGAGTCAATAAGTGTTGGCTGGGTCATGAAAGTACACAGGTCCAGTTTTAAAGAAAAACTTCGTTCACTTTATTTTGTGAAAAACACAACTAGGCATATTACACGTACCTGGTAATTTTCCATGCCGTAAAACATCAAAAATATACTATGTACAAAAAGTTTGCAGTTGTAAATGACTAGACAGAGATTCCTTGAAGCATTGGTAGTAATTAACTATACTACCTCTATCACTTGCGTGTATTTGCAGCCACCATTGAAGGTATCACACTTGGCAAAGGGAAACCAAAGGATAGAACATCAAAAAAATATTTAAAGCGACTTCCGAACGTTTGTAAGTAAATTTAACGTTCAATACACGCTAGTCTGAACTGACCACATCTGCATCCGTTTCGACTTAAAAACCGTCGTCAAACGATATCCCGCAGTGCTTCTATCAAAAACATTTCTGTCTGCCTGCATCAGACTATCAGTGTCTAATCGATCGTCGTCTCAAGTCATCATCTCAAGTCTGAGTGTGTTTTGAGGTGTGATTGCTTCAAGAAACCTCTGCCCTATATATCCGAGAATGGACAGCTCCGGAAACGCCCCCGGATATGCAAATCAGATGCGTACGCATTGAGAACTGATTTGCATGAAACCTCATGTTGAAAAACGTCACGGTTCACGCCGGTGAACGGGAAGAGTCGTTCATATTAAATTTGCATAAACGCCCGTTCACGGGAACGTGAATCGCGATGTATTGATTTTTTTCCAACAAAGCCGTCATTTGAATCGTATTTAAAAGGCTGCATCTAGTAGCTACCGGTAATCTTCGCATGGTGATAATGTATTCCGTACGTGAATATTGTGACATGTACTTTATCTTCAGTCAATGTAATGGTAATGCCTTACGAACTGCTAGGGAGTATGCCCGTTGCTATCCATCATTCTGTCCTCCTGATGCCAAAGTCATCCGCGGGTTGAACGACAGACTGAGAAATATGGGAAGCATCGACCTGACATACAATCTCCACGATGTTGGTGGAAGAACACACGGTGGGCCTACGCCAGCACAGGAAGATGCAATACTTCGGCGGGTGGAAGAAACTCCAGAGTTAAGCACACACGCACTAGCCAGGGAGTTGAATTTGAGTAGCAGTACTGTGCACAGGCTATTTACGGGTAGAGGGGCTATACCCATTTCGCTACAGACCTGTGCAAAGTCTACATCCAGATGATTTTCAGCATGCATTGACTTTTGTGAATAGTGTTAGAAAACTTTAGTGTAAACAAGTAACACGTACATCGGTTAAAGTACGGTCAAAATCCAAAAGGTACTGTGTGTTGATTGGCTAATCACTTTAGGATAGCTTGTCACTAAATTTTAACCTCATGTTCCGTATTCCTGCAAATTGAGAAGTCAACATCTGGAATATGCTAATTCCTACTTCAACTGATTAGAGATTAGCATACTCCAGGAAAAAACATTAACTTCTACTTTGGTGACGCAGCACTATTTAAACTTGTAGATGTGTCAGTTCAGTATGTTGTATATGTTGTTGATGCATTCATTCTTTCATGATGTGTCTTCTCATCTTGAATGTCTGACATGGTGATGTTACTGTTTGTGAAATGTTCATATGTGACGAAGGATGTT
This sequence comes from Amaurobius ferox, assembly GCA_951213105.1. Taxonomy (NCBI): domain Eukaryota; kingdom Metazoa; phylum Arthropoda; class Arachnida; order Araneae; family Amaurobiidae; genus Amaurobius; species Amaurobius ferox. Next base: position 172,244,741 of record OX578135.1, on the reverse strand, counting down.
GTTTTCAAACATGATTGCCGGTAAATTAGCAAAGTATGTAGCCGGTTCTGTTAGGCTTAATTTTCTGTCTGCTATACATTTTCAAGACGTTATGACTTTTGCAAATACTGTATCAAAGTAAATGATACGTGTAGTGTTTATGTTCTCCTGTATATTGCTTTCATGAAAATAAATTTGTTCTTTTTCACGTATGGTCTCGTCGATAATGCTTCTAGATAAACCACTGCCACTTCTGCTGAATCTTCACGGTGATGTGCAATATCTAGTTTTAAATTGCTTTTAAATTTTTAAAGTTTTGTGCATGCCAACAAGTCGTCAAAGGCCCTAGTATGGTAAACAAATGGCTATTGCAACAACATGAAGCTGATAATGCTTTCATTGCACATATCTTGCGGAAGGATGAAGCATGCTTCACACATGATGGGGTCTTCAACAGCCATATGTGATCAGAGTCCAATCCTCATGCAGTCCACCCGCAAAGACATCAGGTCCTCTGGTCTGTAAATGTGTGGGCTAGCATACTAGGAAATCGCATGATTGGACCATATCTGCTGCCTGAACGGTTCATGGGACATTCATACTTAGTATTTCTCCGTGATGTATTAACAGATTTCCTAGATGACATACCCTTAGCGGCAATATATGGCCAATGGTTCCAGCATGATGGAGCTCCGGTGCATTTTAGCTCCTGTATGTAATTGGTTGGATATGGAATATCCAGGCCACTGGATTGGATGTGGGGGGTCCGGTTTTATGGTATGTATAACATAGCAAACTTCAGAACAAATTTTCAGACAATCCATATGAATAACGAAATACAAGAGATGTGTAAAAAATTAAACAGGCCACAGTGGTATCACCACCGGCCGTCCAACTAGTTACTCTAAGTCCTCTGGACGAGTCGGACGGTCTGGGTCTTCCACAGTGGTATCACCAGGGGAGGAGGGGTAGATATCATGTCCCCTCCCAACATAGACTAGGGGGTGCATGATTTCTAATGGAATGCTTTTCTAATATTAAAATTTAATGTCGTAGACACTAATATGCAATGTTCATTTAAAAAACTTTTGCAGTAAAACCCCCTTAATGCACACTCCTAAAAAGTGGACACCTCCATTTTTTCCCCTTAATTTCTAGTCTCAAAAGTCGAGATTTTATAAGAAGGCCAGGCATTAATAAACTTGTTTGAAGAAATGGGCACAACGGGTTAAAAAATAAAAACAGTATACCAACCACAGCTGCAGTAAAACATCTATAACAGATATGTTGAGGGCATCATTTGACTCTCCTTTGTAAACAGCTTCAAAGATGTTTACTTATAAATATAATTCCAGATACTATTTATACAAAATGTAATTTCAAGGATAATAAGAGAAGTCTGGTAAGCTATATTTATTTTACCACATTTATCACAGATTAAGAAAGAGGCATCAAAATTGCATTCATACATTAAGTCACACATTTTTAAATACTTCAAATCTTCCAGGTACAAGAATTCGATATAACAGCTCATCCTAAAGTAAGGATTAAAAAACCTGCAAATACACTTCATTTGCAGTCATTTGTTAGTCAAATACACTATGTAAAAAAAAAATAATAATAATAAACTGCTGCATTTGTTTAACACAGGGGCCTCAAAACTAATTGCATAAATTTGAATATTGTATAATTCTAAGATACATTCACATAACGTTGGTTACATAATTTTACAACAGGGCTGGACAAATCCTGGGTGTCATGGCACTTGGGAATCTGTTCGTGGTGCTAGCTAAACATTTTCAACTTGACTATAACAAATTTTAAAATTATGATTCTCTAAAATGTTTAGCTCTAGAAATCCACAAAGAATGAATTCTGGTAATTGCACATCTTCCATTTTCAGCAATGATCAGAATCCAAATTTTACTACATCATCAATGACCGCAATTTCTAGTTCTAAATGAGGTATGCATATGGTCTCCAAGACACTAGACAAAGAATTATGTTAGTCACTAAGCTATACCTATGCACTTTACTTAGTTATGTGCATAACAACAATCAGGTTCTTATAAAGGGTTGGGGTCGACAATATAATGGGAAGATTTACAGTGCTAGATATCATTTAACCAATGGGGGAAAAAATTATGCTCTTAACCCTGACTCCATCATATTAGTATGCAAGCTTATTTATCATTCATTTTAGTCTGCTTGTTAAATGATATAGATAGAGACATACACAAGTTTTGGTCTTTTTTTTTTCCCCTCTTCTTTTTATTATCTAAAAAATTAAACAAATTAGGGGGTACATAAAAGGAGTGGTTAAAATATAATATGATAGCATATAAAAATGGTAATTACATTTTTTGACTAGTTTCTAAAATTTGTTCAGTCCTGTTTTACAAAAAATAGTAATTTGCATAAAATACGATAAAAATTATTTCTAGTTAACAGCATATCCATTGTAAATAACAAAATATTGAACAGTTAACAACATATACATTAGTGTGTTATAATTTTGTGTTATTTTAACTTTCATTTTAAAAATTTCAATGGGAACTATATAAAATGTAACTGAATGCCCATAAAATACTTTTGCCTTCAGCAAACTCTATATATAGCCCATTCTACCATTGTTTCCACCGCCAGGGAACTCAAGTAACTAGAGTAACTCAAAGTAATATTTCCAGCAAGTTATTTTCTCACACAAGTCAATGCCATTAAATTTTAAAGTATTTTCCATCTTTTTTACAAGTTCAGAATTTATTAAAAATCATATGTGTGCTAAATGTATACAGATAAATCTCTCAATGACCACTCCTCTTAAAAATCACTTTTTTCCTAAATAGATTTCAAACTCTATAGATATATTAATTTTTCATTAAATGACCACATATGCCCCTCTAAACGGCCATAAAGTTGTTTCAATGACAAAGCAAAAATCTTTTTTCAACTTTGTATTACAGACTCCCAAAAGACACAGTTCTAAGAATTCAGTCTTTCTTTTGCCAGTCATTATATGAGTTCTATTATCTGCTTAAGCCTTACCCTCCACATGTAATAGAATTCAGGATAGCATATGAAAAGCAATACTGTGTCTGCTCTAGACAGGAATTTGTATTTATTGATCATTGAACATGTTCCACAGAAACGTCGACATTGATTAGTGATAGAAAGAAGTGAAAATTAATGTTATACCTCCTATACCAGCTCTTCTTCATAAGCAATTTTTTGTAAGACGTTTGACATCTTTAAGCTTTTATCCTTGCTCTTTTAAAAGCATGCAACATATCATTGTTTTTAAGTTTACATGATCAAATTAAAGTTAATTTAATTAAAAAAAAATTCTTAACATACATATTTTATTTAAATTTTATCTATAACCAGATATGACATTAATTTTGCTTTCTTTCCTAGTCCTATCCCTCTAAACTACCATTTTTTGTTAAAATGCCGGGTGGTCACTTAAGAGGTTTTACTGTACTTTTCAAAAATTCATTATTAGAAATTAAAAAAAAGTTGTAGAGCCACATTAATTCCTGTGCTTGAGACCCCTGGTTTAAAAGGTAAAAGATTTCAAAATCGATACAGCTAAACAAACATAATAATACTTCACATTTATGCAGTTAATAGTCCTTTACATAACTGTGCACTGAAATTGTATTATTCCACATGATTGCAAACTCTCCCATTTATAAAAGACAGAGATTCCCAATTATTTATATGTTACAGCACATTGCATAGACATTTCAAAAAAGCATACACATTTTTATCATGCAAAACTTCCAATAAACATGCTTTATTTCTAATATCATACAATAAAATCATCTTAATAGTTATAGTTATCATATTAATCTGTGTGGATATTTTAATGAACTTGAATAAAAGTATATGAGGTGCTTTTGTAAAAGTATTTTCTTTGTGTGTATAGAAGAGACTGCACAGAGTTGCAATCCCCCCCCCCCCTCCATTCATCAACACATGAAGACACATACAACTTCAATGTAGTAAAGAAAGTTATTTCAATCAATTTTTGGCATTTGAAATGCCATTTTTTCATGACACTTAATTTTAATTAGTGATGCATGTAAAAAAAATAAATAAAATTTCAATCTGATATAATTTGAAAAACTACAAAATATTCATACTCAATTGATCTATGGATCCATAACAAAAAAATTATATAAATCACTAAAAAATTAAGAAGCACAATCTCTCAAAGTGCATACAGAATGGAAAAGAACTGAGCCCCTTCAGTTGGCGAATCCACATTCAATGAGATAGATCTTTGAAAAAAAAGTAATAAGGAAAATAAAGTTATTCAGCTGATTAGTGATGACTTTAAATCAAAAGTGTGGTTTTTACAGTTGTAATTTTAGACTTTTTCTGGGGGGGGGGGGGGGGGGGGCTCTGGAAATGTATAAGACTGCATTTTTTGTGTCCAATGCTTTTCAGCAATCACAGACTAGAACATATTAAATGTAGATGATTTCTTAAAGACTATAAACAAATGAGTGTACACTTTTAAGCATATTTTAGAAAAGAAATAAGTTACACAGTTAAGACTGACCATGGATAAAATTGAGAAATTAATATTTATCAACAAAGTAAAATATCAACTGCATCGGAATATTCCTCATAACCTAAATAGTTCAGTGTGCTGCAACCAGTAATTGAGAACCACTGTTAAAAATAAAAGGAAAATCCTTGAAAATTATTTCACTGTCTTTTAGGAAAATAATTCTGTAGAATAACTTTAATACTGCAGAATAGCTTATAAAGAATTTTCTACTTATTTTGGAGAAAAAAAATAGATAAAATAAACATTAAAATATCTGTAACAATGTAATAAATAAAAAAAAAAAAAAACATCAAATATCACAGGTCATACCCATAAACAAAACAAAAAGGCACAAAACATACTACTAATTACCTATATCAAGAGAAAAAGATCCCATAACAATGCATACCCTTTCACTTTCATTAAAAATGTGCAAAAACAATATGTTTCTATGACAACCAAACATGAAATTCTGACTTTCTCAGGATTTTCCAACATAGATAGATTTTAACATTTTCCTAGTTAAAATTTCAACAGATAGTCATCGTTATACTGCATCGTTATGCTGCAAATGCCCAGAAACTATAAAAAGCATTATGCATGGCCATGCAATGGAATTGAGGAACCTTAAAAAATGAATTAACACCAGTTAAAATTTTGAATTTTTCTTACTTTTCTAGGTTATAAACCTTTGAAACATTTCCTTGACCATTCCTCGACTTTTTTGTTCATTTTTTCAAATTCTACAATAATTCAAAGTTTTTCAAGTAGGGTGGTAACCCTGCACGACAGGCCTCACAATTCTCTAACAAATCAATTCCAGATAATTAATATTTAGTAAAAATATGAAGGAATAAAGATAAAAAATTGCAATCAAACATTCAATAATTTATTACAATAACAATGGATAAACATTCAAAATGTTAAACCATTTAAATTACTAAAATAAGGTAATACAAACAATTGTAGTAATGTCTATTAATTTATGTTAACATTGCTCACTTTAATTTAATAAGACAACAAAACTGTTTATTTAAAATATGAAAAAAAAACATTTTTTTAAGGGAGACTGGGGCACAATAGACATAGGGGCAGTGTGAACCACTTCCCTTTAATTTTTCTTACTTTCTTTACAATGCTTCATATTTTGACATATATATGACAGCACAGTCGATGTACTATATCGAAAAACCATGTTCTCAACTCATTATTAAGCCATTTTACAGTTGTAGGTGGTTTATAGATGGCGAAAGTAAAATTTTTCAGATGTGCAGATTTCCTTTTCTTCATTTAAGAATTGTAACTTGGAAGAAATGTTTCCGTACAATATAAAGGTAAGAATTTTTTCTCTTTATATCATATCAGACTACATTCAATAAATTTAAAATTTATTTTATTTGTATTTGTTGTTGAACTTTCATATGGGGCATAATGGACCACAACACCTGGGGTACAATGGACCATGGCCCACTGTACCCCATATTCTTCTATAAGTTAGACATCAGTCCTTTTTAGTAAATATTAATTAATGCCTTACATATGATATTCTAAATTTAGAATTAAACAAACAATCTTAAAAAAATAATATTTTAAGCCAATCAATATATTTCTAGTTCTAGCTCTTCATATGTTGGATGGATCAGTGCAGAGTGAGTGAAATTAACCATTTTACAGAATAATAATTACAACCGTTTTTAAATCTTGGAGCTAGGGCCATATCCTGGAAAATGTATAGAAATATGCAAGCATTAATATATACTTCTTTCAGAAATTGTATTTAAATACGGCAGTACTATCACAATTAAGCCATTGTTTGTTATGACGAGGCAAAATTTAAAACACGAAAGAAGCATTGATCATTTATTAATAATAAAATAATTTTAAAAAATCAATTCAATATAATGCTGTTATTATAAATGTAAATTTATTTTAAAAATATCTTAATAATTTTTTTTTCTTTTAATAATGAAACAGGCTGAAAAAGTATTATTGATAATAATCAATCTATTTGTTTAATCTGCAAACAGAAAGATATTGCAAAAGAACACTTTTAGTGCATTATGTTCAAAAGTACAAATCCTAAAAAATAGCAGCTAAGTGAAAAGTAAGATCACAGGTTTGGGCTTAACTATGTAAACATGCAGGTATTCTCAAAGGAAGCAAGAGGAAGAAGTGTTGGAAAATTACATTATAGATGCTGTTAGAATACACCAGGGACTTGTATTTAAAATGACTAGAAAATTCACATATGAATTTGCAATGATTAATTAAAAAAATATGCCGCCAGAGTTCTGGGAAAATATACAACAGTGAAAAATTGGCTGTACAATTTTAGAATTTGGAATCTTTAAATTTTGTTCAGACAGCCAGAATCAACAACTTTTGATCATCACAGGCCATCAACAAGCAATTCCAACACAATTATCACATGAAATTCATCTGACAAAATTTTGATCAGCTGAAGAAATTCTGCCTTTACTAAATGCTTTTTCACATTAGTGAATAAGTGTAAGATAAAAAGGGTCATCAAAAATACCAAATGATGCAGCAGATCAAAATATCCTGAAAGACGAAGCCACACAAAAAGAAGAGAAAAATTAAAACAAAAAAGAGCCTCTTCAATTAAAGCCAGAAAGAATATTCAAAAAATTTAAAAAGAGTTAATTACTGTTCCAATGGAAGACAAAAGCAAAACTGAAGCTCCACAATCTGGTGCAAAGAAAAGGAAAGAAAAATATCTTGTAAATATATCTGAAAGTTCTAATGATTCTGACAGCAATATGTCTATTTGTAGTGAAACAGAATACACAAAGACTGAAAATATTTAAACACAGAAATAAAGGTTACTGCAATTATACTCATGTAAAATTTTTTATCAAAAAATATTATATTGGTTTAGTCACTGAAAGAATTGATATAAATCATGATCCTGTCTGATTAATGTGACAAAAGTCTAATTAAAATTGTTTTTTCGAGAAAAAATTGATGCACCATCTGTCATAAATATTCAACATATTGTAATATGCCTTCAAGAATCTATAAAATAAAATATAGTAGACTCTCAATTGCACAAAAATATTTTTGTGTGTTACTTGCAAATTTTAATTTCCATTAATTATTGTTTTATGAATTTATTATATTTCATCATTCACACCTTCCCTCCTATTTTGCATACTATAATTATTTTATTCTAATATTTATTGAATAATTTAAAAAACTGGAATTTTTAGATTTTAAAGCATAATACAAGTAGTTGGCAATTGGGGAATTTTCATTGAAAATAAGACCATTAAGCATTGAAATACAATAACTTACTATTTGTTGTGTTTATATACTAAATAAATAGCTTTTTTTAAATGTACAGATGGATCATTTCCATATTTCTTAAAAAATTTAGCCATAGTCCCCCATGGTGTAGACCATTGTACCCTGACTCCATTTTGTCACTTGTTATTTAAAAAATTCTACAGCAAAACATAATTGCAATTACTGTTTTTAAATAAATATGTCATAAACCTGAATATATAGACAATCTGTACTATCATTTGAAGTGATAATTTTGCTCATCGTTTAAAAGAAAAACATCAAAATATAAAATGGCGGTACATTGTACCCCAGCCTCCCCTATAACTTGTCTCTATCATAGAATTAATCTACAAATCAAAATGTAATATTATATATAATATACTTACAAATCAAAATAAAATATGTTAATAAACAAATTTGCAACAGTTAATTCTTGTTTTAACCATGTATGATTTATTTATACTTCTTGTAAAAGTTCTAAAAGTTATGTAACATTTTTGTATTCAATTAACTATTTTTACTTTCCCTATGTACATAGTATAATGTATAGAAAAAGTATTGTGATAGGGTTGAAAATTCAAATTCGAGTTTTCGGCAGAAGCGCACATTCCAAAGATCCCTGAATTTAAAACCAAACATTTTTGAAGTGATGTCTGTGTTCATGAGTCTGTGGGGACATTATCTCATGAACAAAATTTGGTACAAAAATTACAATCAGTGAATATTAGAAACCTATGGATTTCAAATGTAATAGAATATTTGACCCCCCCCCCCCAAACGTTGATTGAAATTTTGAAAAAAAAAATATCAAAAAATCAGAATCTTTAATAATGTTATGTAAATAATAAATTCTTATGTAATTTTTCATTAGAAAATGATTGACACAAACTTTAGAATGCTAATATGAACCATTCTTGAGATATGGCACTTTTTCAAATACATTTATAAAACAAATCACATAAAATTAAAAAAAAATAATAACTATTATAAAATATGCTCACTTTTCATATGTAATAGTATATGATAAATTTGTTAACATCATTCTTATGAATCTAATTCATTCCATTCATGAGAAGATACTTCGTGTAATAGTTTTGTATTTTGATGCCTAATAATTTGCCAACAGTCTATATATAAAAAGTGCTCTTCTTGCTGTTTGTCTATAATGTTTGGCAATAAACTTAGCGAACTTGGCAACTAATTTTGTGAAATATCACCAACCTGGTAATATTTTGCCCCAATTTGACGAAGATATCCTTAAAATTACAAGAATGATGCTAAGTTAATGAAAATGGCACCAAATTAATAAATTATTAAAATATTTTAATATATGGACTATATTACTTATTGCAGATGCTATCTATATTGATAATTGTCAATTTAGAGTTGTGTGAAATCTAAGTTAATTGGACACTACGAAATAGTTTTACATGTTGTCACCTGGTAAAGCGCCAAGTGTATAATTCAACATTAAGAACATTGTGTTGTAAATTTTATACATAATGTGCTGCCCACATTAGATTTTTTCTTATAAAAATTTGTAAAATACTTTAAAGCATATTATATAATTTTCAATAAAAGGAATTAAAAGATACATCATATATACATTTTATCTTTTTTAATTATTTATGAACAATATTCATTTTTTCATTCATGTTAAATATTATTTAATACATTTCCCCTAGTTTATAAAATCACAATTGAGTTTTCAAAAATTTAGACATTCACGAACCAAGAATTAATAGAAAAGTTAATACATTGTAAATAAAGAAACACAGAATAAATTGCTGCACAAATAAAATGATAAAAGCAGACAATCCTTGGATTTCTTTCTTTAATGCTAACAAACTAAGAGCTGAATGACAAATGAAGCGAATGAGGAGGCTCTCATTTGGTGTTCAGCTCTAAATATGCTCACACTTGGGATGGTTGACCAGAATCCTGATATCCTGGCTAAAATCTTAATCCAGAAATCCTGGGATTAGAAATACCAAAATCACAGTATTAAAGGATTTATCTTAATTATTTTAATTTATGAAATGCTTTTCCCAGTTCTACAACTATGTGAAAGTTGTAACGAGAGATGTCATTAATTTAATAGAGCAAGACTCCAGAAAAAATATTTAAATTTTCAAAAATTGGCTGAAAACACTGTATGTATTCCAAAGTAGTTCTAATTCTAATCAGATAAGATGGTAAAATCATATTAATTATTATTATTATTATTATTGTAATTTTGTATGATTTTTTTCTGTCTAATTGTTCTAACTTAATTAGTGAAACTATTATTTAAAAATATTCTTATATGTAAATTTTGTATGAAGTTCAATATTAGCCAGCTACATTTTCCAGTATATTTTACCGTCCAGAAGTATTTGGCCACCCTCTTTTTCCTTGCTCTAGAGCAAATACATTATTTCATTGTAACTTGAACATGTTTTACTTCTAACAAAATGGTAGATTAACTGTTTTACAGCTGTTGTAATAAAACTGATTAGCATTTGAAATGCATTTTTATCTTTTAGCAATTTTATACTAAATAAGGCATTCTTCGAAGAAGCTGATTGGTTAATTTTTTTGCATTTTCTTGACGTAATTAAAATAGTTGGACTGATATGATTTTTTCTTTATCAACAGTTCATGAAACCACACACTTACATATTTTCTTTGTGGCTAGTTTCACTTTAAATTTTTGAAGAAAAATATTTAGTTAACAGCTTATCTAACATATTTGTCTTTTTTCATAAGAAAAATTCTAAATATGCCAAAATCAGAAGAGCTTTCACTGGAAGTGTATATTTCGATAATTGCTCACCATAAAATTGGCAAAAGTAATCGCTGAATCGTAAGTGAATTAAATATACCAAGGCAAACAGTTGATCACAAGGTTAAAAAATTCAAGGCTGGTGGCAGTTTATCCATTAAAGAAACATACTGGAACATCCAGGATTACAACTCCAATTGACAACAGAAGATTAGGTTAGTGATTATTAGCAAATGTAACAGATGCCTTATCAGACACCTCAATGTAACAAAAGCACCTGAATTAGCTTCTCAGATTCACTTGAACAGGGACATACTTATTAAGGCATTATTACTATCAAACACAGACTACCTGATGTGGGCCTTCATGAACGAGTAGCAATAAGTAAACCTCTCTTAAAAGCCTATTAACAGGAAGAAACGATTGCAGTAGGCAAAAATATCAGAATTGGATGAGTGATAATTGGAAGACAGTTCTCTGGTATGAATCCAAATTTGAAGTTTTTGGTACAAGACAAAGGGTCTTTGTTTGCAGGCCTGCAGCTGAATGGATGCCTGGCCAATGTTTGATTGTTTCTGTGAATCATGCTGTCAGTTCTGTAGTGATGCATTTGTAGAAATACAGTTGGTAATATCTTCAGGATACAAGGAAACATGAAGAAAAAACTGTTACATCCTTGAAAAAAATTAAATGTTGCCATCTGGACAGTACATTTTTGGTAGAAAATTCATATATTCCAACAGAACAATGATCCCAAACCATAGGTCAAAGATCTGTAAAAATTATTTAAATAAGTTAACAAAGGAAAGCTTGAAGTAATGCTTTGGCCGCCACAGTCACCAGATCTCAATCAGATTGAATCGGACCAAAATGTTTGTCCAAGTTCTATTGAAAACCTCTGGAAAGTATTACAAGAATGGAGAAAAATATCACCAGAAACACTGAACAAGTTGACAGAGATAATGTTTAAGCTTTGTAAAACAGTCATAGAAAAGGAGTGGACACATAGTTGAAGCAAAAATTTAATTATTTTAATTTTATTTGATTTATAAAGATTCTGAATTTATAAGTGTTTCAAAAAATATTATCATATAGATAATTGATACTTTTCCACATCCTCAAATACATTAAATGTAATAGGAGACCAAATACTTATGGAAGTTAGTGTATATGTCAAAGTGCATGTGTGCATTTAATGTAAGATAACCAAATGTTTTCCATATATTTTTATTGCTTAATGTAAATTACTTCAGATGATTCACTATTGCTCAAACTTTTTTTAGTATGATTAGTATTCATTACAAACACTACAGATTAACAAAATATGCCATTTTAAATTAAAATATTCATTACATCCATAAGTTTTTTGTACCACAAGTTTGTTATAACAAACTTTCAGTATGAAGATCTCCAAGTAATATTATTTAAATACATGTAATATTTATGGACAAAATGTAAGAGTTTAAAATATTGCTTACGTTAAATGAATTAAAATGAAATAAATCTCAACCATGCAAGATCTCAGACTTGAAACATTCTTACTTTTGAAATTCTGAGATTGCAAAAACATCCGGAATTGCAACCCTTAGTCTACACTAAAGAATGAAACCCATGCATTGTTGAATAAATCATCTGCTTTTGTCATTATACTTGCATAGCAACTTAAGTTGTGTTTTCTTTATTCTTACTGTAAAGTCATCTTCTGTATTTACATTGTCAACATGTCATAGCACAGTGGCACATCTATATTTTGAAATTTAAAAAAAAATGTTAACACAATGGCAACTATTCGGATATATAGGGGACTTAATGCCAGCTCATTTCATTTGCTATTTTAATAAGGTCTAAATAAGATTAACTACAAAAGCAGTGAAAAAAGATTGTAAGAAAATTTGGATTTTAAACCCACACACATTCACACATATAACATTGAAACAATACACCAAATCAAGATACAAAACTATTTAATTTTTAGTGAACAAAGTTAATATGCATCTATATGTTTTTTATACTTTTAAATTACAAGTACAATCTATATAAGTCTTACCCAAACACTTTATATTGAAGGAAGTACACAATTACAACTCTGGAATTAATTTAGAGCAAATATTTTAATTGCAATTTTATCAGCATTAAGTTTTAACAGAGAATATTAAAGAACATTTCTGTCTTTTAACATGCCACATTCATTTCAATCATCCTTCATGCCCTGACATATAAAAGTCATTAGAAAAATATTTTACAAAACTTAGGATTCTCTACTACTTATTTATTACTTTCCATCTGTCCATAAAATGATTAGAAATTTTCTTAAATAATTTATAAACCAATCTGCAAGATTGGTTCTGGTGACAGATCTAACATTCCTTCACTGAAATAAACTGTGAAAAGTACCCTGTAAAGAAATTCAGCACTTAATTTTAAAAAAAAAGAAAAAAAACTTCTTTTATTTTACCTTACAAAAAGTATTCTCTTACTTTGGAAACTACGATTTCTCACTGTTTATAATTATAAAATATGTCAAATTAAAAATAAAAAACAGTCTTTTCCTCCACTTTAACATGATCTTTGCCCATACTTGCACTAAGTATGTGAGAACTGGAAGCAAAATAGTAACCAATTGCAGATAGCCAAATTCTACTTATGAAGTAATATTTAAAATTGGCAGGTACACTAAGGACCTCATATTTTGTCTATGTACCAAACATAATTTTCAACACATGCTAAGAAATTAACATAATTAAAATTAAAAGGTTTCTACAACAAAACATTAGCAAATATTCATTAATTTTTCTTAATTTAGAAAAAGTTTGCTATATATACCTTTATACATTTTATAAATTTTACTGGCATCACATGAGAGTTATAACTACAGTACATAAATAACATACATACATTCAGTGAAAAGTTTTCTTGTGCACCCAACAATTTAGTGCACCAAAGTTCCAAGATTCTGGCGCACTTAGTATAAAAAGCTAATTTTGACCCTTGTTACAAAGAGACTGCAGTGAATACCGTCAGAATACACTACTATTATGAATGAAAAAATAATAAATTACTTATTATGAATGAAATGACTAATAAATATTGAAAATAGTATTTTAAAACAGAAGAATATGTAAGACTAGTATGTTCAACTTGCATTTGAAAAATAATGAAATGAATATTTATCTGTCAATTGTTCTTCAAACACAACTTCATAGACTCTCCTTTACTGGGTCCATACAGGGCCAAAACCAAACCTGCTATACAGACAGGCTCGCATATTGGAGATATTTTTTCTTACGAGGTTGTGTCACTTGGCATTTGCTTGTGTTATTTCTTTATACGCTCTATATGCGCTATACACTTTAACATGGCACTTTAATATTTCTATTTAATATTGCTCTAATCATTCACAAAAAAGAAGTATCGAATGTTTAAATTTCTTCCAAGATCTCGAGGAGAGGAACAGATGACTATTAATTATAGAAGGAGTAACTCCTTTGGTCAAGCACAATGACAGACTTGGAATGTACCCATCAAAGGTGGCTGTTGCAACAGCTTGTATATGTAGCCTTAAACCAGACAAGTGGCAGAATAAATAAATGGCTAATTACATCAAAACCTCCTAGAACTAAAATATATAAATAAAATCAACAGTTATTTAATTCATCTGTAAAATATTGTAGATATGGAAATCTGACTACAAAAACACTTAACATCACTCGAAAAATCTAAATTTTCTTTACAATTTTTAATTTGGATTTATTTAATTGAGACATCATGTTGTGTGGTTAAAATCTATAGCCAATTAATTCAAAGACCGAATAAAAGAGGGTCTACTGCATACATTTAAAAAACTGAATATTTTATAATACATATTCAAAGCCAAATAAAAACCTGTATACAATAACATGTCAATAAAATAAAAATATACATGAAAAAGCCACATATTACAGTGGAAGATAAAATACACATATTACTGATATTTATTGAGATCTCATTTGTGTATATAAATATAAAGAGAAATTTCTACCAGTGTAAGACAAGAATATAAAAATTGCTACTATAGCTAGTTGCTGATATAAAAATATTAAGATTATCAAAGACTATTTAAGTTATTTTTATCTAATTTTTAAATAAATAGTTAAACACCGAAAACAAAGTTTGCATAATTTTGTTGTTTGGAAAGATGTGCTAAAAATATTTAGCAACATTTTAAAACTATTAAATTCCAACAAAATCGGAACACACCTTATTTCAAATGTAAATTAAAATTATAAGTATTTTCATGGAATCATTTAAATATTGTTTACTCTACAAAAGAGAACATATTCTAATTTAGAAAACCAATTTATTATGCTAAAGACATTCCAGTTATATAAAAGATCCTTTAATGGGAAATTGATATGCTAAAAGTGTATTAAATATCAGATCTGTAGATATACCAGAGAATTCAGTCAATTCACCCCCCTCCCATGAAACCCCCCCCCCCCCTGCTTTTTTTTTTTGTCTCAATTTGAAATGCTAATAAATTCCAAGAAACAGCTCCCACCCTCTTAAAAGAAATCATAAAAAGATAAAACATTTCAGCATCGAATAAAATAAATTTATTGATAAAAATATTATTATTTTATCTTATCATGCACATAAGTTAATTATAAATTAATTTAAGATTTGAATTCCCCTCGCCCCTACATACTCTGTGATTTTCTGTCGATAGATTAATAGAATTCTGCATGTTTAATTGTCAGTAAACGAGAATACCCCCCCCACCCTTTTCCTAATATTTTCCGAGATTTTCAGTCACATTTGAGGAGGCAGATCAATGGAATTCTTTGGCAATAATTAACAATTTTGCTCACCCTATAATATAAAAATATTTTTCATACAATACTTACTAATACATAAAAATCAACCACAGACAGATAATATTTAAAAAAAAAAATTGCAATGAAATTTTAAACTATACGAACAATGATACTGATACAATAAAAATACCTAATGAAAGAAAAGTAAAGTTAACTAATTTGAACAAATCCGGAAGGCATTGTTGATTTAAGTATTCCAATTGCATCAAAATCTGAAATGAAAATCTACAAGTTTCTAGTACAGACATAACAGTCTGTCCTGATAGAGAATCCAATGAACCTAGGATCTTCAAACTGCATATTACTATTGTAGCACCGAGTTATCAGAGCTCAGAAACATTCCATAGAAACATGAAACATAAAGCTTTAAAAGCATAAGTGTATAGGGTATTTAATAATGAGATAAAATAAAAAAATAAAAATGGTATTTCAGTATTTTAATTTTCAGAACCAGAATACCTGTATTAACACCAGTTTTCCGGAATTTTCAAATATTAACTCTTGATTCAGAGGAAAATTTGATGAAATTTAAAGAAATTAAGGAAAAACAAGACATATTATAACTTAATTTGAATGAAAAGGTTTGTTTTCACATATTCAATGACACACATAGCAATAATGAAAAAAAAATTCTTAAAGTAAGAAGATAATAATAACATTAATACTTGTCTTGAATCATAACAAAATAAATTAAAGGTAAGAAAAAACAAAATAAAACAAATAAAAATTCTTAAAGTAAGAAAATAATAATAACATTAATACTTGTCTTGAATCATAACAAAATAAATTAGAGGCAAGAAAGAACAAAACAAAACATATAAACATACCCCATATAAAAAAAAAATGTATAAAATAGTTTCATTACAGAGCATAATGCAAAACAATTTTAAAATTTTAAGACAAAAATGTTAGGATAAAAATGTTTAATGCATTAATCGCTTTTGTCTAAAGCAATTGCATTTCAAACATATTTTAGAACTACGTTGGTTACGCAGTAAGAAATGAAATAACTAAACAAATGTGCTAAATTATCATACAAAGATAGAAAATCAATCAATAAATAAAAAATTGAGATGAACTTTTGAAAATATATTTTGCTATCAAACATTAAACAGCAGAATGACTTGAGAATGCAGTCAGTTTCAAATTAACATAATTTGATTAGGATATGAACAAATTGAATCATTTTCTCTATAAAATAAAACAAGTAACATTAATATTTATACTATTATTAAGAATTTTATTTTTAAAACAATGAACAGAAGAGAATATCAGTTAAGCTTCTAACAATTTCATAAATATGAAGATCCTGGTATTGGATGCCCTATAAGTGTCACACATGTATCACGAATGTACATAAATAAGATGGCCATCCAGTGGCACAAACTGGAAAAGTTTCACACCATAAATGGCATAAAAAAAAACATCCCTTTGCCATAGGGGGAAAAATCAGATCTAAAAATATTAATAAAGTACATTAAAGTAAAGGATAACAATCACCAACAAATGCAAATATAATCACTATTAAGCATCCAGC
The DNA here is from genome assembly GCA_951213105.1 of Amaurobius ferox. Lineage (NCBI taxonomy): Eukaryota > Metazoa > Arthropoda > Arachnida > Araneae > Amaurobiidae > Amaurobius > Amaurobius ferox. Next base: position 172,227,744 of record OX578135.1, on the reverse strand, counting down.
CTAGCAGGTTCAAATTGCTTTTGAAAACCTAATAGACTATATGATACTCAAAATATCACTTTCCAATAAAAAAAAATGTAGCCACAGTCTTTAGGATCAATATGTATAGACTATAATCATTGAACCCAAAGACAGGGGGCATGATTTCAAAGTTTGGAAACACACTCCCACTGCAGTGACCAACATTGGTGGACTGGATTAAAAATTCATCCAGACTGCTGCTAAAAAGAAATTGATATTGAATATCTCTGAATTGCAGCATTAATCAAAATAAGGGTGTCAATGGATTTTGAAGGCAAAATGACATTTCTCAATGCAAAGACTGCACAGCCACACCAGCAAAAGCAAAATAGTCTTCTGTTGAAACCAGAATGGAAGTGTTTCTAATTTTTACTGGTGCGGTTGTGATGTGTTTTTGTCCTAAAGGAGAAGGCAATATTTTACCTTCGAAATCAGTTGACACCCTTATTTTATTGAATGGCGTGTTTTAACAAAAATATTGAACATCAGTTGGTAGACTGGGTTTATGCGTTTTAGCAATTTTCAAATGAGAAAAGCCAATGCTTGTTATTAATGCAAAAGAGCACTAAATTGTGTGAAATCTCTCCACTGATACAGGTCGCTGTACTAAGAATAATTTCATCCATAGACTAACTCACTGAAATGAAGGGGGTTTCATATAATACAGAAAAAATAACTCAGAAAATACTATATGTAATATATAATGTAGTTTCATACAACGCTCCTTATTACAGGATGTCTACCTAGTCTGACAAATAAAATTTCATGACCTTTTCTGGAAATTTTCATATTTTAAATAGGATACAAAAATAAATGAACTAGGGCCAAATGTAAATGAATTGCCATGTACAGTCTAAAATGTTTTTTAACCTTTTCATATTCACCTTCAATTTTTATGCTAATATGCTAGTATATTAGTATATAAGTTGAACACTCACTACCAAACATGCATGAAAAATGCTACTCAATTGACACAACTTGGGCACCATGAATCTGCAACATGTCAGATCCACTTGCAGCAAAACTAAACAATGGATAGCATCTAATTACAATATTTGATAGTGTTGAGAAAATAAATTACATCATTTGATTTTTTTTTTTTTTGGGGGGGGGGGGGGGGGGGGAAGGAACAAAATGTGTACTGATAATATTTATATATTTGTAACTTACTTCATCTGTAAAAGTAATTAAAATATTGATTTCCTAATGTTATTTTAATTATCTCTTTTTCTTTTAATTACTTTTAACTAAATTCATATTTTTACGCATATGTTTTTTTATTATTTTCTGACATTTTGGTGATTTTCACGAATGGTAGACTCCTGTTAATTAAAATCAACTCAAATGAGAGATATGCTTACTTCTCTTTAAATTATAAATATTAAATGATGCAAGTATATACAATAAATCATGAAACAATAATGCAAGAGAAAATCCCATGGTCCCAATAAAATCCAGTTTTGACCCATGGAATGCACACTGGACCCAATGTCATTAAACATTTGGAAAACATCAAACAGCAACCAAAGTTAAAATGTACAGATGATAAAGTAACAAAGCAGAAACATAACACATATATGAGTTAACGTGAAGTTAGATGCATGTATTTTCTTGACGTCCCTTTCCATTTGGCAAAGTATTCATTTTGATTTCATCATCTCTAAAAATATAGCAAACACATTTATTACTTAATAACAATGATAAATAAATATATCCTGCATTATAAATCTCTTATAAAGCTTAAAAATAGAAATAGAAGCTGAAATAACATTTAGTAAAGTTAGCAATACACTCAGCGTCACACAAATTAAAAATAACTGCATTTTTAATAGTTTTTTCTTCTTTCAATTGAATATAAGATCTGTTTATTTTTTTCGGTATTAATATTCTTTATTCAAAGATATATAAAATAAATATAATATTAAACATATACTAGGTTGTCCCTGGCGATCGGAAACAAGTAAAACAGGGCACATGTTTAATCAGAGACATTTATTTCATGAAAGTAATAAAAAAACTCAAAATATTAAATCCAAAATATTAGGTAATTAAATGATTAATGTTCAAGACAACCCAATAGCTTATATATTTGTACAAGTTATACCAAATAAATAGAAAATTCTGTTTGGTGCATGAATTGTTTTACATTTATTTCTCTTTATACACTTAACATTATCAGACCTTTGATATCAGTATATAGATTGAAATTTTAAATCCAGACTTTGCTATGACCTAAAACATGATTAATTTAAGCTTTGTACAAAATTCAATTCAGTTGAGTTTTACTATGTCAACAAAACTTTCGCACACAATGAAATTTGAGTCAGTGTTAAGGAAGCTAAAGTAAAGGAACTATTGTGAAATATGTTCACTTTTCATATGTAATATTATGCAATAAATTTGTTAACATCATTCCCATGGATATAGTACATTCCATTCAAAAGAGAAGATACTTTGGGTAATAGTTTGTATTTGGATGCCAATAGTCATTTACCTACTATAAGAATAACCTATTTCTTCATTCATAATGCTTGGCGCCATTTTGGCTACAAATCTGGTGGAATATCGTCAACTTGGTGACTTTTTAAAATGTTGCCAAATTAATAAAAATGATGCTAAATCAATGAAAATGATGACTATTTGATGAAAATTCAATATCTTGGAAAGATTATAAGAATCGACTCTAAGAATAATCCACTTTCCCATCTGTCCGTTTGTAATGCTTGGCTAAACATTTGGTGGGATGTCGCCAACTTAGCAACTTTTTTAAATGTCGCCAAAATGATAAAAATGATGTTAAATGAGAGGTAATGTTTTTGCAAATTTTGAATTTCATCACATGACAGGAACAACTTTTAGTATATAAGAAATGATCATCTCTCTGATCGTCTGTAACACTTGACAATATATCTGGTAAAGTTAGTTAATAACATAGCAAAATATTACCAACTTGTCGATATTTTACCACAAATTGATGAAAACATTGTCAAAATTGAAAAAATGATGACTAATAGATGAATTAATTATTAAAACATTTCAATATATAGGCTATATTGTTTATTGAGGATGCTATCAATATTGAAAATTGTCAATTTAAAGTTGCATGAAATATAAACTAATCGGGTACTTTGAAATAGTTTTACATAATGTCATCCGGAAAAGTGCCAAATATAGAATCCAACATTAAAAACACTGTGTCGTAGATCTTATACATCCGTCTTTCATTGTGAAAGAAGTACATTCACTGCAATATATAAGAAAAGTCATGTGCTGTCCACATCAGATTTTTTATTTAGAGATGGTAGCCATATTTGTGTCATGGCGCATGGCTTTTCAGCCATTTTAGACTTTTGTGCAAATTACTATCTCAACTTCTTTTCGTTCTAGAAACATGGTTCAAAAACCATTGTCTTAAAATATGACTACATAAGTGATTTTTAAAGGTTACTTTCCTTATCTACATAGTATAATGTATAAAGAAAATATTGTGATGGGGTCAAAAATTCGAATTTAAATTTTTGACGGAAGAGTATGTTTAAAGCATCCATAAACAGGAATTGGATGTTGAGATGATGTCTGTGTGTGTGTGCCAGTGAGTCTGTGGAGACTATATCTTCCGAACAAATGGAGTGATTTGAACAAAATTTGGTACAAAAATCAGAATCAGTGAATACTGGAAGCCTATTGTTTTTAAATGAAATTAAATGCTCGAAAGAAATTTTAAAAACTTATCAAAAAACCAAAACTTTTAATTAAGTTACATGGATAATCATTTCTTTATGTAATTTTTCATTAGAAAATGATTGACAAACTTTAGAACACTAGCATGAACCGTTCTTGAGGTATTGTGCATTTTTCAAATAAATTTATCACAAAATTAAAAAGAACTATTTTGAAATATGTTCACTTTTCATATGTAATATTATGTGATACATTTGAAAGCATTATTTTTGTGGATTTAGCTTTTTCCATTCACAAAAGAAACTACTTTGGTTAATAGTTTTGTATTTGGAAGCAAATAGTCATTTATCTACTATAAGAACAACCTATTTCTCTGTCCGTAATGCTTGGCAGCTACAAATTTGGTGGAATTTCACCAACTTGGCGACTTTTTTAAATGTTGCCAAATTGACGAAAATATTGCCAAATTGATAAAAGTGATGCTAAATCACTGAAAATGATAACTAATTGATAAAAATTCAATATTTTGGAAAGAACATATGAATCAACTATAAGAATAACCCATTTTCCCATCCATTTGTCCTTAACGCTTGATGAAAATTTAGCAGGATGTTGCCAACTTGGCAACTTTTTAAAATGTTGTCAAATTGACAAAAATGATGCTAACTGGAAAGTAATGTTTTGGAAATTTTGAATCCATCATATGACGGGCATATCTTCTAGTATATAAGAAATGCTCTTCTCTCTGTCTGTCTGTAACACTTGGCAATACATTTGGCACACTTGGTGAATAATCTAGTGAAATATTGACAACTTGGTGATTGATGAAAATATTGTCAAAATTGCAAAAATGATGCCTAATTGATGAATTATTAAAATATTTCAGTATATAGACTATATTGCTTATTGAGGATGCTATCAATATTGATAACTGTTAATGTAGAGTTGCATGAAATATAAGTTATTTAGGTACATCGAAATAGTTTTACATGTTGTCATCTGGAAAAGCACTAAATGTACAATTCAACGTAAAAAATACTGTGCCATGGATCTTATATATCATTTTTTCATTGCATTATTATAAGGAAAGTCATATGCTACCCAAATCAGATTTTTGTATTATGACTAGAACTTAGACCTAAACTTCAATCCTGTATTTATTAAAATATGGCTTTTCCAGGCATAATTTTTATGAGGAGGATGAAAGTCTAAAGTCTAAAAATTTCTTTACAGACACCTATGTACCAGTACTCAATTTCCACCAAGTGCACAATTTTAGACCCATCGCATTCTATGCAGGCATTCAATGGATAGAAACATTTTTCATTTTCCCAATATATTACAGGTCAAATATCTCTAGTGGGGGACCTGATAAAAATTTGAAATTAGCACAAACTAAAGTCAGTAAACTACTCATCATATTTGCTAGTTGGAAAGCTTGACATATTTACTGAACTGGAGGAAAATAAAAGGACATAATCTTGAGGATAAATTGTAAAAAAGAATTATAAGTATTTCCATAGAGGATGGAATTAGCACAATTTGGCTATAAGAGACATTCGATCATATAAAAATGAGGGAATAGCAAAGTCTACATGCAGAAGCATCTGTTGTTGTGCATTTTACATTAAACAATGTACACTTTGAAGAGAAATACACACACACACAGTAGAATTTAATGATCAAAATGTTATTTGTGAGCTAATTTATGATATATAGCAGGTGCCTCCTGAACCCGAACATTTTGCATCTGCTCCATCACAAAATTGGCAAGCCTATATTTGAAGAAGCTAATCTGAATATATACTAAGTTTTTCTTATTAATCCAAACTTTGTCCAAGTAAAAAATATGGACATTCTCTGTTCTGTGATACTGAGGAAATTGGTGCTTTGCTTGAAAACATAAAGTAATGGATTGATCAGCCTAAAGATATATATTTTTTATTTTTCTGACAGAGGAGTTTGCATTTTTTTTATGATGCATCACTGAAAATCTCAAACTAAAGTTTGACGAAGAATATATTTAACATTAGATATACATAGTTGTTGTTGTTGAGACCCAGACCGTCCGACCTACCAGAAAAGTGTAAGGTAACCATTTGGACGGCCGGGAAGTGCCACCCAATTTAGACCGGAACTCAATGGGGGGGGGGGGGGGCATCCACAGGGACCATACCCTCCTTCCCCTATCACCAACCTCTTGGAAAGACTTACAGACCCACATGTTTAACGTGATCGTAGTCCGCATGAACACGCCGTCAGTTGTGGCAGCGTGCAAATCCAGCATGTAAACCACAGGGCTACCGCGCCCGAAATGTGCCAACACCACGCAGTGTTCCCAGGTGGTCACCCACCCAAGTACTAACCGTGCCCGATGCTGCTTGACTTCGGTGATCTAACGAGAACCGGTGTTTTCAGCACGGTATGGCCGTTGGCCACGGATATGCATAGTTGTTGTTGTTGAAACCCAGACCGTCCGACCTACCAGAAAGGTGTAAGGTAACAGTTTGGACGGTCGGGAAGTGCCACCCAATTTAGACCGGAACCCAGTAGGGGAGGCATCCACAGGGACCGTACCCTCCTTCCCCTACCACCAACCTCTCGGAAGGACTTTCGGACCCACATGTTTAACGTGATCGTACTCCGCATGAACACGGCGGCAGTATTGGCAGTGGCTGGAATCGAACCCGGGCCTACCGAGTGCAACTCCAGCGCGCTAACCAATGGGCTACCGTGCCCTATGCATAGTTGTGTATGCATAGTTGGATATGCATAGTTGTGTCAAAGTTGATTTCACAAAAAATTTCCTTTTGTAACTCAAACCCAAAATCAGAGTTACAAATAGTGTGATAAGGCCAAAATCTGCCTGTTTGTATAGCATTATGTGCCAATTCAAATAGAACTACTGCATATTTGCTTGTCATTGCTGATTCACAAATGAATTACTGCAAGTCTTTCATATTATTGTTCACTTAGAGATTTAGAACATAATACTGTACCCATTTACAATTTTCAGGAGTACATCATGAACCAAGTTACAGTCTTATGAACAAAAATTAATTTATTTCATGCCAACAGGGAAAAATTTTCTACGGTCATATAAATGACTGTGTAGTGGATGCAGAACTGAACATTTCTTGTTGTGTTTTGAAGAAAAATATCTTGGATGGTATGCGAATAAAACAAAAGATAAGTGACCAAAGATTGATTACAGAGGACCTATAGTGAATGACTATGCAACAGAACTCGTTTTATGCATTAAAAATATAGGGCTGAAACAATAAAATGCTACTGGATCATAACTAAAGCTTTGGATCATAACTCACCCCTCTATTGGTGGGAAAAATACATTAGTTCTCCATAAGGATCATATTGAACAATGAAATCTATAAATTTACCAATCTCCAAAAACAACCACCTAATCAGAGATACCAATTTTTTAAAATATTATATATATGACAAATATCTTACTTCGTGCTGTCTGGTTTTTCTTCAGCATCAGCTTGGAGCACTTCAAGACAACCACTAATTTAAACAACATAATATGTTAGAAAATAAATGATGAGGTATGAGGGCCAGTACTAAAGTTTTTAGAATGTGGCAATACCAAAAATAACCGCTTTCAGTGCTGGTGATTTTTTAAAATTTGAACTTTCACCTGAAAGATGGCTATTGAAAAATGAGGAATGCTAAAAAATTCCTTTTACGGCATCATTTTGAAGTTAATAAGATAGTGACAAAACAGGGAGTCAAAGATATTTTCAAGGTATGATTTATTATGACTTTCGACAAGGGTTGACAAAGCAACAGTGTGTCAATCAAATGAATTCGACTTTGATGAAGCACCACCTAAAACAACAATTTGCAACTGGTTTAAAGAATTACATCTTAGACATAGCAGTCTCACAGATGGATGTTGTGAAGGTCGACTAAGAATGGTTGTGATGTCAGAAAACACTGATGCTATGCAACAAATTATCCCTTTAGATCGTCATGTCACATATGATGAAACTGAGGTATCTTTGAACATTTCAAGAACCTGAGTGCATATAATTTTACATGATCATTTAAAAGTCAAAAAGTATGTGAGCGTTGGATTCCACACAATTTAAGGATGCTCCTGTCAAATGGGGCACGGAAAATCTTAAAAGATTCAACTCTAGTGCCTCAAAACATGTCTTTGTCATTGCAACATATAACGAAACGTGGATTTATTCCTATGAATTGAAAATAAAACAACAATCTACTGTTTAGGTGTTTCAAAATGAACTAAATCCTACAAAAGTTGTTTGTGCATGAAGTGTTTCAAAGAAAATGACTGCTTCGTTTTTTTTGGTAAATCCGACCACTTTGCTGCAACTGTTGCTTTGGAGGAGCGTACAACAGTAAATGCTGATTGGTATATAACAATTTGTTTGCCAGAAATAGTTGCTCAAATCAGAAAAAAATAATATGAATATGTAGCATTGCATCATTCTTCAACATGACAATACAAGCTCACACACTGCATTTCAAATTATCAATTATTTGAAGCATGAAAAAATTGATTTGATGAGTCACTGTCCTTATTCGCCTGATATAGCACCCAATGATTTTTTCTTGTTCCCAACAATCAAAAGTAAAATGTGTGATCAATGACTTAACAGCCCAGAAGAAGCAGTTAAAGCTTATAAATCACATGTTTCTGCTATACCAACTTCTGAACTATTTTGAAACTGCATAACTATTTTGAAAATTAGTTTATTTGAATGAAAAAATGTATTGATACTAAAAGCGGATATATTTTGAAAAGCAACAAAATGATTTATTTCCATACAAAAATATTTCATTTATTATTTTCTAAAAACTTCAATACTAGCCTACGCAGGTAGATGAAAATTTAATGTACAGAAATATACACATGCATAATTAGAGTTGTGAGTTAGAAGATTTTCGAAAAATTTTCCACTATGTTTTTCTGAAAATTTTTCCACTTTTTTTTTTAATTAATTTGAAAATATAATGTAATACTCTTTCTAAACTATTTTTCTGAAAAGCAAGTAGCTTTACATGAAGTTTTTGGTCATTGAGTTTTTTAATTTTGAAAAGGAAAGTGAAGGAGGGCGGGACGTAAATGTATGTGTGCTATATTTTAAAGAAAAAGAATGGATAACAACCTAAAGGGGTACAAGTGATATTTTACTCATTCTCAGAAAAAAACAAATAAAGTTTTAAGAAGCATAGTCTTTCAGTATAAAAAAAAAATGGAATGTTTTCACAAATTTTGCTGAGGGAAAATGCTTTAATAGCACTAAATACACTACCCGACAGAGGAAATGCAACACCATGAAAGAGCGAGTAGAGTGTGATGATAAAGGACACACAGACAGAGATGGCATATATAAATAAGTTATGTTAATCCAAAAGGATAATGCAATACAGTAATGGCATAGACAGGATGATCAGTAGGCAGTAGAACTACCTCTTGCGGCGATACAAGTAGCAACCCTTCTAGGAGCAGATGTAATGAGAGCGTGGAGAGTTTCCTGACAGATGGATGACCATATGCCTTCAACTATCCTCCACAGGTCATCCTTTGTTTGAGGCGGAGGCAGGGCAGTCAAATGATGGCCAATCACGTCCCATACGTGCTTAATGGGTGACAGATCTGGACATAGTGGAGACCAAGGAAGCACCTGGATACTTTGCAAGGCTTGTCTACTGATGGTTGCCATGTGCAGTCACACATTATCTTGCTGGAAAATAGTATTTTGCAACCGCTGAAGGTAGGGCATTGCAACTGGCCAAAGCACCTCATCCATATATTGTTGTGCCATAATTATGCCTCTGATACGAACCAGAGGTGCCTGGCTATTGAAGCTGATGGCACCCCAAACCATGATGCCACATTGTCGAGCAATATGGTGTTCATTAGTCGCAGCAAGATTGATTCTGTTTCCATGCCGCCTCCAGACTCTCACACAGCAGTTGTCATTCGACAAACAGAACCGAGACTTGTCGCTGAACGCTACCCTGTCCTATTTAGTCATCCAAGAGGCTCAGTCCCGACACCATTGTAATCTCTCATATTGGTGTCTTATCATCAATGGCAGTCTTCGTAAGGGACAGTTTGAGTGAGAGCTGCTTTCGGTTAATCGTCGAGAAATTGTTCTCTCTGATATTGGAACATCCAATATACTCTGCAAATTCTGCAGAATGTCGACAGTCATCATTTGTGGGGCTGTCACTGCATGCCTTCAAATGCGTCAATCAACGTGTGCTGACGTATGTCTGAATGGACTTGTACCATTGCGACAATTCACATGCACTTCTTCAATTCATCTTCTCCAAATCCTTTGCATAGTGGATGCATTTATGTATGTTTCAGAAGCGATGCATCAGTATGACCACCCAGCTGTACATAGGCCTAAAATGAATCCCCTCACACTATCGTGCAAATACTGAAACAGACTTTGGTGGCGCCGGCCAGACATCTCTTCAACAACATATATCATCTGAACCGGAAAAAGGGTCTCTGAAAGCAACAGACAGTAATAACCGGTTATCCGGTGCTCTAATCACGTGAATCTACTTGCATCAGATCATTTGCATAAATTGCCAACAGTGTTTGTCTCGCAATTTGCATTGGCCAAAGCTTCATGGTGTTGCATTTTCTATGTCGGGTAGTTGTTGTTGAGACCCAGACCGTCCGACCTACCAGAAAGGTGTAAAGTAACCTATGTCGGGTAGTGTATATGCTTAACACATCTTGCAAATTATCTCTTCCTTCTCATGATATTCACTTGTTCAATTACAAGAAGGTATTTTTTAAGCAATTTTTAATATTATATAAAATAATTTATTGTTAAACATGCTTAATTACAAGCATTTCTTTTAAATTTATTTTTATCATTATAATATGTTTATATATTTAATAATTTACTTTATAGATATAATAAACTAGTAATTCACTTTTTATTTTTGCTATTTTTTAAGAAAATGGTTGAATGTTTCCCTTTGAATTATCAGTGGTTATTGAAAGAAATGCAATATAATATTTAATGTGTTTTTCAATTATAATCAGATTTTAAATTTTTTAAAAACATTTTGTAATCTACTTTTTATACCTATAATAAACAGTAAATTATTTATGATTCTGATAAGGTTTAACAATTTTAAATTATTTTTCATGTTATTCCTTTTGTGCAAACCTTTTTTTAGCCTTGTTATATAATATATGATTGACTGTAGCTGTAATATAAGAATAAATACTTTAAAAGTCACTAAACATATTATTCCAACTGAAATGTAACACAGAGAATAATTTCAAAATTTTCCAGAAAATTTTCTGGGAAAATTTTCCATTTCAAAATTTTCTGGAAAATTCACATTTCTATGGATAATCATATACACATGCATAATCATAACTTAAACAATTTAAAATAAAGAATTTTTCAAATCAGTCTTCCGGAAATTGTCCATTCTCCTTTCCTAAATGGGTTGAAATTCAGTGAGGATGTTTTTTCAAATTGCCATCCTCTCGAACAGCCTTAAGATATTAGCGATCCAGTCAGAAAAATAAAAATAAATAAAATAATAAATGGTTATCTGTATAAAATTACAACAAATGCATTTTTTATCCTGTTATAAACTTCAACTTAAATTTAACATAAAAACATGTGTAACAAAACAAATTTAAGAGGATGGATAACAATTTTCATGAATGGGTAAAAAATGTCAATAGTCATCCTCGTAGATAAGTTAAATTTTGTTGATTTCCTAAAGCCTGCTTCAATTACATGTTTACAGTTTCAATAAGATGCACATATACTGTTTCTACTCCTATAAAAATTCTGAACATCTGCCTTTTTTATTTAATTTCTCATACCTATAACTGCATTTCTGAAAATTTTGAATTTAAGATTGTGACAGAAATGCCTGATGGAGATGAATGAGTTCATATTATTTAATTTTATTTGGAATTAGTAAACTTACATTTTCTCTGACTGCCGTTATACTGTTATCACTGGTAAAGTCCCAAAAGTAAGAAAAGGCGTCCCTCTGAGTTCTGTTTACAGAGGGTGATATATGGGTTATATCAGACGTTTCTAGAATGTTAAGTTATTGGAAATTGAGATTTCATCATGAAGCTATGACTGAGCTTCTCACATTTCTGGAAACAGCATAGCTAAGCTGAAGAAGTACTAAATATTTCCTTTTATGAATAAGGTATTTGGTTCTGCAGATATTTTGGTGTGTTGTCAACTATAATTTAATTATGTGATTAGTTCTAGTTTAGTGAAAGTAGTGAATAATTGAATACATGAAACAAAATGATGAAAGAATGAGTACCATTCATTAATTTGATAAGTATTAGCTCACAGCTTTTCTGAAGCATATGGCTTGAAAGAAATATTAATATCTGAATATCAATATCTATAATTTTTTAATAAAGGACAATTTAGAAAAAGTAGGATTTTTAAGGAGTTGTTGAAAATTATATATCATATGTGTAAAATTTTTAAGAGCAAGATTTTTCTATATCTGATGATTTTACTTTGGAATTGCTAACAGTTTAGGCAGTTTATAACTGTCACAACTTTGAAGCAATAAAACTGCAACCTTTAACAACATGTGAGAGACATGGTTCAACTAGTCCTGGCATTGCTTGTACAGGAATTTGGCAGTTGATGACAGGTAAAACTTCAGTTATTTTAGCAATATAAGTGGAAGCAAAATAAAAATAAGTCTTTATTTTTTTAAAGAAACTAGAGGACCTTGCCCCCTGCTGACCAACCCCTGTAACATGCTTTGAGAGTCAAGAGGCTTTGTCTCCTACTCGCTAATGATCACTGTTATGCTCGCTTGGTGATACTTTCATGCTGCCTACTATGCAGGCATAATAGCCCATTAGTGTCGTCCTTTGTTAACTGGCATGCACCAGCCCTGGAGCTCACTTTGTGAACACTTTCAATCTGGCCAGCAAACACGACCACCTATGTGTTCTATGTTCACTGACGCTTCCAAAACTACGAGGCTTCGCCCTCCATTCACTGCCGTTCATTAATCGGATGATACACATGTTAGGACTCCACCCCCCTTATTAGCTGACGCTCACAAATTCCCTTAACTCACTTTGAGTATAAATTCAGCCAGCTTAATACGCTCGCCAACCCTGAAACTCACTTGTTGAATTTGATAGCTTCGTTTCCTACTTCCTGGTGCTTGTTGAGCCTGTACAAGTAGGGGATTTTTTTAAAAGTAGGATATTTTCTACTTTAGTTGACAAAGTAGAAGAAAGGTAGAGAAAGTAGGAGGAATATGGTGCTCGATGATTGTAATACAAATGAGGCTTTAGTGGTTCAGTTAACTTAACTGTTAATTAAGAAATAGAGATTTAATTGATAATAGACATATAAGGCCATGTTGCCAAGATGGTAAAGGAAGCCGTTAATGGAGAACCTTTAAAAGTGTGATACATTTCTAATTGAAGATCAAGAGCCCTGTTAATATCCCATAATTAAACTTAAATCAAATTTATCTCATATCAGTATTTTGGGCAATTTTTTAAAATAACACCAGCGAAACAATTTTATGCAAAATTAATGTTTGTAAAATTTTATGTTTATGTAATGTTCTTTGGTCCATTTTGATCGATGTTGTGAGAAAAGAAAGTCAATATATATTGAAAGATGTGTTATTTACTAAAGAATGTAGCCAATGAGCAGCATCCAATATACAATTTAATTAAATAAAAATACATTTATGAAACAGAATTTTATAAAACCTATCTGAGAAACAGTATTATTCTTTAGATATGAATATACTATTTTATACATCAATGAGCAAAATTTATCATAGATAGAAAGGGCCCATCCCCAGCTTCATGCCCTAATCTTGTAGATCTGACCCTGGGTCGATTCACATAAAAAAGCAATCAATTTTCTATTACAATACTCACATTAACAATAGATTTCTTTTTTTTTCCCCCTTGTCCTTCATAGAATGCCTGTTGTAACGAAAAGAAAATTTGCATGTTTACTTCACTGATTACCTGCTTACTACATATATCAGTGTCTTTCAGATACTTTCATGCTGTCACATGAAGCAAATATCTCAAAACCACTCAAAATGGCTGTAAAAAAACTAAATTAATATAAAATCTTTCTATAAATACATCATACAACAAAATTTAGGAGTCTACAAGATGCAAAGGGGAAAAAAAAAACTTTCTTCTGCAGGACAAGCAAGAAGTGCAAGCTTATTTATTCAAGCAAATTCAGCATCTGTTGTAGAAGGGCACACGTGGCTGAAGGTAGAAGAAAAATTGCCATCTCAGAAAAAAAAAAAAGAAGAAAGAAAGAGAGAGAGATAAAAATGAAAGAAGCATGAAAAAGAGGGGGAAGATACAAAGAATGAATGGTACAGAGAAAAGAAAGAACATCAGAATATAAAGAATGAATGAAAAGAAACCAAAAGGCAGTAAGAAAATGGATAGAAAAGCGAAGAGAAACAACTGAATAGTGAGTAAACCTACTAAACCGATACTGGAAGAACATAAGGCATTTTAATCAGCTGTAAAAAATACAAACAAGAAAAATAAGTAGAAAATAATGGTAAACGATCACAAAACAATTGGAAAAAACAGAAATAAAAGTAGGAAATAATTATGAAGGAACCAATTGATTTTGGACGCTATGTGAACTAACTCCATCCAATGAAATTGCAGAAAATTAATTAAAATCTGGAAAAAGAAAAGGAAAAAACCAAAAAATAAATAAAGGAAGCAGACCAGAATGAAAAATTATATGAGATTTCCAAGTGGAAGGGAAAAATTGACAATGATCATTAACAAAGGAGTTTAATTGAGAAACAATAGAGAAGGTTTCAAAAAAGTCTAATTCAAAAATTGAATTTAGTGTAAAAATACTTTAAACTATCACTTGTAATTAAAAAAATTTATATAATCCTATCACAAGCTTATTTTGCTTTAAATGATGATCCACACTTCATGTGAATCCAGTTCCTTTTAATATCAATTTGTCTGTTGATGAAGAGTTTTGTTAGCAAAGATGATTTTCTATATCACCAAGCACAGAATTTTTTAATGTTCATACATACAAGAATACCTACTTCTGACATGTCTTTGAAATGCAGATCCTGTTCACTGATTTTCCTGAATATAGTTGTGATCAAGCAAGATTGATCATTTGTGGGGGAATGTGTTCCTTCAAACTCTTCCAGAAGGTTGACTTTTTGTTTCGTTTTCCAAATATAGTGTGATATTCATTTCACGAGGGATTTAATTTGAAAATGCTTCTTAGTAAATGATTTAAAAGAAAAATTATGTTCCATTACAACTCCCAAAATTAAACGATAAGTTTCCTCTTAACTTCAGCATTAAATAGTAAATGCTAAATGAACTCCATTTGATAATTAAAAACATAATTACTTATTTTTATGCAAAATAATTTTTTTAGTACAATACAGCTACTCAATATTTGATACTTAAAAATTTAAATGATATGTCCCCTATTTGGAAGTATCTGCTATTCAGGAGTTAGGCTTATGATGAGTTCAATCACAGACACAATATAAGAATTTTGATTTACTATTTTTTTAAACATTTCAAAAATACATTTAGTTATTAATTCTTAAATTGTAGTATAATGCAATTTAAAATTAAAAACAAGTTTTTCGTTAAAATAACTAGATCCTAACATAAAATACTGTGCAAATAAAGTGAAGTGTAGTAAGCAGGAGTGTGTTTTGGAAATTATTGGATTTCCTTCTTCAGTGTAAACAAACCTAGAGCTGAAGACTAAATGAGAGCTTGACCACATCAGAAGGTGGGTGAGCAGGTAGGGTCCTTGTAGGGGGCTCTTTCATCCCCTAGTGAGATGAAAGAGCTTGTTCACACTGAAAAAGTAAATCCAAGCATTTCAAAAAGGTACATCTGCTAACTACACTTTATTTGTGAAGTGTTTTACATTGTGATCTAGTTATTTATTGTTTACTAGTAGTTCTTCCTGTTCTTCATATGGAATATATAATATAAACAAACTTTGCATTTACAATTTGTGATAAGCTTTTAATATTTGGAGTCTTTCTTTTTGAAATTTTATAAGAATTCTAACAAAAAGGATAGAGGTGAGTTCTAACATGCTAAGATAATAAACAGACAGATAGAAGCACAACTTACAGTGTCATTTATACAGATAATAGTAGATATACCCAACATTGTTCATGATTTAAAATATGTACAAATTCTTGCAGTATTCTACATGACATTATTCAAAATATTTTATTTAAAATATTTAATTTAATTCCCATAAAAAAAGTTTAAGAATCTCTGATCTTGCTATACAAAATTATCTTCACAGATTGTAGATCTGAAGATTAAAACATCCTGGTCCTGTTTACAAACAAATTTACAAAAAAATGTGAAATTTGATCAATATATGCCTAAATGAAAGTGCAAAAATGGTATTATAAGACATACCTGTACCAATTTTGTCAAAAATGCAATACTATTCATTTATAAAATTTATTTTTATATTCATTTCTTTATTAATATATACAGGGTGTCTACAAATGATTGGCACAATTTTGTGATTTTTTTATGGCTGTAATATTAGAGATATGGTGATACAGTTTGATGTTGCAAGAAAAGCAACTCTCAAAGTTTTCTTTGGTTTCCACTTACGGACGTAAGAGGGCAGTAGTTATCTTATAGTCAGTAAGATTGCGTCAAACAGTAAGAAAGCATTTGCTGTTCTCAAATTTCATTCAAGTCAATCTGTGACAACAGTGCAACGATACTTTAGAACAAAGTTTCATAAAAATCCACCCAACACCAACTCCATTCAGAGATAATATGAAAGGTTTAAAGTGAAAGGATGCCTTTGTAAAGAGAAATCAATGGATCGTCCTCCAATGGCTGAATAAACCGTTGAGCTTATGCGGGCCAGTTTCATGTGTAGCCCACAGAAGTTGATGTGCACAGTGAGTAGAGAACTAGATATTCCACGATCGACCATTTGAAAGATTTTACGCAAACAATTGAAGCAGAAGCCTTACCGCTTGCAACTGCTACAAGCCTTGATGCCCAATGGAATGTGAGTCTCTTTGAGTTTTGCACATTGATTTGAAAGCCTTATGGGAGAAGATGAGTTTTGTGATAAACTTGTCTTCAGTGATAAAGCAACCTATTTTGTGAGTGGTAAAATAACAGACATAATGTGCGAATCTGGGGAATATAAAACCCCCACACCTTTGTGGAACACATTCGAGATTCTCAAAAAATCAATGTTTTCTGTACGGTCTCAAAATTTTAAGTTTATAGCCCCTTTTTCTTCTTCGAAAGGACTGTTACAGAATATGTGTATCTGGACATATTGGAAAATTAGCTCATGCTGCAGTTGGAGACCAACAGTGTGGACTTAATCTACCAACAGGATGGTTCTCCACCCCATTTCCATCTCAATGTTCATGAATTCTTGAATGTCAGATTGCGAAAGTGATGGATCAGTCGTGGTGGGAATGATGATTACCAACTGCTGTTACGGCCTCCATGCTCCCCTGACTCAACACCCTGCAATTTTTTCTTGTGAGGTAATGGGAAAAATTCAGTATTTGTGTCTCCTTTATCAGCCAATTTACCAGAGTTGCAGGCTGGCATCATCAATGCTTTTGAACAAATTGATAAGGACATTGCTAAATTGCACATGGGAGGAATTTGATTATAGAGTTGATGTTTTCAAAATCACTCAAGAGGCACATATCGAGTACCTATAATATGCCAAAAAAAGTTTTTCTATGTAATTGTAAAGTTTTGTGATCATATATCAAATAATATACCTACAGAAATATCTTGAAACTGCTCTAATCATTTAGAGACACTATGTATTATAAAAACCGTCTGTCATATAAACACATTTCATTTAATTGTGTTGCTGCGCAACATATAATTTTCTTAAAATAAATTTGTAGAAAACAATATCATCTGCATAATGTTATTCCTATGGAAGGTTCATTTTCTATTAATATCTCGATAATTAATGACTCGACTAGAAACTCGAAATATCAACTACATTTTTAAGTGGGGTCTATTCCAAAGCAACCCATAAAATTTCATGAAATTTGATGCAGCTGTTGTTCTCAAGTGATGATGAGAGAAACACACACACATAGACAAATTTTCAATTTTATTTGTATAGATGAGGAAAGTTACATTTTGTATATAAGTTTTGCATTATTTAAGAAATGTTAAGATTTATTATTTACTTGATGCTTCAATTACTTTAATCACTTAGCATTTTTCAATGAAAAAAATCTAATAAATGAGTTTGCTTTTATCCTTTAATGTTCATATATCATTTTTCAATATGTATTTTCAAATGTTTCAATAGTAATAGTTCCTCGAAACCATAGACAAAAAAAAAAAAAAAAAAAAAAAGATTTGCAATTCTTCATTATAAGCATCGTTAAAGGTCTTGATGTTAATCTTGAGACAAATACATAAATGTATATACTTTAGGACTGGATACTTAAAAATGTCTTTACATGGAGGTGTTTCTGCTATTTGGGAGTGTGCTTTGAACAAATTTTTCTGTATTTAAAAAATAAATTAAAAGTTTTGAGTTTGAGGAAACACAATATAACCTGTGTAGTTAAAAAATTAATGTAATTTATTCAAACTTACTTTCCAAGTAGTTCAGCCTCGCAAATGGTATCTGGCAAACATTGGTTATAGGTTTCTGGCAGTAGTGCAATCAGAATGGCAGCCACAAATGAGAGCGAACCATAAACAATAGCAGGCACAGCAGGGTGAGTTGCATTGCCCTGTAAGTGACAAAAATATTCATCCTCACACATTTAAATCCACCTGAGAAAATCTGACCAAAAACTTGCACAATTCATAGTACTTACTTTTCCTAATGGAAACATCAAGCTTTACTTAAGAGAATATTTTCCCTCTAGCTGCGTATTTCAAGTTTCCAATGTTAACCTATGAAAAATAGTCTTTATCTTCTAGCTTGTTTAATTATTGGAATTTTTCTCACTATTTTTTGCCAAGTATAGATGCTAAACAAAGGAAGTGTTGTGCTTTTTAAGAAAAACAAAATAATTAGAAGTATTTCTAATATCTATCAAAAGGCAATGCATGTATTTTATAAAAATATTGGAAATATTTCTAATTATTTTATCAATTTTTTATAGAAAAGCACACTTTCTCTGTTTAGCATCTATGCTTGACGAAAAACAACAGAACCCCTCCCCTAAAAACTAAACAGGCAAAGGTTTGGAACAACTTTCCATAAGTTAACATAGAAAAACTGGAGTGAGCAGCTATGGAGAAAACATCCTCTTAAGCAAATGCAATCTAAAACACAAGCCTAAATGAATAAATTTATCTAGCTTACCAACTCCTTAACAAAGGGAGCTGTCATGGCTCCAATACGTCCCATCATGAGACTTGTCCCAGAACCCACAGTGCGGACCACTGTTGGGAATATTTCAGCTGCATGAATGGCAAGAATTATAAATGCCCCGCTGATGCAAAGTTTCCCAATCAAAGCCGCAGTAAGTCGCATCCATGAATATTCTGCAAAGAATCAATATCATTGAATATTTAAATATAAAGAGCAGGAAAGCACTGTTGATCTCAGTTTTTAGCAAATTTTAATATAAAACTAGCAGCATGCCCGTTCTTTGTACAGAATATATAAAGAAACTTAAAATTTACAATTATGTGCAAATTCCAATAGTATTCTGACATTATTCAAAACATTCTATTTAAAATATTTAATTTAATTCTCCTAGAAAGAAGTATAAGAATCTATGTTCTTACTATACAAAATTATCTTCACCGGCAGATCTGAAAAATAAAACATTCACGTCCCATTTGTAAATAAATTTACAAAAAATATGAAATTGGATCAATATATGCCAAAATAAAAGTGCTATGAAATTTACATATGCCAAAATAAAAGCAGAAGATATACCCACACCATTTTTATTCTGTTTCAGCAATTGGCTAAACTCAATATATAAGTTTGAAAATTTTTTGCCAAAATAAAACAGATGACTTAAGAAATTGAAAATATTAATATTTCCTGTAACTTTTTAACCCGAAAGCCATAATTGATATAATCTAGCAAAAAATGTAATTCTGATCAAATTTATTTATATATATACCGTTCTTAATTATTTAAATCGGAAAAGATTTAATAAAAATCAACTGTGTATAAAATCATTAGATATAATTCCGCTGCTTAGCAACATGATACTCTTTTTATTAAATAAATTTGCGGAAAAAATATCATCTGCATAATGCTATCTCTATGGTAGGTTTGATTTTTTTTTATTAATATCCCGACAACACCTGATTCTAGAAACTCACAACATTATATAGTAAATTTTGCCAAAATATAAGAATTCGTTTTTTAAACCCTAAAGAATATTTCCCACTAAAACATTCAAATGGAGAAAAAATGCAGATTTTCTCATAAATTAGCAGAAAATTCAAAAATCGTAGTTTCCAGAAAAAATGAAGAGAATTAATTAATAGTTAGAATTTCATATTTGAAATCCATCATGAGTAGCTTTAAATAACATTTGAAATTTATTTTTTAAAAAGAAAAATATTTAAAAATTCTATTTTTGATACAGTCAAACCCTTCTAAATGGTTACCCCTGAAATACAGTCTGTTATAAATTCCCCGGCAGGAAACTCATTCACAGTATGCACTTTGAACCCCTGATTAGTGGTCACCCTCAGATATGGACACTATTTTAATGATTCATTCCATTAGACTAGAACCTCTGTACGGACACAATCAAAATTTGAATTTTCTATACCAAAGATAGATTCCCAGAAAAAATTGCAACTCGCCTGAGTAAGAAAAACACCTGTGCCTACAACAATGGTCATTCACTAGGGACATTAAAAACAAGCAATTCAAAAGGGAGATAAGGGCTAACGAGAACTTCCCCACCCCTCAGTCACAAAGGAATGAGATCCACTTCAAGGAAAAAACTCGACTAAGACCACAAAGGGTACGGAAGTGGAGTGCGCATGGTCATTAAATTAACATTTAGTGCATTGCTTTTCGAGAATTTGAAGTCACATCGGCATTGAGGTCATAGAGTTCATACATATATGTATAGTCACCCATCTTTCGAAATGGCAAGCATTAGTAATCGTCGTGCTCTGTCTCTGAAAGATAAAATGGATCTTATTGAGTATAATGAAAAACATAAAGTGGGAGTTCGTACCCTAGCTTCTAAATTTAATGTAGGAAGAACCCAAATATGCTGTATTTTGAAAAAGAAAGAATATTGGCGAAACAAATGGTTTAAAAATGGAAATCAAGAAAGAAAAAATAAATTTCCCAAAACACCTGGACTTGTTATAGATACAGTTGTTTACGATTGGTTTGTTTCTGCAAGAAACAAAAATTTCCCTATTTTCGGACCAATTCTGCAAAAGAAAGCGAGAGAAGCTGTCAGAAGAATTAGGATTCACAGACTTCAAAGCCTCGAATGGTTGGCTGGATCGATTTCGCGTTCGACATGAAATCATGTTCAGGAAACTGTGCGGTGAATTTGCTGATGTCGACAACAATGTGTATGAAGATTGGGTTGAAAAAATACAAAAAATTATTGAAGGATATTCAGCAAGGGATATCTATAACATCGATGAAACTAGAATGTTCTATCGAGCTCTTCCTGATAAAACGCTTTGCTTAAAAAAAGAATGTTGCAATGGAGGAAAAATTTCTAAAGAGCAATTGACAATACTGCTGGGAGCAAACATGCAAGGTGAAAAGTTGACTCCTTTGGTGATTGGAAAAGCAGCAAAGCCTCAGTGCTTCAAGGGACTGGATATACATGGCTTACCCGTCGAATGGCACTAATAGGAAAGCATGGATGACTTCTGATATCATGTTGAAATATTTGATAAACTTAGACAAGCACTTCGTGAAGGAAAAAAGTTCTGCTGTTTATGGATAATACCACGTCCAATCCAACAGACGTTCACCTGAAAAACATAAAGGTAATTTTCCTTCCCCCAAACACAACATCAAAGTGTCAACCACTGGATCTCGGTGTAATTAAATCTTTTAAAGTTCAATATTGCAAGCTACTTTTAAAGCATTTGATCTGTAAAATGAAAGAAGCTAAATCAGCCACAGAACTATCTAAGTCGATCAACGTTTTGGATGCAGTTGGATGGATAAAATCCACATGGAATGGTGTAAAAGAAGAAATGATTTCTAACTGTTATCAAAAAGCTGGTTTTAGGGAGTTTGCAACACTTCCGACTGATTCAGATGAAGATGAGAATCTAAAAGTTTACAGAGCTTGAAGGAAAAGGCCGGATTCGTGGGCGTAGCGTATGAAGAATATGCTCCTATGGATGCAGATGTGATGATAGAAGAAAACAACAGAGAAATATCCGATATCGTCAGGGAATTTGCAACAGAATCATCTGAAGAGGAAGAAAGTGGAAGAAGAAGTCGAGTGTGAAGAGCAAGGAGTCAGCATCAGAAATTTCTCTGAAATTTTTAAAGTGTTAGACAGACTAAAGACATTTTCCTGTAAGCATATTGATGGAAAGGCATTAAATTTAGTCTCACAACTTAAAATACACTTTGAAGGAGAAAGACTGGTGGCTAAAACTCAACAAACATCAATTGATCAGTTCTTTCCCCGAAGGTAAATAAATTCAATGTATACTACTGAAGGTTTTTGGATATAAGCTTACATGTTGCAAATTTAATTGCTTTTATGAAACAAATGTGCATGTTCATCACCAAGATCACCAAGACTGTGGAAGGGGGGGGGGGGGGGGAATTAAACCCCCGATGAAAAATTTAACACTGAAAAAGTATAAGGTAAAGATCTAATCAGGTATAGTATCAAAAACAATGTTCAAACTCCCCCCCCCCATCCCGAAATCAAATTCTAAATTCTGGCTACGGGCTTAACCGTTACCTTAAAATTGTTTTTTATCTAATTTAAAACGATCCCCTCGTTTACAGACAAACTTTCCTGTCCGGAAAGTGACCGTAAATGAGAGGTTCGACTGTATTTGGAAACTTAATTTTAAAGGATTGAATCTAGCGAACGCTAGAACAACAATTTTTTGTGTCCTGGCAAAATGTGCAAATTACATGATAATTCATAAACACAAACTTTGAAACTGTGGTTGACCACATAGACTACAAAATCAATAAGATGTGCTTTACATTATTAACATAAAAAAAAAATGCAATGGATATTAAGCGTTAGCCACAGAAACAAAATAGTGTTAGAATTGCAATCTCTATACAATATAATTATATTATGACTTTCAATTCTGAAAAATACATTCTATGACTTGACTACATTTTCAGCAAAAAATAACATATTTTTTATTTAAATGGGAAGGATAGTACTTTCCAACTGAAAAGCTAAAAGATTGTATATAAATAAAAAAATTATTTTTACAGGGCTTTCAAAGGGTTAAAAACTAGTCTTGTAGTTAGCTTGATATAAGTATTGCAAACTAGCAAAATTTCACTCAAACAAACACTTTTTTTTTTCAAAAAAATAAATAAATTATAAATAAATAAAATAAATAAGTTCAAAATATTAAAAGACTGAAATTATTTTTGTATATTCATAAATGGTACACTATTTCCAACAAAAAAAATATAAATAAATAATAATTGTTTCCATTTTTATCTATTAGGTTCAGAGATATAACTGTCCAAAGTGTTTCCATTTTTTATAATGCTCCAATTTCAGCCGAATACATCGACCATAGATGCTATTCACATTAAAACTTAAGTGACTAAGGAATATTACAAAATTTTAAATGCCAAATAATATTCACTAACTACCATAACAAATTAGAAAGGTTTCAGTTCAAAATATTAAATAAATAAATGTGCATAGAAGGATATCATGCAACTGCAAAATATATTGTTTGATTTCTTACCTGATGGAATCATAAAAAAGCAAGCCACTCCACCAATAATATCAAATATTAGGAATGAAGGCTTACGACGCAGATAACGTATAAAGAGCATGCATAAGAAGTACGCAGGAAGTTCTACTGCTGACCCAATGAAGAAATTCAAGAAGGGATTACCTCCCAAATTGGTTTGCCCCAGAGAGAGTCCATAGAACACAAAAGCAACAGAAAAGCTGAAATAGATCAAATTTAAAAATACATCATAATACGCAATCAACTACTATGCTGTTTTAAAATGAGAAAAAAAGTCTTATATTTGAATAGAAATTGCATTAAAAGTCTACACTAGCTACATTAAAGCGTAATTACATTACGCTATGTTTACATAGAAATGACATATACTCCAGCTTGGATTTGCTCCAAGAATCAGGTATCTATGTAGAAGAATCTGAAACCATTTCCAGTCTTAATTAAATTTCTAATGTCAAAATAGGACTCTTCATAAAGTTTTAAACGCAAAAAACAGACACATTGAAATATTTTTGAAAAGGACATTTCATACAAAAAATAAGATTTTTAAAAAAATAGTCTTTTCACATAAGTTTGATCAAATACAGTGAAACCTGGCTATAACGATATTACCTATAATGATAAACCTGTCTATAACAATATTTTCCACAATCCTAGTTATAAGTGTATATATTAATACATGTCAATAACAATATTTTTTTCTATGCCTTAGAATATCATTAGAGAAAACAAAAATTCCCAACAAAACCAAACAAATAATTCACCAAAAGTGTCACCAAATGTCCTACTGACAAAAAAAATTGTTATAAGCAAAGTGAAGCTGCTGAATTCATTAAAAGTTTTCTACAATTTTGGATTTTTTTTTTTAAGTTATTTTGTTTTTTACAAAACAGGAATATTTTTCACAATATATTATAAGTTTATAAACATTATCAGAATACACTAAAAGTTTAGATGTATTCTGAAGTAATCCACTAATTGTATGTAATTAACTATTTATTTCCGGAAGATTTTAAAAAGTCATTTGAAGATGTCAAATGCAAATATTATTAAAAGTATGACTGTTAAATTAATATTGAGGAAAAAATAAGAAGACATGCCATTTAAAGTACAGATTGAATTAAGCCAAGACAACATATTCTGTAACTGCTCCTCTCATAAAGAGCAGAAATTTTAACAAGTATCTATATATACTAACTGCCAAGTGTCCGTTTGTCTGTCTGTACATCTGTTATGCTATTTTTAGACACTTCCCGAATTGATAGACTTGAAATTTGGTAAATGGGTCGATCGCTCGATAAAAACCCCTGGAAAAATCATATTTTCCAAAAATGTTCTGAAGAGAAGATGCTTCACATCAAAACATTCGAAAAGTGACATGATAGAAAAGCATGCTTTGCGATAAGATAGAGACTTCAAATTTTGTGTAAGCCTATATCGGTCAAAAGGAAGAAAGTGTGCAATTTCAGATTTCCAATATTTTCTACTTAAGGGGTGCCACACACCAAAATGTTTGATATGCCAAATACATGAGAAACGGCTCCTATAAAATTTGATAGAAGTTTGAAATTTGGTATATGGGCTTTTAAGGGGGGGTGCTCCAGAGAAAAACGTTTGAAAGGTGAATTGATAAAAAAGAACATACTTCGGGATGAGATAGAGATATCAAATTTAGTGTATGGGTAGATAGTCTGGAAGGAAGAAAGTGTACAATTTCAGTTTTCCAATATTTTCTACTTGAGGGGGTGCCGCACACCAAAATGTTCCGATTTTCGGAATAAAGGAGAAATGTTCATTTTAAAATGTGTTAGAGGCTTGATATTTGGTATATGGGCCAATCATCTGATAAAAATACAAGACGAACAGAGTTTTTCTAAAGCGTCCATTTATGGGTGTGCTCCACAGAAAAACGTTTGAAAGGAGAAATAACAAAATAGTATGCTTCAGGTTGAGAAAAAGACTTTAATTTAGTGTACGGGTGGATAGTTCGAAAAGAAGAAGCGCACAATTTAAGATTTCCAATACTTTCTTCTTTAGGGGGTTCTGCACACTAAAATATTCAATTTGCCGAATAAATGCAAAATGTGAATTATTAAAAAAGTTACAATATTCAGGAGTTGCTTATTGAAAGACCATTGATTTCCAACGGGTATTTGGCTAATCTTAATCTAATTGTACAAATTAAAAAATCTCACTCAATCATTTGAAATTTGCCTAATTAGGTATCAATATAAGATTTTGTGAAAATACACTGTTTTTAGTTATGTCTACAGCCTAGAAGTACACACAAAGGAAGAAATCACACAATGTCCTGTATAATTTACAATTTTTAATATGAAAAATGTATATATATATATTTCCTCCTTGAAATAATACACTTCACAATCTTGACAACAAAATTGAAAATAACAAAACTGAAAATAAAAACTTTTCTCTCATAACACAATAAGCTTAATTAAGGTAGATATGAAATTAATACAATTAAAAGAACATTTTTAAAAAGAAATACAGAAAACTTATTTTTCAATTCTTTTAACAAAATAAGTTTAATGTAAACATATAAATAGCAAGCATAGCATCACACTTCAATGAAAAAGCACCACTCGGCTAGTGAGTATTAAGGATGAATGATGATGTATAACTCACAAGCAAAGAACTCCCAAGAAGGAGAGTATTTGCTCCCAAATGCTAGTCAATGAGAGCATTGAAATAGAGTAGGATAATTAAGTAAAACATTTATTTTCTAAAAGAAAAATGCAGCCAACATATCTTGAAAATTCAACATACATCTACAAACAGTTGATTGAATAATTTGGCACTAGAGACCAAAAGATCTGCCAATTAGAAAAATTGGCAAATTCTCAGATAGTTATTTAAATTCTACTGAAAAAACACCAGTTTATGCATATAACAGAGTATCTAGACTACTAATATAGTATAAATATGAATGGATTTATGCTACGAATGTAAAATATATATAATTAATTAAATCAGTTTTCTAATTATGCAGGTACAATTTTCTGATAAGTAAAGCTGATTTTCTTTCAAATTAGAAATACATATTAGAAATATATATAGAGAGATTCTTATATTATAGCTACAGTCAAACATATATTATATAACAAAGCTAAGATAAGGTTTAAATCTAGAAATATATAAAAGAATTTTATGCTTGAAAATTTCATACATCTGTATACTGCAGCTGGCAGCTACAATTTATTATTTTCCTTGCATTTCTTTTTATACCAACTGATAATTCAAGGGAAACATTCTACTATATTCTTAAAAATGAACAAAAATAAATTATTAAATATATAACTATATTATACAACAAAAATAAATTTAAAAAATGCTTAATTACAAGCATTTTTAAAAATAAATTATTTTATAAAATATTGAAAACTGTCTAAAAAATACCTGCTTGTAATTGAACGAGTATTATGAGAAAGAAGAGACAATTTGCAAGATGAATTAAACATATCTTTAGTGCTATTAAAGCATTTTACCCCAGCAGAACTTGCGGAAATATTTCATTTTTTTAATTTTTGAAGAACTTAATACCAAAAGAATAGGCTTCTTAAAACTTTATTTACTTTTTTCTGAAAATGAGTAAAATGTCACTTGTACCCTTTTAGTTGTCATCCATTCTCTTTAAAATAAAGTGCATATACACACATTTGCCCCCACCTTCCTTAATTTTCCTTTTCAAAATTAGAAAAATTGATTATAGCTATTTACTTTTTATAAAAATAGTTTGGAAAGAGTATTACATTCAATTTACAAATTAATTAAAAAGAAAAAAAGAAGAGTGAAAAATTTTTCCGGAAAAATTATAGTGGAAAATTTTCCGAAGGTGTTGTACCTTGGACATTTTTGGACTTTAGGACATTTCAATTTTTTAATTTGATTGCATTATTAGAAAAAATAATTATATTTGTCATTATGAATACTAAGAAATGCTGTGCATTACATATATTTTTGCTAAGCTTTTATGTTATCGGTGGTAGTTGATACACTGGATATAATACAAGAAAAGAAATATAGTAATGGCTAATTAGAAGGATATGCATTATTAGTTGCAATATTTAATTATTCTATAAAATACGCTAATCTATATCTACTGTCACAAATTTTATTTATTTTAAGAGTCTGATTTAAAATGTTTCTAAAAACAGATAGATGCAAACAAGATTTAAAATACTGAATTTTAGAAGTATTAAAATTAAAATCTATTCTTTTATAATACAAGTTTATGGCCAGTAATTTTGCATAACTAAATTTAAATCTAAAAATTTAGCCACATCAAAACAATTGTTACTAGCAGTCAATTGAAGATTATTAGGATAAAAGATCAGGTATAAGTACAATGGTTATTCATATCACCATTGTTAAAAAGCCTATCATCCAACAAAAAGGGCTTAAAGAGATTTGAAAAACTGGTACATTTTATGACAGGTCCAGAACGGACTATCCCGGTAAAGTTAAAAAATTCAAAGAATTAACATTATCTATAATAATAAAGAAAGTTGTCTGTTATACTGTCCATAGTGAAAAAGCTAAGCATCGTACAGCCATGAAATTTGGTACTGATATACTTCAGGCCCCGAGAAAACTAGCCTCGGTGATATTATTTAAAATTTTAGATTAAAGTGTTTTAGGTATTTTACTAGCCGAATACCCGCTGAAAATCAATGGTCTCGCAATAATAAGCAACCCCTGAATAATATAAATTTTTGAATAATTCGCATTTTACATTTATTCAGCAAATCGAATATTTTGAAGAGCAAAATTCCCTAAAGAAGAAAATATTGGGAAACTTAAGTTGAGCATTTCTTCCTTTCAAACTATCTATCCGTATGCCACATTAAAAGTCTATCTCATCCCGAAGCATTGCTATGTTATCATTTCCCCTTTCGGACGTTTCTCTGTGAAGCACACCCATAAATGAACATTTTTGAAAAACCCTGTCTTGGATTATTTATCAGATGATTGGCCCATATACCAAATATCAAGTCTCTAGCACATTTAAAAGGAAGCGTTCCTCATTTATTCGGAAAATCAAACATATTAGTGTGCGGCACCCCTCAAAGTAGCAAATATTGGAAATCTGAAATTTCACACTTTCTTCCTTTCAAACTATCTACCCATAGACCAAATTTGAAGCCTCTATCCTAACGCGAAGCATGTTTTTTCTATCACTTCACCTTTCGAACGTTTTTTTGTGTAGCAGCCCCATAATGAACATTTTTGTCAAACTGCAATCATCTTTGGTTTTTTTATCAAATAGTTATTCCATATACTAAATTTCAAGCCTCTATCACATTGTAAAGGAGGTGTTTTTCATTTGTTCGGCAAATCAAATATTTTAGTGAACGGCACCCCTCTACAATGGCAAATGTTGGAAAACTGAAATTGCACACTTCCTTCCTTTCCAACATTTTACCCGTACACCAAATTTGAAGTCTCTATCTTATCACGAAGAATTCTTTTTCTATCATTTCACCTTTCGAATGTTTTTGTGTGGAGTACCCACCCCCCTTAAATATACATTTTTGAAAAAATCTATTCTTGTGTCTTCTATCAGATGATTCGCCCATATACCAAATATCAAGCCTTTATCACGTTTTAAAAGGGGCGTTTCTATTTTATTCCAAAAATTGAACATTTTGGTGTGCGGCACCCCCTAAAGTAGAAAATATTGGTAAACTGAAATTGTACACTTTCTTCGTTCCAAGCTATCTACCCTTACACCAAATTTGACATCTCCATCTCATCCTGAAGTATGTTTTTTTTATCAATTCACCTTTCGAATATTTTTCTCTGGAGTATCCCCTTAAACGAACATTTTTGAAAAACTATATTTGTCTTGGGTGTTTTCGTCAAATGATTAGCCCATATACCATATTTCAAGCCTCTATCAAATTTTAAAGGAACCTTTTCTTATTTATTCGGTAAATCGAACATTTTGGTGTGTGGCACCCCCTTAAGTAGAAAATATTGGAAATCCAAAATTGCACACTTTCTTCCTTTTGAACAATTTACCCATACACCAAATTTGAAGTCTCTATATTATAGCAAAGCATGCTTTCCTATCATTTCACATTTCGAACGTTTTGGTGTGGAGCACCCCCTCTAGAGAATATTTGCAAAAAATTCAATTTTTCCAGGGGGTTTTAATGAACAACTGAGCCGTGTACCAAATTGCAAGTCTCTATCTATTCGGGAAGTGCCTATAAAAAGAGTGACAGATGGACACTTGGCAATTAGTATATATAGATGTTTTAGCATGATTTTATATGACTTTCATACAAATCAGTTCCTTAGTCATTGAAAATATTATTGCAAAATTTCCATTTCAAAACTATCGGAAAGACAAAAAAATTCTATTTCAAACAAAGCTTGAACACAATCTATACTATTAATTTTGGTGAATTTTTTAAAAATATATACTTTTCATGTGTTGAAGACATAATTTATCTATAATAAATTACGTCGGTCTTCAATACATGAAAAGTATATATATATTTTTTTAATTCACCAAAGTTAATAGTATAGTTTCCGTTTAAAGTGTGTTTGAAAGAGAATTGTTTTTTATATTTCCAATAGTTTATAATAAATAATGATATTCTTGCATCAGTTTTTGTTTTGCATCTTTCTCTTTATTTTGTGTGTGATTATTATAAATGGACGCATTGTTAAAGTGTTCTTTGGTTTTCAAAAATTTGCTGCGAGTTCTGGTGCGATTTTAATCAGAAGTTTGCATCCTAAATACCAGACTACACCTGGTACATTTTCTAGTATACCATAAAAAGGAACATACCAAAATTAGACTTTCTAGCTGCTCGAGTTCACGGAACAGTCCTGAAAATTGAGTTCACTCCTATGGAGGGCTCAAGATATCCTGGCTTGATAAGATAAAAAATCTAAAGAATTAAAATGTAACAGAAAAAAAAAAAACATGTCAAATTTTATGTTGCTATAATTAGTGGAACCTGGTTAATTAGGACTTCAAAGATTTGAAACATGACAAATGTATATATATATATATATTTTTTTTTCTGTTTGAAGTTAAATAACAATGTAAAAAGGGCCTCCTTTCTCAGGATAAATGAGACAGAGCAATCATTCCAGCAAAAGCATGAAAAAATCTGTGCTAATGATATTTTAAAGTATTTTATGGAATTTGTAGTATTACATATAGAATATATAAATACAAATCAAGTGAATTTGTAGTATTAAATATAGAATATATAAATTCAAATTAAGCGAATGAATCACATTCATTGACAACTTGCCTAATACTAAATTTCAAAGCTAACAAGACTCATAAAAATTACATCTTTTTTTATTGCAAGTGATTGGCATGATTGGACCTTGAACAATAAATATGAGAAAATCGAGTGAAATCTCACTATACAGATTTTTATTACGTATAATGTTGCATTTTTCTTTCTTAATTTATAAAATAATAAAAATCTAAAATGTAAACTTACTATGAAAAGTATACAAAAATAGTATTCTTCCTTAAATTTGCTGTCTTAAACAGTTCAATCACACTTGGATTTTTCTTTCTTTCTTCCTAGCAATTATAGAATTTAAACAAATTATTAAATTATATGGCATAAAAATAAATACAGTAAGTATTCACTCATTGATCCTCATCATAATTAAATACAGTAGAATTCTTTTATAATACTAATTTCAAGGGAAATAAAAACATTTTCTAATGATCTAATTATGTTTAAATACATACTGCATACCGTGTTATTCTTGATAATAAACTTTCAGTTCTTCTATTTTTGCCCATTAATACATCATTGAAATAATTCTCACAGTGCAGCGATCAGCATTAATTAACCAGTTTTGCACATATTAGCACCTTTCAGCATTGAACAGCTAGCGAATAACTGCACTGGAGAGTGTATTTATGTTTTGATGAATTCTGTGATTTGAACCTGGCCATTGCGGCCTTATGCAGTCTGAAGATCAAACTTCTTCAAACTGGAAACCAGCTGCATGGAATGACCAACTTTATGGGCCACCAAAGAGGTTAAAACATAGCAAGCTTTCTTACTGCAAGTACAATTATTAACTATTTGGTGCTAACCAGTATAAAATCAGTCTACTGATACTGGTCGCTGCAGTAGAAGAATAATTCTAAGTTCTGGGAATTACCTCTATCAGAGAATAAATAAAGTAATCAATAAATAAGAAACATTTTATGTAAAGAATAAGGAGAACTTAAAGTATTTAAGCACAAATATTATAATAATGCAATATACAGCTGTTTCGAGGATATGGTGGATCCTCTTTGTCAGTGCTAAACAACCTACATACCCAATGTCAAAAAGACGAGTTGGACTTATTCATCTTTGTTGGACATCTAGCATTGATGAAGGGGATCCATTGTATCTTTAAAACAACTGTATGTTGCATTATCATTATACTTACGCTTAAATACATTGTTTAAGTCTTCCTTAAAAAGTAAAGTAGTCAATTATCTGAATAATGAGTAACTTTGAAGAAATCTTTAACAAAACAAACAATGAAAAGACAATGTTTTTGATGGGAGAATGTACAAGAAATGAAGCAGAAGGTCTTACTATTAAAACATTTTTTCAGTGAAAACCATTATGCTATACAATTAAACAAGTATTTTCTGAAAATGTATGTTCAATAAATATTGCATAATAGCATAGTTCATATTACCTTACAAGTATCATTTTAGGTGTTCTTTATGAAAGTAGGTAGCATTTGAGCCCCCTTTCATTTAATAAGTATCAATCACTGGACTATTCACAGGGATAAAATGCATTCAATACTTTTGCAACTAAAAATTGAAAATGCACTGCCATAGTTGGTATATACTTTTAAGCTGCACGTTTGAATATAGTGGGTATCCTAATTTTGAATTATCCAAAATTTTGCTCCAATTATTCGAATTAAATGTGATCTTTCAACATAGATGCAAAATAGGAATTTTATGGGAACAACTAGTTTGAATTGTTTAATGTCAAATGAATAAACTTAAATCAAGTTCTACTGTGAAACAAAAGTGTAAAATAAAAACAATAACTTCTGTTTACAAAGTATAGCTCAGTTTATAGTTGAAAATTTTATGATTTTTAAGAATTATAGAAAAATAATAATAATGCACTTTGAAAAATAGAGATTACGTCTGTAGTATATAAAATTTGACAGTGCAAATTGGATAATTTTATTTCCCTTACTATCATAATTTACGAGAAACACTAGATGTTTAGAAGCAGAATACGAATCAACCATATGAGAATAAAATAATACAATACACAGCAAAATAATTTAGTTTGTGCATAGATTTCATAGTAGAAATGGGCTTCTTCAATCCCTAGTATGAGTGATGTTATACTAATTATATTTCTGCTTTTCTGTGTTAATATCTGCCTTTAATTAACATATGCCATTGCATTCAATTCAGTCTTTGTAATACAGATCAACAAAATTTATACAAATGAAGCAGTTCAAAGCCTAAACATTTTAAGATCGTTAGAAATTAATCTGTTTTTAAAAACTTTTAATGACTGCAAAAACCCTGAAAGACTCACCTTCTCAATCCTTTCCTTCAGTTGTTTCATGGCAGAAGGCATATTGAGTATAGTTAGGTTGTTTCTCTTGGCAGCAGAAATCATAATTTTTTCTGCCCGCTCATACTGCCCTTGAGTCATAAGCCAACGAGGAGATTCTGGCATAAAGCTAAAAGATGGCAAATATTGCATTTCAATTACAGAGTAACATTTTGCTTCATTTAAGTTGAATGGTGCAAATTACAGAAAAGGATATGCTGCAAGATAGACAAGTAAAGGTATAATTCAAAATTGAAAATAAGTCACTTTGATAAAAGCATTCCTAGGTGAAAACATCTGTAAAGCATAAGTACTAAAACAACAATGTTAAAATGATGGGCATATCGATGCAGCTGGAGAAGCACTTTTTCATCAATTTGCTGAATAAAGTGCCTGATCGAAAGGGAAAGAATGAGGCCGCAAAGAATAACGTACAGGAGACACTAGTGAATAGGCAAGAGATTAGAAAGATATATTTAGCATTTGTCAATAAATTGTGCATAATTTAGAATATTGGGATAATAGAAAGAAATAGTAAATTAACGTTAACAAGAAATAAATCACCAAAATATACAATAACAAAGAATTAATTTAGAATTTTGACGGGAAGGGGAAAAATTATGAATTTTGAACTTTCATTAATTTGGAAAAACTACATCATTGAAAATAATCATAACAGCCACTAGCAATAAACATAATTGGTGAATGAAGATATCATTTGGCAATTGGGTTAGTGAAAAAAATAAAAAACTGAGTGACCTTCCAGACTCAACAAAACTCAACAAAAATTACCCTTTTAAAAATTTAAAGGCCACAGTTTGCATGAAGGAGAACATAATTAAAATAAGAATTATAAGGCTACACAATTCACCATCACAAATTTAAAAAATTAAAAAAATTGGATAATATGAAAATAATTATTCATATATGTAAATACTTAAATCATTTCAGTTTGTATTCAATTAGAAAATTTATATTAAAATATTTTTTTATATTAAATCTTTTTATGTTTAATTTTGTACTGCCCTACAAGAAAAGTGAACAAGTTTTAATTTAAGCAAAAAAAAAAAAAAATGCTTACTTCTTTTAGCCAAAAAAAAGCGTATACTACTAAAAAGTGAAATACATTCAAACGAGATTTTATAAACAATGTATTCAAATGGTCAAAGGACAGTAATTTTGGTTCTCAGTAGAGCTGTTATTTTAACAAACTTTCAAATTTGAATTAATAGTAAACAATTTTAACCTTTTAAAAAGAAATATCATTAATAGAATGCTAACAAATTTTAATATTAAAAAAAATTTCTATTACTAATCTGTACTAATTTCACCCTTTGACTCCTTAGGATAATAGCCATAAACCCTCAGGGGTTCATGGACCATACTTTGGAAACCACTGGTCAAAACAATATTTAAACCCTACCTTTAGACTAGCAGTGGCGTCGACTTTGTGGGTTCGAGACACTTTTTGAATCCCCAATAGTTTTATTATGGGTTCGAGACACTTTTTGAATCCCCAATAGTTTTATTGTGGGTTCCTCGAACCCTAATATTTTTGTGCGTATTTAATGGGGGGGAAATGTACACATACATATATGCATAAATTTTGTTTTGATATCAGTTCTTCAAGTTTTTCATTATTAATTCTCTGTTTACTATGTATAAAGTCGTGTGTATAGAAATTTAATCCTCAGACTGTTTATTGTATTCTTAATACAAGGTTTTAACTTTTTTAAGAAATAATTTAATGAGAAATTTGTTGACATTTTGAACATTGATAAAAATACCTAAAAATAAATTTTACATTTTTGTCATTTTTATAAAGATAATCGAGATGGAAATTCACACAATATCTGTGTATTGTATATAATAATGTTGCCCTTACAAAAACAAAATAAATGAAATAAATAATTATCTAGAGAAAAAAAATTCTGTACTTAACTATAATTTGCTTCATGTTAGCATTTCAGATGTCTTACTGTGCCAGATATAAGCATTTCAGATGTCTTAATATGCCTGATTGAATAAAATTTAAATTAGACTTAAATAATTTGAAAATTGCATGGGTCATTCGATTTAAAATTTTTGGAACCCCAATAATTTTTTAAGTCGGCGCCTATGGACTCTGGTTATGCTTATGGTTTCAGGTTTTATTTCTGACTGGGTAGGGAAATAAGTTAAAATCAAATAGTAACAATTTTATGAAACTTTTTAGCAGCAAAATTTAGTTGCCAAGTTGAATTTTTTCACTCAAATTGATTAGCTACTTGAGAACTAATCAAATTCATATGCAATAAAAACTATATTAAGCAAAACTAGCTAAAGAATACAATGATAACTACAATTAACCAATTTTTACATATAAATAATTTAATACAGCAATACTATAAAATATAAGTTACTTATCTTACCACCAATAGCTAAGTAAAATGGAAGACACAACAGCACTTGCAAGTTGCTGATAAACCCAGTCTCTAATTAAATAGGTCATTCCTGGAAGTAACAACAATCCAAAGGCCCAGCCAAAGGAGAAGGCAAACGTTACACGGGTGCGATACACAGGCCCAAGCACTTCCATCACTGAGGAAACATAACTTAACTGTAGCACATGAAACATATGCATGATCTTTTTTAAAAATGCAGATTTGTTTCCAGGTGGAATATAAGATAATAGTCAATTTCCAGGTACCAAAAAACATTTTTTTTAACTTTATAGTTTCTAGAAACGTGGAATAAGTTCTTGGAAATGTCTTTTAAGATTTCTAATGGATGGTAGAGCTGTTTAACATGATTAATGAAATTTTAATGCATATTCATTATGTTCCTGTGTCAGAAATGATTGTTACAGAAATGACATATGAGTTTGTTTCATTTCTCACGGATATTGAAACCAGCATTGAGAAATAAAATATGCATCATGCATAACTGGCTTATATGCACTAACAAGAGACAATATTTTAAAATTTTCATTCACATTAATAAAAAATAAATGTGTGGTAGGAATGACAGGTAATAAAAATACTCATAACATAAAAAATGAGTAATAAAATTGTGTTTTTCACTTACATACTAAAAGCACAAAATTCCAAAACTTCAACTAGATACCGAACAAAACACTAACGTTCTTTAACTGACTCAAAATTGCTGCTATTGCTATCTGGTGACTAAATGGGTGATTTTTAGGACAACATCATAATGTCACCAATTGTCAGGGACAAACATACACTAACAATTTCACTTTATTTTTATTAATGTAATTAGAAGATGAAAACTCAACTCATCACTGGGGATAGTGACAGAAATGACAAATTTGCAATTTTATAAAGTCTAAACTACATTTAATATTATTGAAAAACATTTAAACAGATTGTATTCTAAACAAAAAAAATATTTATTTTTAATAATAAATATCTATCTTATTTGTTATTAAGTTTAAGGAACACAAAATTGACAATTATCAAATATGTAGCCTTACTGCACTCTGAATTTAAAACCATTAATGAAATAAGAATTGAAAAATTATCTATACATATTTTAAAACACAAATATATATAAAAGAAATGCATTTTAATGCTTTCTAATTATAGCAAACTCATTCATTTGACACTCAATATGTAGTATCAGATAATTAAATGCTTCAATATCCTAATATTTATACACAAATTTTTAATACAGAAGCAATTGAATGCAGTTTGATTTTAAGATGAATATGAATCACCTGCATGCCTAGTGGAGTAAAAATTACTACCAGGGATTTGTGTTCTAGTATGATAATACCAGACTTTGAATTTTTGGCTATCCAGGGCCCTTTGAGTGTTCAAATAGCGGTTATAGTTAGAGTGCTCCGTCCTCCCCTCTCCTCGGATATGTGTGAAAGGTATTTCTAATTTCTTCACCAACACTAAGTACAATTTTTATAATTAATATCATCTGCATAAAGGAAATTGTTAATTACTATTGGACAAAGAGATGCTTATATGTAATTGCTTGAAAATATAGTTAATTTCTATTTGAACAAATATTTATCATTAATTAATTTGTTCTGCTTTCCACAACTTACTTAATTTATGTGTTGCTCCTTTAATATTGATCGATGGTTGATCAACCAATTCTCTTTCGATCCAGACTATCTGACCTACCCGAAGGTATAGGGTAACTATTTGGACGGCCAGGAAGTGCCTTCCAATTTAAACCAGAATCCAGTGGGGGAGGCATCTACAGGAACTATACCCTTATTCCCCTACCACCAACCTCTCGGAAGGACTTAATAGACCCACATGTTTAACGTGATCGTACTTGGCATGAACACGGCGATACTTTGGGCAGAGGCGGGAATCGAACTCAGGTCGTTAGAGTGCAATCCCCGCATGCTAACTACTGTGCTGTCGTGCTCCCACAGAGAACTTTTGTAATCTTATATTGGGGCACGATCACAAAAGTTTGAGAACCACTGCCATGGAGCAACAATTTAAAGGTTAAAATATGGGGAACAGCTAATGCTCCAAAATTTATATATACTAATTGCCAAGTGTCCGTCTGTCACACGTTTTTTAGGCACTTCCCGAATAGATAGAGACTTGCAATTTGGTACACGGCTCGGTCGTTCAATAAAATCCCCTGGAAAAATCGAATTTTTTGGAAACATTCTCTAGAGGGGGGTGCTCTACACCAAAACGTTTGAAATGTGAAATGGTAGGAAAGCATGCTTTGCGATAAGATAGCAACTTCAAATTTGGTGTATGGGTAAATCGTTCGAAAGGAAGAAAGTGTGCAATTTCAGATTTTCAATATTTTCTCCTTAAGGGGGTGCCACACACCAAAATGTTTGAATTACCGAATAAATGAGAAAAGGCTCCCTTAAAATTTGACAGAGGCTTGAAATTTAGTATATGGGCTAATCATTTGACGAAAACACCCAAGACGAATATAGTTTTTCAAAAATGTTCGTTTAAGGGGGTGCTCCAGAGAAAAACGTTCGAAAGGTGAATTGAGAAAAAAAAACATGCTTTGGAATGATTTAGAAATATCAAATTTGGTGTAAGGGTAGATAGATTGTAAGGAAGAAAGTGTACAATTTCAGTTTACCAATATTTTCTACTTTAGGGGGTGCCGCACACCAAAATGTTCGATTTTCGGAATAAAGTAGAAACGCCCCTTTTTGAAACGTGATAGAGGCTTAATATTTGGTATATAGGCGAATCATCTGATAGAAGACACAAGAATAGATTTTTTCAAAAATGTATATTTAAGGGGGGTGGGTACTCCACACAAAAACATTCGAAAGGTGAAATGATAGAAAAAGAATGCTTCGATATGAGACAGAGCCTTCAAATTTGTTGTACGGGTAAAAAGTTGGAAAGGAAGGAAGTGCGCAATTTCAGTTTTCCAATATTTGCTATTGTAGGGGGGTGCAACTCACTAAAATGTTCGATTTTCGAACAAATGAAAAACTCCTCCTTTACAATGTGATAGAAGCTTGAAATTTAGTATGAGCTAATCATTTGATAAAAAACCAAAGATGATTACGGTTTAACAAAAATGTCCATTGAGGGGGTATTACACAAAAAAAAGTTCAAAAAGTGAAGTGATAGAAAAAATATACTTCACGATAGAATAGAGGCTTCAAATTTGGTCTACTGGTAGATGTTTGAAAGGAAGAAAGTGTGAAATTTCAGATTTCCCATATTTGCTACTTTAAAGGGTGCCGCACACTAATATGTTCGATTTTATGAATAAATGAGGCACGCTTCATTTTAAATGTGATAGAGACTTGATATTTGGTATATGGGCCAATCATCTGATAAAAAACCCAAGACAAACAGTGTTTTTCAAAATGTTCATTTATGGGTGTGCCACACAGAAACACATTCAAAAGGAGAAATGATAAAATGGCAATGCTTCGGGATGAGATAAGACTTTTATATGGCATACGGGTAGATAGTTCGAAAGAAAGAAATACACAACTTAAGTTTCCCAATATTTTTTTCTTTAGGGGATTCTGCACTCCAAAATATTCGATTTGCCAAATAAATGTGAAACACGAATTATTCGAAAATTTACATTATTCAGGGGTTGCTCATGAGAGACCGTTGATATTCAACGGGTATTCGGCTAGTAATTATTCTAATTTCTTAAATAGAATTATATATGAAAATTATGTAGTAACCACTAACCATATCTGACAATATAATTTTTATATAAATTATTATAATTATAAATATTTATATATAAATGATTATAATTTATATATAAATTATTGTATATCATATAATTTTCAAAGATTCACTGTAGTTAATATTTTATATATTACTGAATTACCTAGTATGATGAAAATTACCCAGTGTGATGAAAAGAGCAGAAGGTCAAATTTCAACTGAGGCAATCAAATTTAAAAATTCATAATAAAGATAAAATACTTTTTATTACTTTATACAAATTATTTTGAATGAGAAATATTCATGAAAAAAAAATTAGTCATTGAAAGGCATTTTTTTTTATATTGTTAATTCAGGAGTAGACCATATAACACAAACTGCTTATGTTACAAAATTACACAAATACATAATAAATATAACAAAATACAACACAAACTCATGAATAATACAAATCAACAATTTAAAAGCAATTTCATTTAATTTGCCAACATAAAATTTCATACAAAATGACCATTTACTTATAATTTTCAATTATTGATCTACTTATTATTTATTACCACTGGCATTTC
Source organism: Amaurobius ferox (assembly GCA_951213105.1). NCBI lineage: Eukaryota > Metazoa > Arthropoda > Arachnida > Araneae > Amaurobiidae > Amaurobius > Amaurobius ferox. The sequence goes on along the minus strand of OX578135.1, from coordinate 172,187,741 downwards.
TCAAAACCTAATTGGCAAAATAATTAATTTCTTATAGTTTAGATTTTGAAAAAAAAAAACAGAACTGCATTTACTGATAGAATCAATTGTAAAAATATTAACCCTACATCTCAATTCCTTCAAGATACCCAGTCCATACTCACACAGACATCATTTGAAAAAAAATGCTTGAGAAAATTCAGAAGTGCTTGGTTAATTTAAAAAAAAATAATCACAACTGAAGTATGACTAAATATAAAATGGGACACAAAAAATAAAATAAAATAAAATACAAGCTATACTAGCAATTTGACTAGCATCACCGATTCTTCTGCATTGAAATATAACATTTATTTATTAAGAGAATTGCAGAAGAAAAGGACCTGAAACAGTTATGACAAAAGAAAGAGCTCTTTAATAAATTATCTTTCTAATTATCTTCAATGTCTTAATACACTAGGGCAGGGGTCGGCAACCTATTGAAACGGAAGAGCCAAAAGTTACAATTTACAAAATTTCCCAGTTTTTAAAGAGACACTAAAAATTTTCGTTTCAATATTATAGTATTTGCTAATATATATTTGATTTTTGATTTAAAATAAACGGCTTTAAATACGGAATAATATTTATTCATATAAAAACACAAATATGGATAGTTACATCAATGGGAGCATTGGCTTTGCATGCCTTTTGAAAGTTTGATTAAATCTGACTTATAACTTGTTGTTTTAAGTTTCAAGCACGACTCTAGATTTTTATTTGTTAGTTGACTTCTAACTTTACTTTTTATTATATTCATGCAAGAGAACGCTTGCTCGCACGAATATGTCGATCCGAAGATCGTCAGCACTCCATATGCCAACTTCTTCACCTCACTGTAGCATTCTGGAAGACTATTCCATGCACCGAATATGAGGGCCTCATCTCGCGGAAATTCTTTTAGAGCTGTCTGCTTGTGCTGCGCGATGTGCATGCATTTCTGGACCTCCAGCTCTTCCAACTTGCTCTTGAGTTCCGTGAACTTGCCACTCCACAAGTCTTTGGTTTTCAAATCTAGCAATTGCATTTGGAGCGATCCAGCATCAATTCCAAATAGCTCAATGTTGATCTCATTTGTATTTGTGTTGAGAGGATTTACTATGAAAGTGAGAGTACTTTTGTTTGTTTTGAATTGCTCGAATCTCTCAGCGAATCCATCCTTCATGTTTTTTAAAGCTATGCTGAAGTAATTCGTGTCAATAGTTGCATTGGTCTCATCGTGATATTGCTTCAGATTTTTAAAATGAAGTAATTTATTGCTCTCCATGTCTTCAACAAAAAGAATTAATTTTTTTCGAAACAAACTACTTCTTCAAGAAAGGCGTGGGCTGGGTTGCCCTTTCCTTGCAGTTTTAGATTTAGTTCATTTAGTTTCATTGTGGTATTTACCATGAAGTTGAATTTTTGCAGCCATTTGTCTTCTTCCAATTCGGGATGGTCAATGCTTTTTTCATTGAGGAATGTTTTTATTTCACTCAAGCACAAAGCAAAACGTTGCAATACGTTACCTCTGGAAAGCCATCGCACTTTATTGTGCAGAAATAGGTCAGAAAACAGGCTATCTATTTCTTCAAGGAAATCTTTAAACTGGCGATGGTAGAGTGCTCTTGACAAGATGCTGTTAATAATCTTAATTACCAAGTTCATGACCTCAACTATTTCGGCCGGAAATGTTTGGGCACAAAGCGCTTCTTGATAAATTATGCAGTGAAACGTAAGAATTTCGTGGTTTATTTTTTTCTGAAGAATTGATGTTACCCCTCTATGTATTCCTGTTATACTTCTGGCTCCATCAGTTGCTATAGAAACGATTTTATTTATATCGATTCCATTGTCTTCCAGGCATTTTTGCACAACATTTGCTATATCTTCTCCCCGAATTTGCCCTGAGAGCGGTAGCAATCCTAGCAGTTCTTCTTTTGGACCTTGAAACGACATATACCTGACGAAAAGGGTAACTTGTGCCGTGTCTTTTATGTCGCAAGACTCATCTATAGCAAGTGATAAGGCAGAAGCCAGTTGAATGTCTTCCACTTACATATGTGTTACATTTGAAGACATTTTAGCAGTTCTATCTTGTACTGTTTTAGCAGATAATGGCAAATCTTTGATTTTTTTCATGATTTCTGCTTTGTTTTTAAAATCACGAAACAGTTCTTCAGATGCACGTATAAAACAATCTTTGACGTACTCACCATCTGTGAATGGTTTTCCTCTTTTTGCAATTTCTAATGATACTGCAAAGCTTGCCAGATTTACATTATTGGAAGATTGCGCCCAGTTATTTAGCATGGAAGTTGATTTTTTTTTTTTTTTTTGAGCTCTTCAACAGCTTTTTTTCGTGCGTCACCGGTTGGATATTTACCAGCAAACTGGGTATGTTTTGTAGTGAAGTGTCTCTCCAAATTTGACTTCTTATTGTGTGCGAGTTTTTCGTGGCAGATGAGACAAGTCGAAGGCCATCTGTGTTGCATATGAATGCAAACGACTCCGTCCAATCCTAATTGAATTCTCGGTTTTCTTCTTTAGTTTTCTCTTTTTTTTTACCAAATGCCATGCTGGCAGCAGAGCTGAAAAAATGATTTTTTAAAATTTTACTTAGCTATCTAAAACGGCAAACAATTTATTTACCATTATTACTTCATTAACACGATCCTCAGATATGTAATCCAATTCTGTTACTGATTTTATTATATTATAGGCGTACATACCTTTGAGAAGCTAATTCGCTTCTAAATCGTATTCTTCTTGAAACAACAAGCGAATATACACGCAAAAACCGCTAGCGATTAAATTAACACACATGCAACGTAACGTCGACCGCGATATCCGAGGATGACTGACTGACAATACGTTTAGAGTCTAGACGGTGGCTGTTTGGGTGAGACGGAAATGGAATGCAGTTGGCTGAAAGATAAACATGGCCACGGAGTCTCATCTCTAAGAACAAAACAATGGTTCAAATTTATCTCATGACGGTCATGTTAAGCGTAGCGATTTGTAATCAACGATTATGAAAATAGAAGCTATTAAAAAATTAGGTACTTAAAAATATATTTTCTTATTTTTTAAGGGTTTTGATAATAAATTATTAATTTTTTCGCATGGAACTGGAGAGCCGCAATTTTACATCAAAAGAGCCGCATGCGGCTCGCGAGCCGCAGGTTGCCGACCCCTGCACTAGGGGGCTCTGCCTCCTGCTTGCTATGCTTCACCAACCCCCGTAACTAGCTTCATGAGTCGGGAGGCTCGCTATAGTTTTTCCGGTACGAAACAGAGAAAATCAATGGACGTGGCAATATGAAAGAACATTTTTCACTTCAGAAGTGCATCATAAAAAGAAAAATATCATGTAAACTACATCTAAATTAAAAAAAGAGCTCCATCCTACAAAACTTCAACTATGTAGGTACCTACATGCAAATATTCGTGACCTTACTATTGTTAATCTATACAGGACACAAACTCGCAACTCAAATATTTTGTCTTTGCCTTTGACATTAAATATTTCTTAAACTACAATATATATCGAAAATCAGTTTATTTCAGCATGTTCCCCAAACCTTTCTCTACAAGTGTATCAAATTTTATGTTATGTTTCTGTATGCTATAGTTTTTACGGTACAAAACACAGAAACTCAAGAAATGAGAAATTTGTCAAACAGTGGCAGCTACTTTTTTTTTAATATAGAGAAATTAGCTTGCTAATTATCTCTCTAACAGAAACATATTTATGTTATATCTGAGGAAAGCCAAGAAAATTGAATCCCAACCTGATCGAAGCTTGCATAATGAGAATTAAACCTGCAATCTACCAGCCACAATCTCCCCATTTATATTATCTTTGAAAATTCTGTCATAAATGAGTCATTCTTTGAAAGTTTAGTTAAGTCAAATAACTGAAGAAAAATTATCATACTTACACAAACAAAAGGAAGTATTCTGCGTGCCAGCAACACCTAGAGCTAGTAAAAATCTTGATATGCTAAAGAAGGTATAGTTAGGAGCAAAGGCTGTAATGATGCTTGCAAATAACATCAGTGTTACAGACAAATTCAAGATGATTTGTCGACCAAACCTAGAACAAAAAAATTGATTTATTTCATATATATTCATATAGATATATAAATCTTATTTCTAGATCCTTTACATGTGTCACAAACTGGCTCCGTGCTTATAACTATAGAACCGACTCAAAGGTATGTATCTCTCGGAGCTGAGCTAATGCTCAACTCTGACGCTAGTTTGTGAATTAAATGCATTTATCAGAAAGGGGTATGACAACATTTAATCTATATACTGATATTTACAAAATGTATATTTTCTCGATTATTGCATACAGATATAGCATCAACTCAGACTCCGTGAGTCCTATCGTCTTTTTTTCTGCTGTTCACAGGAGAGAGTCCAGAAAGCAAATGTCTCTTCTTGCATCATTCATTCTTCTATCGCTACCCCCTCCCCCCAAACAGTTTCTACGGTGTGATCCCACAATATCATATTACTGAGTCAGCTATGAAAACTTTGTAAAGGCAAGATGGCTGATCGAAAAGAACCTCTTTTCCAGTCCTTTGCATGAACAGAGAGAAGTTCATGATAACATGTTTATAAAAGAATGCATATACAGTTTACAGCAAAACTCCTCTAAAGCAACCGCTTGACATTCTGACATGAAAATAACAAGGAAGATCAATCATGCATAAAGCATTGATTATGAAACACTTTTCAACTGAAATGCAATTTTACTTGAGCATCTCTAAAATGTGATACGTTCAGTGTCGATATTTTTTAAATTATCATAGTTCTACAGTAATTTATTATACTTAAAAACTTTAAACTTCATCGAAAAAGACAATTCTAGTTACATAAAATGAACTTTATGACCTCATCGAAATATAAATCGTCTGTCTCTCAATGCAAAATCAATGAATATTTCATTCATATCACTTATATTCCAGACTCCAGAGCTAAATAATCGCGAGTGAAAAAAAAAATCAGCAATTCTTATACAACTCACCTTACAATCACTTGATTTGTTTATATTCTGCTTGCATTAAAATTAGGCTTCGTTGTAGAAATAATCAAAGTTTAGTGAGCATTTAAAATAAAAAAATATTGTAATTACATAGGCACAGAATTTAGATACACAGTTAATATGCAAAATTAAAGTGGTTTTATGATGGATGCAACACTAATATAAATTTAAACGATTAGAAATAATAATTAATTTAATTAATTAGAAATCACGATCTTTACACAGCGGAAAAAAAAATGGATGCTATATTTCATTTTGCAATGAGTCATGTAATCTCTGCATATATCATAGGTGTAATTATTATTTCAAATTTTATTTTGGAACTATTCAACATATTTTGCTAAAAAAATTTTTATACATTTTATGTGATAATTTGAATATTTCCTAAAATTTTCAAAGTAATTTGTGAATTTTAACTTAGCTTAAATACATGCTTGAAAAATTAGGTCCCATAGGGTTAAATGTATTTCATTTTTTCAACCCAGGTTAAATCTTAAACTAATTGGGTGATGCTATTCATTTTCATTTCCATATGTTCCACATACTGGCCCAACAACATGCTAAAGTTTCATTTTGATACAGTCATTTTTACGGCAGTTATCATACGAACGGACAGACAGGTCATAAACACTTTTCAACTATGTTGGAAAGTGTCAAGAATGATTGTTTAGGAGTGCATTTCGGAAAGAAACCAAAAATGATATCATACTTGAATTATAGATAAAAATAAATAAATAAAGCATATTGTACAGCAACTTTATTATCTACATAAAATAGACTTTTATTTGATTGTCTAAACTTTAATGTATTGCCATGGTATTTCACTCAACAGTTTTTGGAAAGAAAGAATGAATATTTCTGTGGGAGGCAGAAACACTGTGCACTCCAGTGTGCAGAAACACTCCAATGCACACCTGAACTTTATACCACACATTTGAGATACAGTGTAAGCAGGTGCTAGAACTTCTACATGTAAAATTTGAGAAGAATGAATTATGAACTCTATGTCTTTGGGGATTCTGAAATGCAAAGTATGGAAAAGTTTTTTGTCTTGTTATGGAAACAACTTTCTGCTTGTTTAAAGACTTAGATTTGATAGCCTAATGATGATAAAATTAACATTATGCCTATGAAGCTTGAAGTAGCTGTTAAGAGAAGCGATTGCTTAATACAAGTGAGTTGGTCATTAAGAGAGATTTCACAATACTTTAAATAAGATGGTTAAGCAAAATTCACAATTTAAATTTCACAGCAACTGACATAAAAAATTTATTTCATAATGACAAACATGATAATCTTATTTAATTTCCTTCTTTATCAGGAAACAAACATTTTCTTACAAGGGGGTACATAAAATATTATTATCTTATTTAAAAACTAATTGGATGCACTTGTTCATGGAACCATAAGCAAATAAAATAAAAATGTGCTTTTAGAAAAACCCTTTAAAACTGTAAACTATATAATAAAATTCCATAGTAGAAAATAAACCTCAGTAAAAAATATGACAAAGAGAGAATATAATACTGAAATGATATGATGTATATCCGGATTGGGTCATTTAAGCTGTTCACTTTGAATATACGTGTGATAAACTGACAAGACCAAAAGTTTAAAATAGATCTTGAACCACTACTGCTATACACACACATTGGGACTCCCCCATTACAAGTCTAGAAATCTAACATGTCACTTCTTAATTGGAATGCCAGATTTAAAGTCATTTGTCCACAAGTGGTTTTTACTATAAATCTCTAATATAACTGTACAATAAAACAAATATTTAAAAAAAAAGTTATTTTGCTACTAAAAAACAAAAATATATTCATTATGTAAAGCAGGGGCTGTACAAATTCTACTTATATCTAGTAACCAGTCCAACTATTTATAAGCTAACCTTATGTTGTCATATTATATTTTGACAAATTTTCATAATTAATGAAATTTTTGTAATTCATATTTGTTTTAACTTCCAGATAACAAAGAAGATCATGTCAAAGATAAAAATACTAGAGAAATCTATATGTTTAAACTCTGAAAACATTTCTGTTCTTTGAGATTTCTCGGAATCCAGTTGGCCAATTTTCATAATTTTGATCTAAATCAGGGGTCTCCAAACTTTTTAGCATAAAGGCCACACTGACTCCTCCACTAAGTCCCAAGGGCCAGAGTGCAAGAGCCCAAGGGCCAAGAGTGCAGAACATTTAAAGAGCAATAGGGATATCAATATTTCCTGATATATCCGAGGGATAGATAAAAATTATGAAGTGTATGAAGAGCTTCTTGATGTTCATAGCATTCACGACACGACACTGGAGAAGATACTTTTAAAGGGGTTGAAAATGCTGTTCAGAAAAACAATCTTCAATGGAAAAACTTGAAGTGTATCACTACTGACGGTGGCAAAAACATGTGTGGAAAAAATAAAGGTGTCATTGCTTTCGTATCAAAGGCCGTAGAAAATGACGGTGCTTCAAAACCATTAATCGTACATTGCATCCTTTATCAACAATCTGTGTGCGGAAAATGCTTGGATATGTCAGAAGTTTTAAAGCCAGTCATGTCAGCTGTTAATTCTATCAGATCACATGCGCAATCACATCTTCAAGTCAGAGTTTATTGAAGAGATTGGAGAATTTCCACTAGTAAACTTGATCCACAACTGCAAACAATTGTCAGTGGAAAGTTACAGCTACATAAATCTCATTAATCATAATTATAATGTTTAATTTCATTATATGAATTACCTATGTATGCCACTTATTGTAAGTTTTTAGGATAAATCTCATATCATTAATTACAGTTGAAATGTTCAATTTCATTATATATGTCAGTTATTGTGTTTTTTAATTAGTCGTTAAATAAAAACATGCATTATAAATTTTACAATGTAATCAAAATAAACTATGACGGGCCGGATACCGGGCATGTCCGGCACGCTACCGCGGGCCGGATTGGTGGTGCTCGCGGGCCGTAGTTTGGAGACCCCTGATCTAAATGATAGGTCTTGACCTGAGGATTTACCCAATATATTTAACTAACTCAAGAACACATTCAAATTTGAATCGACTATTTATAGAATCTATGTGTTCACAGTGAATTTTCCGATTCTACTTTGTCAATTCTCATGCTTTTTTTTTTCTGTTAAACAAAGGCCTCGACTCAAACTGTCCCCCAAAATATTAATATAATTTGAAAACTCATTCAAATTTAAATTATGATATTTATTAAATCTACTATATCTATCCCCAATGTGTTCTTGGAATATACTAGGCTAATTTTCATAACTAGCTGTAAATCCCATTGAAATAAGAATACAACAGGCTTTAGAAACTGGCTTTCTGGCGTGAAGAGAGCATGGGGTGAAAAACAACATCGAAGCAAAGAGTAGTGGAAAGAAATGGTGCACGTTTCTTCTTGCCTGTTTCAGCATGCGCAAGGGACTGAAAAGTGTGAGAGTGGAGGGTATAAGGCAAGAGATAATCTGGTTTAAAAGTGATCCAAATTGTCGCAAGTCTTACCTTTTATACAGTAGAAATTTATTTTTGAACAAAAGATATCAACTCGCAGGTTATTCAAAAACTTTTATGCAACTCAAAAATGCATTCAAATTTGAATTATGATCATTTATTGAATCCATCTGTCTCTACCATGTTCTCAGAATCATAATTTCATTTTTTAACGAAAGAAATCTTTCATAAAGTTAGTCTATATTTGCCCCAGTCTGTACTTAGTTATACTATAAAATGTACCTGTTTATTTGAAAATTTAAAAGTTAATATAGTGCCTGAGGGAAAGCGAACACTGATAAAAGAAAAAAGTCCTTTAATGAATGAATTACTCATTCCCAGTTACAAAATTTTCACAACAAATCCATCTAGTGAGTATTAAAAAAGCAAGTATAAACAGATTAAAATCGTTTAAATTGCTGCAAAACTACCTGTCAGCCAGATGCCCAAAGATAAAAACCCCACACATCATGCCAGCCATGTAGTTGAACTGGGTGAAGGATATGAGCCAATCTCTGTCACACACCAAGTCATACTGGAACAATCAAGGAGATAAAGGCATCCATCTGGCACGAAAACAGTTAAATTCTAGAATCAGTACATCAGAAAAAGTGGCACTGAAAATACAGGACTGACTTGAATCCCCCTGTTACAAGCTAGCATATTTAGAACTAATAAGTATAGTTTCCAATTTCCCACAAATCAAAATGCCCATAGTGTCATAGGCATTTTGATTGCAATAGTATCTCAAATCACTATGACAAAAAAATTTAAAAAATACTCTGCATCATAAAATTTAATTAAAAAATTACAGCAGAATTCAGTTGATCAGCCCTCTCAAATTATGGTGGAAGCCCTCACAAAACATGCAGGAAGTGCAATGAAATATAATTTTATTTTCCCAGGAATTTTCTGCTAAAAGAAACAAGTAGAATTTTGCTGGTCCACCATCTCAAACGTGATAGAAAATCGTAGAGTATGTAGCAGGGGGATGGAAGCTTATTCAAAATTTTCAGCTAAAAGAAAAAGTATATAATTTTATTAATACATTCATTTCATTCAACAATTTTTTTTTTTTCAATATTCATAAAATTTTTTAAAATTTCCAACTGAGACAAAAGGAAGGGGGGGGGGAGTACTTTTATGGGAAGATAGTTCGACAGAATTCTACGATATGTGGTCATGTGATGTTCGAAATCATGAGGTTAATTGGTTGACCAAACTACGAGGCATGTTTTTTATGTAAGTACCGTTTTGCGATTCCGCCGCCGCAGCGCTACGGTCGGCGTTCCGCGCTGGTTACCTACATCTCTTGTCTACGCACTGACGCCATTACAGTCTGATTCTTCATTGTATACGTTGTTTACTGAGTGTTTAAGATGCCTCCGACAATCGTGAGTCCCGCCGATTGTGAAGTACGGGCTGTTATACGATTTCTTAGTGCTAAAGGCGTAAAACCGATCGATATTCATCGTGAGATCTGTGAAGTTTACGGACAAAACATTATGAGTGATGGAATGGTAAGGAAATGGGTGAGAGCATTTAAAGATGGCCGCACAAATGTGCATGATGAAGAACGGTTGGTTGGTTGGTTGGTTGATTTAGGATTTTTGGCACAAGATCCAAAGAGGATATGCTGCGCCGGACATATGGTACTAAAAAACAGATAAAGGTAAAGAATAAAAACAAGTGTATAATCTAAAAAGTTGTATGACTAAAACAAGACAATGCAAGAGGGTTAATGATGGAAACAAGATGAAAAAAGTTTAAAAGGTGATAGGAAGTGAATTTAAATATGATGGTAAAACCCAATGTCTAATAAGAATGGAAAAATCCCTGAATGAGGGTTTTCTCCAATCAATTCCGTCAAAGTTAGAGTATACGTTTTAAAATGTTTAAAACGAAACTGTTTATATTTAGGACAAGTAATTAGAATATGTTTTACACTTGCTGCGGTTTGACAAACATTACAAAGGGGTTCAATTTCTCCTAAAAGTAAATGCCTGTGAGTAAAACGAGTGTGACCAATGCGCAAACGAGTTAAAATTACATCCAGTTTCCTACATTGGAAACTATTCCATTTTCGTACTAAGGGCTTTATCTCGAGCAACTTATTATCAGCTTGCTGATTCCAGGAATACTGCCATTTGTCATGAATATTTTTTAGAACAAATTGTTTGATGTCGGTCAAAGGGATAGTCAGACTCAAAGTTTGAGTAGCTGATTTAGCAGCAATGTCTGCTAAATCATTTCCTTTGATGCCAACATGTCCTGGGACCCAACAGAATTTAGTATGGTATCCTTGCTCCTTCAGACGATGCTCATACTTAAGGATATCAGAGGCAATGTGGTAATTCTCTCTTCGATGATAAAAGCTGTAATGAACTCAATGAGTCAGTATATATAATGTGCTTTTTGGACTTTTGATAAGAGATGAAGATTAGGGACTGGTAAATAGCCATAATCTCAGCTGTAAAAATAGAGCAAGATGCATGTAGTTTATAAGACTTTATAGTATTGTTGCAAACATAAGCTAGGCCAACGTAATCTCCTGCTTTGGAACCATCTGTAAAAACAGGAGTAAACTCCTTATACAGATTCCTATGTTCAGCAAACAATTGCACATAAATAGCCGGAATGGTGTTAGTCTTCGTAAAATTACAAAAAGGGTTGAGAAAGGTGAAATTGTTAACATACCATGGAGGTGTTTCAAAAAACTTTGTTTTTCGAACATAAAGCTCTACTAAAGGGGTAGTTTCTACTATATTGCGTATCCGCTTGCCAAAAATAGGAATGCATGAAGGTCTGTGGTCATACAGTCGATCATAATGATCATCAAGGAATGCACGTTGTAACGGATGGTTATGTAAGGACATGATACGAAAATAATAATCAGTGCCAGCTGTTCACGCCTTAATTGTAAACATGGCTCATTAGAGACAGCATATATGCTTTGAACTGGAGATGTCCTAAAGGCTCCTGAGCATATACGTAATGCCTTATGGTGAATTGGATCAAGCTTTTTTAGCACTGATGTTCGTGCTGATCCATACACAGAACAACCATAATCTAGTTTATGATGAAGAACGGAGTGGGCGTCCTTCGGTCTTTAATGAAGATTTGGTGCAGAAAGTGGAAGAAAAGGTGAGAGAAAACAGACGCTTTACAATTTCATCAATGTGCGACTGGTTTCCTCAATATTCTCGTAGTGTTTTGTATCGCATTGTGACCGAGAACTTGAATTATCGGAAATTGTGTTCACGTTGGGTTCCAAAAATGTTGACGGATTTGCACAAAACCCAACGTTTAGGCAGTGCATTGACTTTCCTTGAACGGTACCACAATGAAGGTGAAGATTTTTTAGACCAAATTGTTACTGGTGACGAAACATGGGTGGCCTACGTCACACCAGAATCAAAACAACAATCCATGGAATGGCGACATTCATCATCACCCAAAAGAGTGAAGTTTAAGCAAACAATTTCTGCCCGGAAAATCATGTGCACAGTTTTTTGGGACAAAAAAGGAGTATTGCTAGTGGAGTTTCTGCCTCGTAATGAGACAATCAATGCAGCGTCTTATTGTGAGACATTGAACAATCTGCGTCGTGCAATCCAGAACAAAAGACGTGGCAAGTTGAGTAAGGGTATCGTTTTGCTGCATGACAATGCCCGTCCACATGTGGCTAATCGGACCAAAGATCTCATCAAATCTTTTAAATGGGAAACTCTAGATCATCCTCCATACAGCCCTGATCTGGCGCCCAGCGACTACCATTTGTTCCTGCACTTGAAGAAACACCTGGGTGGTCAGCGTCTTCAAGACGATAACGAAGTCAAAACAGTTGTGATACAGTGGTTAACAAGTCAGGCGGCAGAATTTTATGAGGAGGGTATTCAAAAACTGGTGCCACGTTATGACAAGTGCCTCAATATTCACGGAAATTATGTAGAAAAGTAGATTAAGGTACAGGCTTTCATGTAGAAATAAAATTATTGCGATATCTTTGCACGTCTTTTTTTAATTCCAAAACGGTACTTACTTAAAAAACATGCCTCGTATTATGAAATTGACATAAAATGGTTTTCGTACAAATAAAATATAGCAGGGTCGGCTCAAAGCTCAGGCCAGCCTTTGCTGATGCAAAAACATGCAAAAAATAAGCATATTTGTTTAAACTTGAACTTTTTCTCTGGGTTAATTTTTTTAACTAGAAGTGTTAAGAATTTTAAGTGTGACATTTTGAGGATGGAATACCTGGTGAGTTTTAGACACAGGGCCAGATAACATTTCTTGGAATACGGCAAATAATAAAATATGTTAATATCTACCTAGAATCTGTTACCCAAAACATTGCCTCCCAACATATAAACATTACATTTTATTTTTATCTTTTGGCGAGTTAAAAAAGTATTTTAAAAATAAATTTACTGTAATTTAAGGAGGCATTGGAGGTATATATATATATATAAGTAATAAAGATGATATAATTTAGAATATTTGAAGATAAGTAGTGATGCATCCATACAAACAGTTGAATGCAATTGCTATGATATAATAGTAAAAGCTTCAGGGGGGTATCACCATACTTCAGCCCCATAGTAACACATTTCAATTAATGGCCTGTTACTATACACAAAAGACTATTTTGATATCCCTATGTGCTACAAATTGAAACAGATTGAGAAAATTGAAAAACTAAAAAGAAAAGAAAAACTAATTAAAAAAATAATAATTGGCTTACACGTGTAGAAGTTGTTAAGCCTAAGCCAGCACTACATAGAAGAGTTGCAATGAAAACATTGTCAATTTATGAGTGTAAAGTCGATGTTGCCATTGTCAAAAATTGTAAATAGTAATAACATACTGAAGAATGAAGGGATAACTACCAAATATACTGTAATCAAAAGTAAGTGCATAATATTGCATATATATAAAATATGATGATTTTTAACCCCCATGAAATAAAGAGTTAATAATTATAATTAATGAATAATAAATAATCGAATATATATATATACAAGGTGAGCCCAATTGAAAATTGAAAAGGAGATTTTTGCTGTAGCGGTGCCCAATTGAAAAGGAGACTTTTGCTGTAGCGGTATCTAATGGCAGTGGGCCAATGTGTTTGGCAATAGATGGGACAGCATTTTTCCCAGTAGTGCATTTGTAGTGAAAAAATTATGCTCACTTTCTTTATTGACAAAGAAAGACTCATCAAGTGGCTGGAACGGGGTGAAAAAGTTAATGCTCAACGGTACTGTAACACGTTGCTGAGACTTAAACAGGCTATCAAAAACAAGCACGGAGGTAAGCTCTCAAAAGGGATAGTGCTGCTGCAGGACAACGTTAAGCCACATGTGGCCGAGAAGACTCTGGATTTGCTAGAAAAATTTCGATGAGAAGTCCTCAAACATCCTCCGTACAGCCCCAATATCTCCCCATGTGACTCCCATATCTTTGGCTCCTTGAAAAAAACACTGAAAGGTCTACAGTTCACCTGTGACAAGGAAGTGTAGGAAAACTGGATTCGTCAGCAACCCAGGAGTTATCAACCAAAATATTCAAAGCTTCTTTTTAAAAAATTACTTAATTTTGCTCTTTATGAGAATTATATTCAATATGGTGGTACTTTTTTTAAACAACAGATTGGTATCCCACAAGGGGTGTGTGCCTCATCATTGTTAACTAATCTGTATTTATTCTTCTATGAAAAGAACTTTAATCCAAGCTTGCATATGCACATGTTTAGATATTTAGATGACATATTATGTGTATCCCCTAATAATATCCCTATAGTATTTAACTTTTATCCTAATAATTGACAATTAAATGCAAGTAATAATGACTCTAATGTTGCAAACTTTTTAGATTTAATTTATATTTACAAAAATGTAATATGGTTATAAACTTGTATGATAAAAGACAGGATTTAAAATTTAATACATCAAAAATTCAACATTTTGACTCTTATTTGCATATATCTGTTTTTAGAAATATTATAATAAACCAGGCTCTTAGAATCAATAAAATTTGTGATGAAAATTATAAATTAGCACATTTTATAGAATTATTGAGTACAGCAACTAATAATGCATATCCTCCCAAGTTCGTTATTAAAATTATCAACTCAGTGTATCAACTACCACTCGATAACATCCAAGAAAACTTTCCCAATTATAGTGGCTAACTTAAAAAAAAATATATATATATATATATATATATAATTATTTATTAATTATATAAATAAATAAAAATGAAAAATAATAAAATAAGTTAAAAAAAATTAGAAAAATCAAAAAATCGGAAAATAAGATGCATTAATATTAATATTTTGAATTTTGTTTTCGCTAAAAAATTGTAACTTTTGTCAGTTTTAAAAGTACGATTTGAGTGCCCTTATAATGGTGTATAGTGGCATTCTCGTTTATCCAGTTTTTCTATGAATTACTTGTTTAGTAAGAATTTTCATCTTTGCTTCATGTTCATATTCTGAATTGCTTGTCCGGTCTCCTGCTCTGACTCAATGGACGGGTCTGGGAGTATTACTATGAACGTTCGTACTGCCTACCTGGTTGTATTTCGACTTGTTCATTCCGGTGCTTCTAGATAATTTAAGCTGTTGAGGTTGATCGAGTATACACTTGATGAAAGAAGAAGGGTTCATGCCACATGGTAATACAAATTTTCTTAATGTTTCCTATCTTCATTTTTTCATTTTTTGATGCCTGCAGTCTGAGTTTGAGTATTTATAGTAATGTACTATTGTTCAATCTGAAACAAGCATTTGTTTGGTTTAATTAGAATTAAATACTCAGACCTGAAGAGGAATTTAATTCTGACTAATCATTGAATTTGATCCAATGTTGTTCTTTTCTCTTATCGGCATTATGGCCGTGATTTTGCTTCTATGGTGATGTTAATATTACTTGAATTTTTTATTATTACATTTTTCTAAATATATATATATATATATATATATATATATATAATTGAAGAATTTTTATTTTACTTGTATTATATATACCTGAGATAGATCATTAATAGAAAATGTTCTGCATAACATAAGTGAAAGGAAGATGGACTGAAATGTAAATGTGACAACAAAAATACTACACGACAAGTCATTGAATATTTTTAAAAAACATGATAAGAAAACATTATAAATAAAACAGGTACTAAATTGGTATAAAATACCCCTGTTCCATATAAAGTTAAGGAATGGAATAAAAATTACATGTGGTAAAGACGGGTGAATAAATTTTTGTACAACACATTAAGATGAAATTATTAATGTAAATCATATATGCAATGTGGGTACTTAAGGTACTAATCCCTTTGTTCCCTGCATATACATACATGGTGTAAATGCAAGAAATGTGTTTAAAGATGAAAAGTTGCAAAACAGAAACATTGTTTTGCATGATGAGCTAGGCCTTTTCTAGCTCCCAAAATTTTTTTTCAAATTGAATAAATTGAATAAATTGATTACAGTGAAAAGCATTTCAGAAACCATGTACTTTATCAAGGGCCATACATGTTTCGTTAATGCGGATTTTACGTTTCTGTGTGCATTACTGTAAATTGTATTACAGAAATAATGCACATGACCCGCCGTAGAAGAAAATACAAATTGGAACAGATATATAAGAAATCAAATATAATAATCAAATATACCAGCTTGTGGCTAAGTATTTAAAGGAGAATATAATGTAATGAAAAGGTATAAGAATATAATAATATAAATGTATTTACCCCTTGCGCTGCTTAGCTGTGTAGATTACATGATACTGACTAAGCATTTTTACTCAATACAGGTTACAGTTAATTCTATATACTAAGGTTTCAACTGTTGGAAGTGAAACATGGAGATGAAAAATTATTTAAAATTGTTTGAGAATGATCTGTCAATATGTTGCTGTAATTGTAGCAAGGTGTTGAATTTAAAATTAAAATGTGTTTTAATAAAAGATAAAATAAGGTTTGGCGGGTAGGTATTTTGGATAGTGGCATTTATGAATTTAAAAAGATGTTCTTTGTAGTAACAAGGTGTACTTAACATTTTTATTCTTAACTGGTTATTAATAATATTTTTATACACTGATTTTGAAAGATTGGATGAATAATGTTGACGTTTATTTACTTTGAAGTTATAAGTTTCCTGTTTTGTCGTATATTTTAAATTTTTATGTGTCTGCATTTTGAATTTTTAAACTAACGTCTACAAAATTGATCCAGTTTGATGCATATACATTTTCAATTAGTTGTAGATTAGTTGGATAAAAATTAAATTTTAATCTAGGTGCTTCATTAGTAATTCCAATAATAATTAGGTCATCAATAACTTCATGATATGACTGTTGAAAGGGTATTGAATTTCATAAAAATGTAGATAAAGGTTGGCCAGTATTGTAGATGAGATTCCTCCCTGTGGTATTCCCTTATTTAATTTGTATATGCAATTTCCTTGAGATATATACTGTTTGAACAGAATGAATTTTAATAATGTTTTGAATTTTGGAAAAGAGATGTTTTTGAATGAGTAAATTGTTCATATAAATTTATTATGACTTTATATAAATCAATATCAATGTTATTAAAGAGGTCTTTGAAATCAAAAGTTTTAATATCATGTATGTAAGGTAGTTGTTTTAGGTGATTAATCAGTTCTAAATTATTTTTGATTATGTGTGTTTGTTGTGTAGTGAAATGATCATAAATTTGATTTAGTATAATCAGAAGTTGTTTGTCAGCAGTATTGGTGTATGAATTAAATGCTATAGTAACAGTTCTAAAAGAAATTGGTGATATATATATATTTCATGGTAGTGGGAGCCCGGCTCCTTCAGACTCACCCAACAAGATGGAACTGACTATTTTCATATAATCTAATCTAAAACAGTAAAAGTATTTGCATAGAATAATAAAATTTATAAATAAAAACAAACAATGGGAATATTAAAATATAGAATGTTGGATATTTATGGTCTATATTGGCTATTGTCTTACATAATAAAAGAAGAAGTTAGTGTGTCTGTCTGCAGTGGGAAATATAAACATGGCATTTGGTACACTTGTACATCAAGACAAGGAAAGGTGCACCGTGGCTCTATATTTTTTTTAATTCACATTAGTTTTTTAATAATTTTATATTTTAGCATTTTCACAGAAATTGGTTCCTTACTGACTGAAAATATTATCAGATTTTCAATCTTGACACCTTTAGAAAGATCGAAGAACGTTCTTTCCAATGACGTTTGAATCAAATTTGTAGGACAATTCCAACATATTTTTTTAAATATACATTGAAATTTGTATTTTTTATGTTATCTGATATATATATCATCAGATTAAAAAAACTGAATTTAGCACAATTGTATAATTTTATTAAAAGTTCTACCCATATCTCAGCATTTTAAGAAAATAGTTTTCTTTTTATTTTACGAATAATTTTAACTTTTGTAATATTTTAAGTGATCGCAAAGCAATCAATGGATCTTCTACGAAGTCTCCGCACGCTTTGAGCTTTTTGCCAGTGAATTTTACTGCATATGCCCACTTAGGAAGCCTCATCATTCCTTTTATTCATTTTTTTTTTTTTTTTTTGCAGAGAGCATGCAATTTTCAGATCAAAACCATTTTTAATTGTATTTATATGTATTATTTAAGTAACAGGCCCTTATTTAATTATTCATAAATAGTGGGCCCTTATTTAGAACCTGAGGAATATCATTTTTTTCCATTTTGTTCCTTTCAAGGTTTCATAAACAGTCAAAATAGAGAATAAATGAAGTATTGAAAATATAAAAATTACGTTGTGTGTGGAAATATGGACAACATTAAATTGGTCTAATTGAGATTGTTGAAATTAAAATTTAAACTGTGTTTGTTGGTAGATTTTAATGTAGAATGTAGTAGGGATATCACAAAATTAAAATAGAACTGATACGATCTGATACTGATACCAAATAGAAAGTTATTATAACATATAACAAATTTATAATTGCTGTAAAATTATGTATAAAATTTATTTTAACCATAATGTATAACTAGATACCTCCGTAAATATTAAAATATGAAAATATAATATACATGTTAATAAATGTTTTATATGCTTTTCTGAAAATCATTGTAAAAGAATAATTGTGAAATAATAAGTAATTAACACGTTCCTGAACTAAGTGAAAAAATGTTTCTATAAGGGATAGGAAAAAATTGTATGAAATACAAAATAACGGATTGTAATAATGGATAAAAAGAATAGAAATGCACAAATAAAAACATACCATAATCAAAACTTTTCTATCTATCATACTTCTAAGGAGATGAATTTGTGCATTGCTAAATTATATCTGTGCAGGTGAATTATAGTAAACTTCATTTAATAATGGTCTCTGCACTTTTGACAGAAGGCATTTTTAGGAAACTTTCAGAAGTAATCGTCTGCCGCCGTGGTTATGTAATGGTTCAATGAAAGATTGCTAAGGAGGCACGAAAAGGAAAAGAAAGGCTATGTACATCAACTGATGATTAAACTGAAAACGAACCTGTCACTAACAGGTAGGGGCAAAAGAATGATTGGCATATGGACCCAAGAGGCTTTGGGCCCCAGGCCATAAAAACAATTTATAAAAAGAGCCAATAACTTATAAAATAGTAAATAGTAGTTAGTAGGAGGTGCATTTAAAATTTTTCCAATAGCACTGGTTGTGAGCCTGTGTCTCCAATCCAATCCCAATAAAAAGCTGTAATTTATGTGCAATTAACTAAGCATACTGTAGCAGACCGAAGTGTATGCTATACTATTTGAAAAATTAGAAGTATTTAATCCATGAAGTATTTAAAAATGTAAAGTAAGGAAAATTTTTAAAGAAAAGAACCACTGTTTCAACATGGAAATGAACTACGAACCACCTATATGCATACTTACTACTTTCCTAGCTGATGCTCACTCAATTGAGCTAGCCAGGAATCACACTCATACTAGTATTTCGAGAGGGGGAGGGGGCTTCCACACCCTGAAGGAGACTATGACGTTGCAAACAAAAATAATTGCATCATGATTAATTTTTACTACAATGATTGAAACTCTTGAGTTCCATGATTATTGAGCCACAAATAACCTCTTTGATGCATGATTATGTCATGCATCAAAGCCTATGCTGCCATGTGGCCTATGTGGCCATGTTAAAGAAATATAAAATTTTGAATACATTTCGAAGTTTTTGCTGGAATTTCAAAAAAATTCTATCCAGTTCTAGATTTTTCATTAACAAAGCCACACAAATTATGTGTACACAAGAAATTGACAACAGACAGACAGATGGACATCACATTAACAATAATCAAAATGTATTCAGGAGGTCCTGAAACATATATTGGCAACAAAATCTCAAAATTTCATAAAAACAATATTTTCTCTATACTATATTCTTTTGTATGAAAAAGTAAACATAATAACTGAGAAATAAGTTTTAATTGAGGTAAACAAATATATTAACTTCAGACATGACCTCCTTAATCCCATCATTACCACAAATATGAAATGAAATCATTAACCACAGCCATCATAATGCTAACTCTTACTCCCGCTCTGTTTTCATTGACTGCTGACTCTGTAAGGGAATTCAAGTTCAAATAATTACATTTGGAAATATTGGTTTTAGAGCAAAAATTCTTGAAGAGTTCAAATTTTCAGAACTTTTAGCCTAAACTGACATCAAACAAAGAATAATTGAGCAAAATTTCTATATAGAAAAAGTAACTTGCAATTTATTGGAAAGATGGGGGCGCGCATCATTCGTAATCTTTCCATTTCTCATTCTACTTTATTTAGTTGTTTTGTTGTTTGTTTGTTTTAGGAGAGGTTATAAGAGATGTTTTGCTTTTTTGCTTTTCTACTTTTGATTTCACTAATGAAAAAGGATTTTATGGGAAAAGATTCAATTAAATAAGTAAAATAAATAGTAGGATAATGAGACTGAATATTGAACTCCATTTTAACTTTTGTACAATAATGGTTATTCATATCCAATGCAATAGCGAGATTTAATGAAGTATGAACCAGATATGAAAAATAAAATCGACCCCTCCACAACCCTCCTATGGATTAATTTTAGATTTTTAGAATTTTCTAGTCAGTTACACCACTTCAGCCATCCGTGTATCTAATTGCATGTTTCTGCCCCTTCTAGAAATGGGTAAAATCTCCGGATATACATGAAAAATGGTCCTTGTATATACTTTTAAAATATATACCCTGGGTGAAAAATATGTTTGAGCCAGCCCTGAATATCATTTTGATTCTCCTTTCTTATTACCCTTTCTCAACGCTTACAAACTGAGACAACATTTTCTATTTCAAGGAAGGTAATTTGATAGATTTAACAGAAACTCATGCAGTGAAATTTGTTAAACAGTGTTTCATTATACTTAAGAGGTGTCCATAAACATAGAGACATAAATCAAAAGACATATAGACATATGTCTCTATGTCTTTTGAAGCATAAGGAACAATCAAATACCATAAATAAATTGATTAATGAAAGTTTAATTAAATAATATATTCTACAATTAAGGTTTCAGGATCAATTATTCAAGCCATTAAGTTAAATTACCCCTTAGATTACTCATGCTGAACTGCTAACAGTAGGATAGATCTTTGAAATCATTGTAAAGATTTAAAAATTCTTTAAAAATAAAATAAAATACTATTTTAATACAAAAATTCGTGATTTAAATCAAGAACATTTATGTTGATGCAAAATGATATCTCTGAGCTCAATAAATGTTTTATACATAGAAGAAAATGAAAAACTGATGGAAATGAATTAAACAGATAAATCAATATTAAAGTTACTTTTTAAAATACCATGTTTTAATGGATATTATATTGCTATATATTTTTCCCCCAATCACATTGAACTTACCTTTATAAACATAAGTCAATTAAACCAGTAGGTAAACAATGCAAAATTACACAACTATGACTTTGACAGTTAATTTTTAAAATTGCTGAAATGTTGGTTTGAATTATTAAGGACTAAGTTATTAGGGATCTATCACAAGAGTATCATTCACTGTAAAGTTCATCTTTCTTAAAAACCCATTTTTCTAATATTATAATTAAAATGTTAAATCTAGATCAACATTTTAATTCAACATTAGAAAAGATGTCATTCTAAATATGACAACTTCTCATTTTTTCTAAATAAAACAACTATTGAAATAAAATAAAAATAATTTCAGTAAAAGCAGTATATATATCAGGGTGGTCTTTATTTATATGGATATATTTTTTTTTAAAATCAAATTGCAGGGCCCTCTAGATTTGTTTCAATACATTAAAAAATAATGTGTGCAAAATTTGAACTCAAGGACATCAAGAACACGGCGCTCCATTGACGTTGAACGGTTAAAGTTTTTTTAATTTTCCAAAATTCTTGAGTATTCACTTTATGTAGAATATATTTTTATCCAAGACTTTTAAATTAATTTCACAATCGAATAAAACTAAAAATTGAAGATTTAAAGCCTTTATATAACTTAAAAGTTCTACAAGTTATAAACAATAACGGAATAGAGCCAATAAAACGATATCTCAACTGTATGAGATCCTTAACATCTCCCAATTGTGTGTTGGATATTTCTTGTGATAGTCTTGCACCGTCTGTAAAATAAATTGTTTTTGAGAATTGTTTTTGGTAAACTTAAGAGTTAAATTCTTCAATTAACTTTACTCCCCTTTCAGCTGTATCATTAACAACTTTTATTGATTTTGCAATTTCCCTTCCTTTTAAATAACTTTCTTCATTTTGCCAGTGTACAGGATCCAGTTGCAAAAAATCTTTAGGAATTCGAAACCTCTCAAAAATGTTTGTAGATTTACTAGTGATTCTTTGTAGAGGAAGATCTTTATTAAGAAAATATTCTAAATCATCTATTTTAAATTGAAGTTTTTCTAAAATCTTCGGATTCATTTTCTTCTTTTTCAACTAGCATTTCTTGAGCTAGATTCTTTCTATCTTCGAGACTTATTCTTTCATCAAATATTGCTAGAGCTACACATTCTTCTTCTAAATACCATAAATGGTTAATAAACTTTGTAATTGCTAATTCTGCAACTGATTTGTCATCCTTTATGTAAGCTACCAGTTTTATTAAGAAATAAACATCGCTCATAGGAGCCTCGATTGCATTTGTAGCCGAAAACCATGCTTTTATATAACATTTTATTATGAAACAACAAATACATTTTACAGCATTTTCTTCCCCTCGAGTTAATATAAATTGCTCCCTAAATAAATAAATTTTCAGACAATAGATTTCTTTGGCCATCCATCCGGCTAAATGATATGCTCCAGGTTGACGAAAACATACTCCCCGAGGTGGAGTCTCTCCAAGAAATATTATAATGAATTCTCGCTTTCTTTTTTTTTTTTTTTTTTTGAACAATATGGGGCACATGTTGTTTTTATTGATTAAGTTTGAATTTTGCAGGAATCATTTATTTATAAAGGAACCAACTGAGAAGGTTCTGCATAAGATAACTTCAACTTGTAAAATAAGGACCACCCTAAAATATATATATATATATATATATATATATATAATATATATATATATATATATATATATATATATAATATATATATATATATATATATATATATATATATATATATATATATAATATATATATATATATATATATATATATATATATATATATATATATATAATATATATATATATATATATATAATATATATATATATGCTGCTTTTAATGAAGTATTCTTTAGCAGCAGTTTGAGCTGTACATACAAACAACTATTACTAAAACTTCCTTTAATTTATTAGATTATCTACAGGGAATTTTATAAACTATTTTAAAAGTGGGATGAGCTTGAACTTAAATTTAATACATAATGATAAAAAAAAATGTTAAAAATTAAGTTAAAGACAACTAAGATGTATGTTTTTCTATTCTAAAAATATGCTTTAAATATTTTACAGACATATATTTTTATTACAATTTTTTCAGTCCCATTTATTTTGTTATAAATAAGTTTAACCCCCTTTTTAGCAAAAATTTGATTTTTGTGTTAAAAATACCATATGTACAGGATATTGGCACAAAATGGGTTAACTGTCATACTTATCAAAAAACACAGGTAGAATGAGTATAAAAATTACTGTGATCTTAAGACATTAAAAATTCTTGTATTCAACATACTTCTTTAGTAAGAGTATTGACATAAAAAGATGAATCATATTCCCAAGTTTTGCATGGGATAGTTTTGTTTTTATTGATAATGACATCATCATCCACAACAAATGTTTCATACATGTGGCAGCGACTTGGTGAAAGAGAGCCTTCAAAAATCTCCAAAGGCAGTGCAGAATTTCGCCACTGGCTCACTGTCCAGTTCAGACCACCTGGACGAGCACACCAAACATCTTGTTTAGGAGCAAAAAAAGGAGTACTCAGGTTGTAAAAAGCAGTTGGTGTGCCACGGAGGCAAGTTAGTATGAAAATCAACCGCTGCCAAGGCCCATATTTTCCAATTACATCAGTTACATCATGAACAACTGTAACCTACAATGACAAAATGATACTAGTTACAACAATGCAATATAGAAATAAGCACTTTCTGTAAATGGTAGCGATGTGTCTAATATATTATACACTGAGTGGCTGAATTATTATTACCACTTGGCCATTTTAAGCAAAACAGCTATCCAGCAAATATTACTGATATTAGAAGGTCAAATTGGTAGTATAAAGGAAAGCTGAAATCATGCAGAGACAAACAAAATGCATTGCTCAAGAATTAATATGTAAAAGACATGGTCTTTAAATATGAAGTAATCACAGGTGCTTGAAGAAGTAGTGTGAGCATCGGCAAAATGGCTGCAATTACAAATTATTCTAGGGTATCTAATGTTTACAGAAAGTAGCTCAGTAGGCAAAAACCAGATCTTATCTAAAGGTGTTGAAGACCCAAGCCACCCGACTCACCCTTGGGTACGAGCAACAGGATGAGTGGCAGGTTTTCTAAAGGTGTGTAGTTGTCAATAGCTATTTATTGCTTGAGCTAAGCAGAGAATTGAGAGACTTGTTCAGTCCAATAGAAGGGCAAAACTAGGCAAAATGCAGACAATTTGAATCTGAGACCAAGTCAGATATCCTTTTAATGTGCAGCCTGTAGTACAATATACCATATGGGTTGAAGCGAAGCAGAAGTACTAACCAGGTGATCATAATAATTTAGACTCTCAGAGTCAGAGTACATAATTTTTAACTACTTTTAGAATCTATAAACTAATAGTTAATCAACTATTTATAAATTTGCAATAAGTAAAATTGCAATTTCACTGGTCTAGCAGAACATGACATTTTTAATTTTACCTTTAATTCATTAATAGTTAATATACTAATATAAGTCAATTATTATCTTATTAGCTACACTGTTAAAAGTATTGTTTTATACATTACTAATAAATTAATAATGAATTTTGACCATTAATAGGTAAATGTAGTTCTCTGTGAATAGAAAAATACTATAAAACATATGAATTTATTAAAAGAACAGCTTAAACATAAGTAGTTACATTTAAAAATATCTGATATTTTAGAACTCCATAAAGTTAATTGTTAATTTGGTTGATAAAAAGAATTTCATGAAGTGCTAAGTGACAGAGATAGTAAAGATTCAAAGTTATTGGAGAACAGAGATCCTTTTCAAAGAATGGTTTAACAGATGTTAGAGATCTCTGTCTCCCTTTTCTCTAGTCACACTTGAAAAAGGAATAGGTGCAGAATAAAACTTAAATAAAACTTCTTCCTTCAATATATGAAGAAGAAAAAACAGATTTATATATAAAAGTATGCATTAAAAGAATTTGTAACAATAAAGTTAACTTAAACATATTAAACAATGAACATAAAATAAACAACAAAAATGTAAAGTACAAATATAATTTTAAATCTTAAAGATTACGCCTAAACAAAATATGAACAAAAAAACAGAGAAATTGTAGAAGTTGACACAAGACAAAATTTTATACTTTTACCTGATCTGGCCTGACACTAGCAGAGCCTCAATATTTTTCAAATATAAAACTCAAGCCCAAAACTCAAATTTGCAATAAGTAAAATTGCAATTTCACTGGTCTAGCAGAACATGACATTTTTAATTTTACCTTTAATTCATTAATAGTTAATATACTAATATAAGTCAATTATTATCTTATTAGCTACACTGTTAAAAGTATTGTTTTATACATTACTAATAAATTAATAATGAATTTTGACCATTAATAGGTAAATGTAGTTCTCTGTGAATAGAAAAATACTATAAAACATATGAATTTATTAAAAGAACAGCTTAAACATAAGTAGTTACATTTAAAAATATCTGATATTTTAGAACTCCATAAAGTTAATTGTTAATTTGGTTGATAAAAAGAATTTCATGAAGTGCTAAGTGACAGAGATAGTAAAGATTCAAAGTTATTGGAGAACAGAGATCCTTTTCAAAGAATGGTTTAACAGATGTTAGAGATCTCTGTCTCCCTTTTCTCTAGTCACACTTGAAAAAGGAATAGGTGCAGAATAAAACTTAAATAAAACTTCTTCCTTCAATATATGAAGAAGAAAAAACAGATTTATATATAAAAGTATGCATTAAAAGAATTTGTAACAATAAAGTTAACTTAAACATATTAAACAATGAACATAAAATAAACAACAAAAATGTAAAGTACAAATATAATTTTAAATCTTAAAGATTACGCCTAAACAAAATATGAACAAAAAAACAGAGAAATTGTAGAAGTTGACACAAGACAAAATTTTATACTTTTACCTGATCTGGCCTGACACTAGCAGAGCCTCAATATTTTTCAAATATAAAACTCAAGCCCAGCCTAACCTTATAACTTTCAACCCTTAGCATGACTCAAATAATTTTCATTGAAAACCAAGAAGCAGAGCACTATGGTTTTCAACATTACTGAAATTTCGAATGTTTTATATATTTCACTAATATCTATATATAACTTCAATTGTAAAAATGGATCTTGTCTATCCCAGTTTGACACAAATATTTCCAAACTGAGCCTGGAATAGCCTGTGCAGATCTTTAAAGGACTTGTAACTCTCAAGCTGTTTACTACTAGATGTTATCCTCTCCAGCGTAAAATGGAATGGAATAAACTCTCAAAAGTGGGTACAAAGCAGTATTTTCCCAGAAGCTTATAAAACAGGTGATTTAAATGTAAATAATAAATTATCAGAATTTCCAGCCTACCAGTATTATCAAACCTGAAAATCAAACTCTAGTCTCACAGTTTGGCTCTTAATGGTGAATATGTGATCAGTCTACTGGTCACATGGTTCATCACTCTTTCCAAAACAAAAAATAAGAAATTTTTAAGGAATGCTTGTGATCCTTATAAATAAGGATCACAAACACATTTATAGAACAAATTTAATATTTATTTCATCTAAATTACATCAAACAAAATTATTAAATAAATACACAATGCTTAACCTAAACATTTATTATTTAATCAAATGAATGGTATTTGCTTTAACAACATTTATAAAAATATTTAGATATGGGCCAATTTACCTGTGCACAAAAACCAAGTATAAATATATATAGTAATTTTACTACATAATGAATTATCACAATTAAACTTTTGTCATGGAAAAATAAGGAGTTTAAAGGACATCATTGAAATATCAAATGACATCATTGAAATATAAGTAGCCTGGTTTAAACATTTCTAAAATGTGATACATTCAGCAGTAATATTTTTTAAATTATCACAATAATACAATAATTTATTATATTTGAAAACTTAAAACTTCATCGAAAAAAATGAACTTTATTCAAATGATGTCATTGAAATATAAATCGCTTGGCTCTCTATATAAAAGCTGTAAACATTTCATTCACACACTTTTATTCCATTCCTTTCATTCATCACAATACTACAATAATTTACTTTATTTAAATAAAACCATGGCGGTAAACATAACTTAACTCTATGCTTAAAACTTCATCGAAAAAGTCTGCTATAAAATCATGTGTTCTCTATGTAAAATCAACTCATCCTACATCTTAATATGTTTATAGTCTCCATAAGTGAAAATTAGGCTTGTAGAAATCATCAAAGTTTGATGATCATTTAAACTCAAATATATTGTAATTGCATTGTTTCAGAATGTAGATGCACATAAATTAAGCAAAAATAAAGTGGTTTTAGGATGCATACAACAAACACTAAATATAAATTAAAAAGAACTTTAAAAATCACAATTTTGACACAAGATGGTTGACATTGATCATTTAAACTCAAATATATTGTAATTGCGTTGTTTCAGAATATAGATGCACAGAAATTAAGCAAAAATAAAATGGTTTTTGGACGGATTACAACACTAAATGTAAATTAAAAAGTACTTTAAAAATCACGATTTTGACACAAGATGGATGTCATATTTTATTTTAAAGGGGTCACGTGATCTCTTCATATAATATGGGTGTAATTATTATTTTAGTTTTTATTTAAGTAACTACCGAATATATTTTGCTGAAATTTTTTTCATAAATTCGAAATAATTTTTTGTTAAAGAAATTCAGCAATTCTTATACAACTCATCTCACATCTTCATATGTTTACATTCTCCATAAGTGAAAACTAGGCTTCGGTGTAGAAATAATCAAAGTTTGATGATCATTTAAACTCAAATATATTATAATTGTGTTGTTTCAGAATGTAGATGCACAGAATTTAAGCAAAAATAAAGCAGTTTTAGGATGAATACAACACTAAATATAAATTAAAAAGAACTTTAAAAATCACTATTTTGGCTCAAGATGGATGCCATATTTTCTTTTGAAGTGGGTCACATGATCTCTTCATATAGTATGGGTGTAATTATTATTTTAATTTTTATTTAAAAACTACCGAATATGTTTTACTGAAATTTTTTTCATATTTTTTATGGGATAATTTGAATATTTCCTAAAGTTTTCGTTTTAGAAAAATTTCCTAAAGTCATTTTTACAGCAGTTATCGTATTAACGGACAAACAAAATCATAAACACTTTCAACTATGTTGTAAAGTGTTAATAACGAACAGACAGATAGACAGATAGAATGAACAAAGTAATAAACACTTTTCAGCTATGTTGTACAGTGTTAAAAAAACAATTTGTTTAGTAAAATAGTTGTTCATTTTTACTCACACCATAAAAATAAAATAGTTTTTTTTTTTTTGCTCTGATATGAAATCATTAGAAGATGAAAGTAGATGCAGACTAATACTTTTGGACTCTCAACAATGCACTAGAGAATTAATTGAATGGTGCAAGTTTTCCCCCATGAATTTGCCTATTTTAGAGAAATAATTGTAACAGGTGGCACTATGTTCCTAAAGTACCGAGATATGCATGGCAATTGCGAGAATTTTAGAAAAATTGTCAAACTTTTCTTTTTTATTGAATTTTGAGATTGGAGCAAAATATACTCTTTTGCAAAAACAAAAAGAAAAAATAAATGCCCTAAAAAATAATCCGATCATCTCGAAATTTATGATGACATTAGGAAACTTTATCACTCCTTACCTAGATGTATACAAGCATGCATTGCTGCCAAGGAGGGTTTCACCAATTACTGATTTGAAAATTCAATTTGCAATTTCTAACTATTAATGGGTCCTGTGGCCTTGATTTTGTAATCATTTCATTACCTGACATCGGGCATGACATCACGATGCAAGCATTGATTTTTGTGGTAGAATAGAACAGATCAAGATTTTATCTGTACTTTCCTTAAAAAAAGTAGTCACTTGTGAAAAATAGTCGCTTTTTGGCCCTTTTTAGCTAAAAATAGTCGCCTTGGGCGAAAAATAGTCGTGCTGCCTTTTAGTCGCCTGTGGCAGCCCATAATGGACTTGTTCTGTCAGATACTGAAATTTCTCGAATCTTGGAATCAGACTGGACACAGCCATTGCTAATTCCCAGTACCACATTTATTTTCACTACGCACTTGCTTTTAATTACAGCTTCTGCCCAAAACCTAGCTTCTTCACAAAGAGATGTCGTGAATGGAATTAGAATTTACTAAACTTTAGCACTTAGCAGTGGACATTCATATTTCATTGATATCCAAGACTGAGTTAGTTTCATGTTGTCAAATTCTGTTTTTAAACTCCTGTCACAAGACAGTTCAATAAGATTTTCTTTCTCTGCATAGATAAATTGGAAAAGGGTCTCAGCTTTGAATGAATTTAAATCTGTGAAAGCTTCTCCATACCTTATAGAAATATCCTATGGTTCCTCAAAAATAGATTCAAGCTATTGAGTCAAATATGCATTATTGGATGTAACAAACTACAGCAATAGGGGGAAATTATCTTCATAATAATCTGTATTTAATTTTCTTTTCCACAGTATCAAAGTTTTCTGAAAATAAACTTTCTCTGCAAGTTTCAGAATATGTGTGTTGACTGCTTGAAACAAGAAATTCAATGCATTTATGTTTTCTAAAAGATTGCATAAGTATACTCTACTTTTGACAAAAACTTTGTCACTTTTAAGAAGTTTCTAGAGTAATCAGAAGTACAAGTAAACAAAAAGAATTCCGAATATCATCAAAAGAAATGTAGACTGATGTATTATGGAATTATGAATTATTTGGAGCTAATTGTACATAAGTGGCTACCAATAGTCTCCCCATAGCAGAAAGTAAGCTGACGCATGACGTACGTCGCAGATTGATTTGTAACCTCTGCAGACAAATTTTCAGTTGAGAATTTAAAAAAAAAATGTTTCCAAACTATAAGGAGGGTTCAAGTGACGTCACATCCATCTAGCGGAGAAAATCCCAAGTTTCATTTGTACAAACAAAAGCTAAACGTGCACTAGGTTTGTAGTAAAAGTTGCTATTTCTTCAGTTTTTTCCTTAATTAAAAGCCGTTTTTATCTAGAACGTAGGTGTACATTAATATATATTGATTTTATATCAATTGATATTGATGTGCGCATAGCTAGAATAAACTAGAAAGAGTAAAGACATCCGATTTTCTAGCCTTCGTCAAGAATCAGAAAATTTAAAATAACAACGATGTAGTTCGCTGTCAACTCAGAAAAATTTAAATACATTTTATTATTAAAGATAGTTTTTAAATGTATTTACTTTTATGATCAGTATAGATAATCCAGAAGTTTATCGATAAGTTATAAGCTTTTTTTTCTGTTTATATAAAAAACCTTCACAATTTATTGTTTGAATATTTGGAATAATCATATCTCAAAATCATTCTAAAGTTTAATGTTCACAACTATGAAAGTGTGAACTAAGAACATAAGTAGTCCTACATGTATAATAGTAATGTTGATGATTACCATTTGCAATTAAAATACAACAAAATTCTCTGAAAAGAACTACATTTTAAAGCGTCTTTTCTGAGTTTTACTTCCCATGCAGACTTATTTACACAACAATATAATGTTCTCTTACCTTTTATAAAGCATAACTATACATGTTTCATTTTGAAGTTTCCTTGTTACCCAAGCAAATCATTGTCAATATAACTTAGTTTTGTATTAAATATAGTAAAGTAAAAAAGTAAAGAAACATTTAAATTTGTAAAGTAAATACACTTTTAAAATTGTTATTACAAAAGCCACCATTATGAGAGATCAATTTTATTTTTCTGTAGAGATCAATACAAAGTGTTTTCACACTTTATCTTTGTCATCTTGCTGCTCTAAGTCCTTGGACGAGCCGAGTGGTCTGGGCTTTCGACACTTTATCTTTGGATTGGTGTATCAATGGTATTAATAGGGCAATGAATCGAACTATTAAACTTTGTGCAATGATTTTTACAAGTTATCTTTTGCATAAAGCACCACTTTCAGAAATGGCTGTTTTTCTGAAATCTTGGCGAATGATGTAAATTAGAGACAAAATGCTGCAAAAAGTTACAGACACTTTATATATAAACAAGTCATGGTCGAATTAAAAATAAAATATATCAAGCACATCTATAGTCCTTGGACTACCATGTGATATTTGGTTAGTATTTTGTATCAAATATTAGACCAGATCTTAGATTCACAGTAAAAAAGATTACAAATATCATATGTAGGTATGTAACTACATAATTGAGTAAAGGGTACAAAATACTTACATGAAATATAATGCATAAGATTAATGATCAAGTTATTTCTCTATTTAACATCTGCATAATAATTTAGCAACAGTTTCAAATGAAACAGCTATAGAAACAAAGATAAAATATTGATAACAAAATAGAAAAGCAGGTTTTGTGATGCAGATATGTTGCATTATTAAAAATGTGTTTTAGTTTGAAAGCTGAAAAAAAATTATTTCAATTGATTTGCCTGTTTTCATGATGATATTATTTACTTAACAATATGTAACTTATTTTTACATACCCTACAAGACATAATACACTCTATAGGGTGAGTCAGAACTCTTGGGCCAAACTTTGATAAATCACATCTAAACAAGCAATTTTTGTCATACAAAGCAGGGTTGTAACGCAAGAGGTGAACCGCTAGACATTGCTGACATTGAACACAGTGACGACAGCGTCAGAACTAGCCAAGGTTTAAGCTGAGTTTAAAATTTCTTTAGCAGAAAAGCTAAAACCTATTGCTTCATTTTCGCATTTTGGATAGTCTATTAGCATTTTGTGAAAAATTCGATAGTTGCGGAAACATTGGAACTAGCGAACGAACCTCAACTTGCAATGCCACTGTTATTCTCTTGTAAAGTAATCAAAAATAATTATTTTGTTTGCAGACGACTTTTATGTACTTGTGGCAACAGCTTTAAATTGTTTATTCTAGTTGATAGAATTTTGGTTAAAAAAAGGTAGAAAGAATAAAAGAGCAAAAGAAATAAACGCATAAAGTGGTGGTTTTTCACACTCATCGTCATTTCTACCGTGGATTGTAGAAGGAATGACTGATTTTACAAATTAGGAAAAGGCGGATATGTATTTTATGTATGATGCTGTGGACGGGAATGCTCGAAAAGCTCAAAGACTATACCTGGGGTGTTTCCAGACAAGATGCATGCCAGACCGAAAAATCTTTCAGTGATTGCATCAGTATCTGTGTAAAACGGACTCCTTTGTCAGCAGCATGCATGATACAGGATGTTCCAGGAGTGTGAGGGCACCACAAGTTGAAGAGAACATTCTGCAGAAGGTTGAAGATCGTTCGGAAAGCAGCATGCGAGCACTATGCCTTAAATGTGTCTCAAAGAATGTTTTGCCGAGTATTACGGAATGAAAGATTACATCCCTACCATACACAGAAAGTGCAAGCCTTGACACCTTCAGATTATCAGCCACGTGTCGATTTTGCATGCTGGTTTCTGCAACAGATGGCAGCACAGCCTGATTTTAGTGCACATGTTTTATTCATGGACGAATGCACCTTTATTTGTGAGGGCATTTTTAATATGCACAATTTTCATGTGTGAGCATCTAGAAATTCACAAGCCACATGTCCACATTCCTTCCAGCAGTGTTTCTCTGTTAATGTTTGGGCTGGAATCGTCCATGATCATTTGATTGGCCCATATCTTCTACCATGCCGACTGGATGGCAGAACATACCTCCTATTTTTACAGGAAGTATTGCCACAGTTACTGCAACATGTTCCTGCCAACATTAAAGCATGTATGTGGTTCCAACACAACGGAGCACAGCCCCATTTCAGCGTGAATGTACGGCACACCTTAGATGCTACATTCCCAGGGCAATGGATTGGTCGGGGTGGTCCCATAGCTTGGCTGGCATGATCGCCTGATCTCTCCTGTCTCGACTTCTTCTTATGGGGCCATATGAAAAGTCTCATCTACGATAGCTCCATCGACTCTAACAAGGACCTTGTTCCTAGGATTGCTGTTGGTGTTGTCCAAGATATGCTGGGTGTTTTTGCTAATGTGCGCCACTCGCTACATAGCTGGTGTGAAGCCTGCATTACTGCTGGTGGTCTCATTTCATGAGCTACCACATAGCGGTTCACCTCTTGCGTTACAACCCTGCTTTATATGACAAAAATTGCTTGTTTAGATGTGATATTTATCACCCCTTAAAGTTTGGCCCAAGAGTTCTGACTCATCCCATATTATAAATAAATATATATATATATATATATAAAAGTATCGTAATAAGCCAGAATATTCAAAACGCTGCATAATTTTCAGAGCTATGACTATTTTGCATATGCATATATAGTATTTATCCATGCTAAATCAATCTATGTTATGTTTATATTTGGGCAGATAAGATATTTTTTATTACTAAAATTATAAGCAACAGTTTAACTAATTTATGCATGTTTTCTAAACTCCATATTTAAGAATGAAAGTTTTTCATTTTGTTACTGATAACTTAAGTATATGAATTTTATAAAAATGATCCAAATATAAACACTATAGCATATCACATATGGTGATACTTTCAAAAATGTTTATTTTCTTGATATCTCGAAAAATGATGCCAATTGAGATAAAAAGCTGTAAAATGTTACAAAAACTTTATACATAAACAAGTCAGACTCAAATTAAAAAAAAATGTATCAAGCATATCTATAGTTCATGGCCTACCATATGGTATTTAGTTTATATTTTTGCATCGAATATTACACGAGATCTTAGATTCACAGTATAAACGATTAGAGTTATAATACGAGGCATGTTTTTTAAGTAAGTACCGTTTTGGAATTAAAAAAAGACGTGCAAAGATATCGCAATAATTTTATTTCTACATGAAAGCCTGTACCTTAATCTACTTTTCTACATAATTTCCGTGAATATTGAGGCACTTGTCATAACGTGGCACCAGTTTTTGAATACCCTCCTCATAAAATTCTGCCGCCTGACTTGTTAACCACTGTATCACAACTGTTTTGACTTCGTTATCGTCTTGAAGACGCTGACCACCCAGGTGTTTCTTCAAGTGCAGGAACAAATGGTAGTCGCTGGGCGCCAGATCAGGGCTGTATGGAGGATGATCTAGAGTTTCCCATTTAAAAGATTTGATGAGATCCTTGGTCCGATTAGCCACATGTGGACGGGCATTGTCATGCAGCAAAACGATACCCTTACTCAACTTGCCACGTCTTTTGTTCTGGATTGCACGACGCAGATTGTTCAATGTCTCACAATAAGACGCTGCATTGATTGTCTCATTACGAGGCAGAAACTCCACTAGCAATACTCCTTTTTTGTCCCAAAAAACTGTGCACATGATTTTCCGGGCAGAAATTGTTTGCTTAAACTTCACTCTTTTGGGTGATGATGAATGTCGCCATTCCATGGATTGTTGTTTTGATTCTGGTGTGACGTAGGCCACCCATGTTTCGTCACCAGTAACAATTTGGTCTAAAAAATCTTCACCTTCATTGTGGTACCGCTCAAGGAAAGTCAATGCACTGCCTAAACGTTGGGTTTTGTGCAAATCCGTCAACATTTTTGGAACCCAACGTGAACACAATTTCCGGTAATTCAAGTTCTCGGTCACAATGCGATACAAAACACTACGAGAATATTGAGGAAACCAGTCGCACATTGATGAAATTGTAAAGCGTCTGTTTTCTCTCACCTTTTCTTCCACTTTCTGCACCAAATCTTCATTAAAGACCGAAGGACGCCCACTCCGT
Organism: Amaurobius ferox; assembly: GCA_951213105.1. NCBI lineage: Eukaryota > Metazoa > Arthropoda > Arachnida > Araneae > Amaurobiidae > Amaurobius > Amaurobius ferox. The sequence continues at coordinate 172,152,454 of OX578135.1, read as the reverse complement.
TCTTCATCATGCACATTTGTGCGGCCATCTTTAAATGCTCTCACCCATTTCCTTACCATTCCATCACTCATAATGTTTTGTCCGTAAACTTCACAGATCTCACGATGAATATCGATCGGTTTTACGCCTTTAGCACTAAGAAATCGTATAACAGCCCGTACTTCACAATCGGCGGGACTCACGATTGTCGGAGGCATCTAAAACACTCAGTAAACAACGTATACAATGAAGAATCAGACTGTAATGGCGTCAGTGCGTAGACAAGAGATGTAGGTAACCAGCGCGCATGCGCGGAACGCCGACCGTAGCGCTGCGGCGGCGGAATCGCAAAACGGTACTTACATAAAAAACATGCCTCGTATTAGGTTTGTAGCTACAGAAGTAAGTAAAATGTCAAAATACTTACATAAAATATAATGCATAAGATTAAAGATCAAGTTATTTCTCTGTTTAACATATGCATAATAATTTAGCAACAGTTTCAAATGAGACAGCCATAGAAACAAAGATGAAATATGGAGCACCAAATATAATAAAATTGAAAAGAAGATTTTGCGATACAGATGTGTTGCATTATTAAAAATGTGTCATAGTTTGAGAGCTGAAAATAAAATGATCTCAATTGATTTGCCTGCTATTATGAAAATGCTATTTACTTCACAATATACATAACTGTTTTACATTCCCTGCAATACATGGTGTACTATATTATACATATAAAAAAGTATTGTAATAAGCTAGAATATTCAAAATAAAATTTTTGGTTTATTTACATGTGCATATTTTGAGCAAACTTGAACATGATTCATCATTTTGAGTGCTACGTCTGTTACACATATACGTATATAGTATCTATCCATGCTATTGCAATGAATGTATATTTTGTTTATATTTGGATATATATGAAAATTTTGTTACTCAAATTATGAGCAACAATTTGACTAATTTATGCATGTTTTCTAAACTCCAAATTTAGAAATGAAAGCTCTTCATTTTGCTACTGATAGCCTAAGTATCATATGACTTTTGTAAAAACGATTCAAATATAAACATAACACTACAGCATATGGCAACAATTTCAACAATGATTGGTTTTCTTGATATCTCGACAAATGATGTCAATTGAGACAAACTGCTGAGAAAAGTTACAAGAACTTTATACATAAACAAGTCAGGGTCAAATTATAAAAAATGCATGTTTTCTAAACTCCAAATTTAGAAATGAAAGTTCTTCATTTTGCTACTGATAGCCTAAGTATCATATGACTCTTGTAAAAATTATTAAAATATAAAAATAACACTACATATGGCAACATTTTCAATAATGATTGGTTTTCTTGATATCTCGACAAATGATGCCAAATGAGACAAACTGCTGAAAAATGCTTCAAGAACCTTATACATAAACAAGTCAGGGTCAAATTAAAAAAAATGTATCAAACACATCTACAATCTGTTTCCTGCCATGTGATATTTGGTTTATATTTTTGTATCGAATATTAGATGATATCTTAGATCCCCAGTAAAAAAGATTACAGATATAATATATAGATATACAACTACATAATTGAGTAAAATTGATTCAAGAACCTTATACATAAACAAGTCAGGGTCAAATTAAAAAAAATGTATCAAACACATCTACAATCTGTTTCCTGCCATGTGATATTTGGTTTATATTTTTGTATCGAATATTAGATGATATCTTAGATCCCCAGTAAAAAAGATTACAGATATAATATATAGATATACAACTACATAATTGAGTAAAGAGCACAAAATACTTACGAAAAATATAATGCATAAGATTAAAGATCAAGTTATTTCTCTATTTAGCATATTCATAATAATTTATCTACAGTTTCAAATGAAACAGCCATAGAAACAAAGATAAAATATTGAGCACAAAATAGAAGAGCAGATTTTATGATGCAGATAGGTTGCATTATTAAAAATGTGTTATAGTTTGAAAGCTGTAAAAGAATGATCTCAATTGATTTGCCTGTTTTCATGAAGATGTTATTTACTTAACAATATGTAACTCATTTTACATACCCTACAAAACATAATAAACTATATATTAAATAAAGCAGCAAGCCAGAATATTCAAAACAAAATTTTTGGTTTATTTAGATACATATTTTAAGCAAACTAGAACATGATTCATAATTTTTAGAGCTATGACTGTTTTGCATATGTGTATAAGGTATTTATCCATGCTATTACAATGAATCTATGTTATGTTTATATTTGGGCATATAAGATATTTTTTTGTTACTAAAATTATGAGCAACAGTTTAACTAATTTATGCATGTTTTCTAAACTCCAAATTTAAGAATGAAAGTACATTCATTTATTACTGATAACTTTATCATATGACTTTTATAAAAATGATCCAAATATAAACATAACACTATAGCATATTGTGACACTTTCAGAAATAATTGTTTTCTTGATATCTCGACAAATAATAGTAATGTAGATAAAATGCTGCAAAAAGTTACACAAACTTTATACATGGGCCAACGGCCGTACCGTGCTGAAAACACCGGTTCTCGTTAGATCACCGAAGTCAAGCAGCATCGGGCGCGGTTAGTACTTGGTGGGTGACCACCTCGGAACACCGCGTGCTGTTGGCCATCTCGGGTGCGGTATCCCCGTGGTTTGCGCGCTAGATTTGCACGCTACCACAAATGCCACCGTGTTCATGCGGAGTACGATCACGTTAAACATGTGGGTCCGTAAGTCCTTCCGAGAGGTTGGTGGTAGGGGAAGGAGGGTACGGTCCCTGTGGATGCCTCCCCCACTGGGTTCCGGTCTAAATTGGGTGGCACTTCCCGGCCGTCCATACAGTTACCTTACACCTTTCTGGTAGGTCGGACGGTCTGGGTCTCAACAACAACAACAAACTTTATACATAAACAAGTCAGAGTTAAATTTAAAAAAATGTATCAAGTACATCTACAATTTGCAGCTGTGTGATATTTGGTTTGTATTTTTGCTTCAAATTAGATGAAATCTTTGAATCACAGTAAAATATATTATACAGATATTCAGTTGCATAACTAAGTAATGCTTACAAGATACTTGCATTAAATATCATGCATCAAGTTATTTCTCTGTTTAACATATGCCCAATAATTTAGCAACAGTATCAAATCAAACAGTCATAGAAACAAAAATAAAATATAATAAAATAGAAAAGCAGATTTTGTGATGCAGATATGCTGTATTATTAAAAATATGTTATAGTTTGAGAGTTGAAAAAGAACAATCTGAATTGATTTGCCAGTTTTTATGAAGATATCATGTACCTAACACTATGTAGTTCATTTTTACATTCCCTACAACAAGGCACTCACTCTATGTATAGGAAAAGTATTATAATAAGTCAGTATATTCAGAAATCAAATTTTTGGTGTATTTGAAAGTATATGTTTTGAGTAAACTTGAGCACGACTCATCATTTTCTGTGCTACACATGTTAAATATATGCTATGTTTATATTTTAGGTATATAAGAAATTTATTTGGTATTTGAATTATGAGCAACAGTTTGTCGTATTTATACATTTCTTCTTAATTCCAAATTTAAAAAGAAAGTATACTTTATTTTGCTACTGATAATTCAAGTATCATATGACTTTCATAAAGATTCAAATATAAACATAGCACTATAGCTGAAGAATTATAGGATCATGAAATTAGTATGAGGTAATTTACTCTAATACTGATTAGATTTTGGTACATACAAGAATAAAAATTAACCCTTTCTTTACAGCGGTTCTTAAAAATTGAAGGAAGGAAATAACAGAATAAATATGCACAACTATATTTAGCAAATGGTTGTTTCCAATGTAATTTTCCTAATTAATCCAAAGCAAGTAATTCCAATATGCTGAGATAAATTGTTTGCTACAGTTTTTATTTTAATAAAGTTTTCTTAACCTCTTACATTTATATCACCCGAAAGGTAAACTTAATGTTCACACCTGCAATCCTTTTCATCCACAATAAAGACAATTGTTATAAATATCTTTGAAACACATAACATAACTCTTATGTGTATAATATTCGAACCATCCATGAAGGACGAATTTAGGAGCCCATACTATAAAATTATCATTTCACTATTTTGTAATGAAAATATGAATTTAAATACAATTTAAAAAACCAAGCTCATCATTTTAATTTTGCAATAAAGTGTACTTGATATTACTAATCTTATCCCTGAAAATAGATTTTTAACACAAATAAGTTAACTCCTCATTTCAAAGGAAAATTAATGGTAAACAATTATGGAAAACAGTATCAAACATACACAGTATATTTAACACTAGCCGCCTTCGGCAACCAACCTGTTTGCTACTCTTGAAAATTCTGACCGTCGCAACTCGCTGGTGCCATAATCCGTGAAGTTAACAAAGTTTGTTTTAGTTTAATGACATTAAAACCATAATTCAATTATTTAAATTTTTTAATGACCATATGCGAAGCTTTTAATTCCATCATTTAAAATATAATGTAATTTTCTAATAAATATGATAATTTGACTCTGTATACTGTTACCACCACCCAATGTATACAATACATCACCATAATTCTATCCACCATAATTCAATCATTTAAATTTTATAATGACCATATGATAAACTCTTAATTCCATCATTTAAAATATAATGTCATTTTCTAACCTGATGCATAAATGCACCGCAACAATCTCCATAACTTTCTTTTAATTTATTTTTTTCTACATGGAAACACCGTGCATCTGCGTGCACATGTGTCTGCGCCCACATGTGTGTGCACATGTGGGTACCCAACAAACCACTAGTAAAATAATTTATGGCTGCTTTGCTTTATCTTTAGTAACGCTATTAGTTGAGTACATGAGGTATTTATAGGTATCAAAATATCTAAAATCAGGGCATATATCCAAAGTTTCTTTGTAGAAGTTGCTTTCGTAAGGATCTCCACCTCCAATTTTGTCAATTTAAGCTCAATATAATCTTTTATATTCTACATACAGCTACAAAAAGTAAGTCATCCTATGTTATTCAATGGCGATTTTGCTGTTACTTGTACAAAGCAGTGGTTGCTATGGGATCATTATTAAAGGAGTGTGACATAGGTGAATCCTCTCTATACCTGCAAAACAAATGCCTATCACCTATCCCATCCCCTAATAATCTCTCTATATTAAAAACAAGAAAGATCAATCACGCATAAAGCATTGATTATGAAACACTTTCCAACAACAATGCAATTTTATTTAAACATCTTTAAAATGCAATACATTCAGAAGTAATATTTTTAAAATAATCACAATACTACAATAATTTATTATATTTGAAAACTTAAAACTTCATCGAAAAAAATGAACTTTATTCAAATGACGTCATTGAAATATAAATTGCCTCGCTCTCTATGAAAAAGTAGTAAAAATTTCATTCATAAACATTTATTCTATTCATTTTATTCATCACAATACTACAATAATTTATTTTACTTAAAAACTTAAAACCATGGAGGTAAATGCAATTTAACTCTGTGCTTAAAACTTAACCGAAAAAGTCTGCTATAAAATAGTCTGTTCTCTATGTAAAATCAATGACTGTTTCATTCATATCAGCTATATTGCAGACTACAGAGTTAAATAATTTTGCGTTAAAGAAATTCATCAATTCTTATACAACTCATCTTACAACTTGATGTGTTTACAATCTCCATAAGTGAAAATTAGGCTTTGTTTTAGAAATAATCAAAGTTTGACGATCATTTAAACTAAAATATATTGTAATTGCGTTGTTTCAGAATGTAGATGCACAGAAATTAAGCAAAAATAAAGTGGTTTTAGCAGAGGCATAGCTGTCTCTGTAGCGCCTTGGAGCGAATCTTGCTCAATCGCCCCTAAACCTCCCCCCAAGCAAGGTCCATCCTCAGTGACTCATACAAAAGTAGCAGAAAAGATACAACTACAGTACACAACTGTCCTGTTACGCTTTTACGTAAGATTTACTCTACCTCACACCCTAAGATGTTTCACATCAAAACAATAATTTCACATTATTTGTTATATCTTTAAATAATAAATTAAGTCAAGGTCTTACCTAAACTGCATTTAATACATTAATATAATGGAAATATTACAAGAAGGTTAATATGGCATATTGGAATATTGTTCTAAGCCAAAAACATGTGCCCCTAGATGCTCTATACCAGCATTTCCCAACCTGGGATACATACGTACCCCTGGGAGTATATGTAAGGATAATTGCAGATATTTCATCAATGGCGATTTTAGCAAATTGATGGTTTTTTAAACCAGATTTTTTTTCTTTGATACTTGGGACAAAAACTAAATTTAAAATTCTACTTTTATGAAATCAAATCCATATTCTAAATATAAATTCAAATACAAATAATTCAGTTTTTTGTCACCTACTTTTGTTTCAACTATCTCACTTCACATAATTTTGTTAAATTAAAAAATTAATGTCCCTTCAATACAGTTTAAGAAGACCTGCTACTTACTTCCATAATAGTTGGTTACTTACTGCTCCCGACAAAGCGTGATTTATTACACTTCAGAAACCAACATATTATTCTCAAAATTTTTTGAAGCCATTTGTAATAATGTACTTTCGTTTTTAAACAGTTCTGTCAGTTTTTGCATACATATACGTTATTGATATTTTAAAAAGTGTAACAGTTTTTGTATCTATTCTAAGAAATTTTAAAGTAAAGATCTAAGTATAATACATATTTTATTCCCAAAATATAACATCCTTATGTTATTTTTAAAACTTGTAAAGTGAATTTTCGTTTATAGGAAATCAAATTTATAACAAGTGCAATATTTACTAAATTGAAACATATAGGAGGGGTAGGGGTTCAAAGGAAAGATACCTACTGAATCAGTGGGTCAGTTGAAATATGTGGACAGGTCAATTAGGGGGGTTCAATTGAGAGAAATTGACAATCAGAAGGTACAATTGAATGAAATTAATAGTTAAGGGGTACTCGGGTGTAAAGATTTGGGAACCATTGTTCCATACAGTCAATGCATGTATGAGAACAACCATGCTTCTAGATTTGGTTATTTAACAGTTGTTTCTTCTAATTTAATACATAATAATGATTTTCATTTAAGGAACAAAGTAGAGAGGAAAAAGATATTTATTTTAAAAATGCATGAAAATACAACGTTCAGAAATGTTAAATATTAATTACTCACTTCACTGTCTTGAGTAATAGAACCGTTAGCAGAAAATTTTCTATCTGTCTCCATTTTAGCCATAGCCGGAAATAAATATTTTATACTTTAAATGAGAAATCAAAGTAAAGTAACCTACGGAAAGTTGATATCAGCATATTTGTAGAAACATTAGAAATAGAAAGATGATAATCAATAGAATTGGAAATTAACCAATAAGTTGTTTATAAATTTTAAAATTTTAGTAGGTAAAGCGGCAGAAAAGGGTTCTCGTTAAAAGACTAACACAAGACTAAATATTGCAATTTAGCGGCGAATTGACAGAAACGTGAATAAACAAAGCAGCCGATTTGTGAATGGTGATGTGAAATATGAATGATTCGCGCATGCGTGAGGTCATGAATCGTTCTTGCTCAATTTTAAAATCATTTTGTTACTACTAGAGTCTCCAGACACACTGGCTATAAAAAAAGTGATGAGAGCCTTGGCATGAAAATGAACAATGAACTAAGTAGAGTTACTCAAAATCTCGCCAAGATCTCAAAATCTTGCCAAGATTTGTGTGTGGTTGTCATTCCAGTCGTGACTGACAATGCTAACAAAACAGACAGCTATGGCTCAAAACGATGATGGTTTTACATGACTGCGATTAACTTCGAAGCTTTCTAACTACGGCCCACGAAAGGAATTTTATAAGCCACGTAAACAGCTTACAGTTATTGAGTGAATTTTAGCACATAATAAAAAACAACCGGTTTTTGAAGGAACATGAGTCAAATCATTAACTCATTTATTATAAAGAGAAGCATAAAATTATTCTGAAAATAATTATGAATAAGATTATGAAATTATGTAGTAATTATGTAGCAAAAATGAAAAAAAAACAAGTTGCTTCGAGAACTAAATGAAATAACTGAAAAACATACAACAACTAACAACTAAAACAACTAAACTCAAACAATTAAAAAAAATCATATTTTTTAAATTTATGTGAAAAATATCAGAAGAAAAGGCTAAAAAATAATCAAAATAAAGAAACGGCAAACAACCGGTTTCGGAAAACTACCTGAACTACTTCATCAATTAAATTCAAATAACTTTTGATCAAACTACTTTTTAAATATCAATGGATTAAAAGCTGCGAAATTAAGAAGAATATAACAATAAACGAAGGAAGTAACTGGTTTAGAAAGTTATATGAGATATCTTCATCAATTACATTTATATAAACTTCGATCAAACTGCTTTAAAAATACCAGTGAATAAAAGGCTGCATAGTTAAGAGAAATAAAATAAATACTGAAGGAAAACAACTAGTTTAGGAAGCTATATGAGCTAGCTTCATCAACTAAATTCACACAATGTTCGATCCAACAACAGAAAAATATTATTTTTTTTTCTTTTTCCCCCCTAGGCTAACAGGTCAGTCACGCTTATGTACATTTTGAATTCGGCTGACTTGAGTTAATACATAGGAATACCATTTAATTTCGTTACATAACATACACAGTTAATTTCAAGAATTGAATAATACTACTTTTGAAAATTGTCATTATTGCTCTATAGGAAATGATGCTATACTTTCGAATAAATCATGTTCTAATCACACGAAATACAAAATAAAACATTCTTAATTCTGGTTTTTGCATAATGCATCTACACATAAAATGCCATAGAGATACGTACGTTTATTTTTGAGATATTGTATCCAAACCTCACAAACACCACACACATGCAGACAGACATATTTCCAAAGCTGTTCGACACGCATCAGGGGGCCGGTCACTCATCCTGTACCCTAGGGTGAGTCGGGTGGTCTGGGTCTCAAGCATTCAGGGGATCTTAAAACGTACTCTCCTGCCAACATTTTGAATTCGAAATGTTTCGGGTAAACAATATTTTTTGTGATATTTTATGAAAGTAAAAATATTAATTGTGATCGTATAGCAATTACATTTTCTACGTGGTCGTATAGTAATTACATTTTGTTGCATTAGGTCGTATAGTAATCACATTTCGTTAAAAAGGGGTCGTATAGTAATCACATTTTGTTAAGGGGTTTGTATATATTAATTAAGTTTTGTTCAAGGGTCATATAAAAATTTCGTTTCGTAAAAAGGGATCGTATAGTAATTACGCCTAATTTAGGCGATCGTATAGTAATTACGTTTAATTAAAAAGGATCGTATGGTAATTGCGTTTTGTTAGAAGGTCAGATAAAAATTACATTTTGTTATGGGGAATCATTCAGTAATTAAGTTTTATTAAGATAGATCATATAATAATTACATATTGTTAATGAGGATCATATAGTAATTACATTTTGTTAAGGGGATCATATAGTAATTACGTTTTGTTAAGGGGGATCGTATAGTGATTTCTTTTTGTTCAAGGGTCATAAAGAAACTAATAATACTGATTGAGATATGTGTGCGGTTTGCGTATGTTTGCGAATTTTATGAACACAATTGCTGCAAGCGGATGGGAGAATATATTTTACAAAACTTTATATATCCCGTCACGTGTTAACGTCTAGTAAATCTTTAATCTCCAATGAACGTTTAACTTTTCGCCATCCTGATACAATAATAAAAATAATCTTATGGATCCAACAAATTACCAAAATTCTATATTATGGGGGAAAAAATTTCAAATTAGAGATTATATTTTATTTATATATTTATAATATTGAAGTTTTTGGTACTGATTAAAATAAACACACCAAATTTAATGAAAACCGGTTAATGATATCGAGATATACTGCGTTGAAGTAAAAATAGGGAACTTTTCGAAAATCAGTCGACCCCTTACGAATTGAAATAGTTCTACGAATTTTCATTCGAATCACTCAATTTGTTCGAAAATATCCTGTATCAGCACAAATGGAAAATATCATTCGTAATCAGGGATGATCAAAACAGATAGTTCCATTAAATTTCGAGAGCCATTAAATTTCGAAATGTTTATGGTTTTTTATTTCATATCCGCTCTTAACAAAAATATAAATTTACATATCTCAAATTTATACATCGTACCCATTGAATCGAAATAAAAATATTAAAGAAGTAAAATTTAAATTAGCATAATTGAAAAAAAAAATTAGAGAATAATTAAGTAATTGGAAATTTTTAATAAAAGTATATAAACTTGAATAACATATTATGTTAAAGATACTTTTTGTAGAAAAAAACGAAAAATGCCTCCTTCATACGGCATGTTAATCTTTAAATTGTAAAAATAAATTTTAAACCACGATCAAAACAATGAAAAGGCGATTGCTTAAATGTCAAATCTGGCAATCGCAAACGCAAAAGCGTTCTCCCATAGCCAACCAAATCTATATGGAGATGCTAGTCATTTTGTTGACCTATCTTACGCAAACACTAGATGGATAACGCTTCATCTCCCCTCCTTCCCTCGTGTTTCGGAGCACAAAACCGTTCGATTGAACGTGGTTATACGCTGTATGAGTTCATGCGTGGGCGCCCCCCCCCCCTATTATTATTACTACTACTACTACTACTACTATACTCCATTCTATGTGCTGCGAAAAATTCCAGCCAGCAGAAACAGACGAAATATCTTCCAGTAAACGGGATCAGCGGCTTGTCTATGGTATTAATATTTATTTATTCAATAAACATACCAGTTCAAACATAAAAAAAATATGATGTGGACAGCACATGACTTTCCTTATATAATGCAATGAATTTACTACTTTTACAGTTAAAAAAAATGTTATTCTTATAGTAGATACTCATATTCTTTCCAAGATATTGAATTTTCTTCAATTAGTCGTCATTATCATTGATTTAGCGTCATTTTTATCCATTTGGCGAGATTTTCGTTACTTTGGCAGCATTTTAAAATGTCGCCAAGTTGGCGACATTCTGCTAAATTCGTTGCCAAAATCTCGCCAAGCGTTATGGACCGAGAAATAAGTTATTCTTACAGCAGATAAATGACTATTGGCGTTCAAATACAAAAGTATTACTCAAAGTATCTTTTCTCGTGAATGGAACGCCTTAGATCCACGAGAATGATGTCAACAAATTTATCGCATGATATTAAATATGAAAAATGAACATGTTTCTCAACAGTTAATATTCTTTTTTAATTTATGGGATTTTTTGATAAATTTATTTGAAAAATGTACAATATCTCGAGAACGGTTTATGCTAGCGTTCTAAAGTTTATGTCAATCATTTTCTAAGGAAAAATTACATAAAAAATGTCTATTTACGCTAACTTTATTAAAGGTTTTGATTTTTTGATGATTTTTTCAAAATTTCACTCGAAAATTTAGGGGGGTTCTGAACATTCGATTATGTTTTAAAACAACAGGCTTCCAGTATTCACGGATTGTGATTTTTGTAGCAAATTTCATTCGAATCGCTCCATTCGTTCGTGAGATATCGTCTCCACAGACTCACACACACACACACAGACATCACTTCAAAAATGTTCGATTCGTGATCAGGGATGCTTGAAACGTGCTCTCCCGTCGAAAACTCGACCCCGTCACAATACTTTCCTTATACATTATGTATATAAGGAAAGTAATAAAGAAATAGGTTGATTATTTTCTTTCAAAATGATTAAAAAAATAATCAATATAATTAGAAAATAGGAAAAATGCAAAAATCTCAATACATTTGAATAGAGCTACAATTACAACGGAGTTCCATCCACTCCCAAAATTTCAAAGGGCCCCTAAATTTTGTATGTGATAAAAACTGTAAGCAAAAATAATTTTTAATTAATTTAAAACTATTAATACTAGTTATTTTAAACTATAAAATATGTTAATAGTTTTAAATATTATACATATATCCTGTAGAAGGTTCGTTTTGCCTCCAAGATTAAAAGAAATAAATCAGTTGATGCCTTTATTTTTGCTGATGAAGTTTTATCCACAGTAAAAACTGCAGTTTTAGCAAATAATTAGAATAAATGGCTTATGATCAATTATTGTTCATAAAACAATGTCCTAGAAGATTCTGGGCAATCTTATACCATAAGAAAATTAAGCAAATGCTGGAGCCCTGCGATCTTTAATGTGCCCATTTTTCTAACACCGCCAATATTTCAGATAACTTTTGAAATAGTTGTTTTTTCTCGTCCAATAGAACTTCCGCGAAAGGCGTTAGGTGTCGTTATGTGCACAAAAACACTAAGCAGCACAATTATGAATGGCTTCCGAATATTTTAGGTACTCGAAAGATAAGAATAGTTCTATTATTTCTCCATTTTCCTTTTATTCAGGAAAAATCAAGAAACATAGATAAGGGGATAAAGTATAATTTTTGAAAAAAAAAAAAAAAAAAAATCAGTGTAATTTTATGTTATGGTTACAATCAATTGAATACAATTAATTAACAATATAATTAACTATACAAACAGGTTACAATTAATTTATTAAGTATTAAAATAAAAAAAAATCTCATGTAAAAAGTATGAGTACTGAAAAGTTCCATGAAATAGGTGGGGAGGGTTATAAGCAGATTTTTTATAGAAAGGCTTCAAATTTTCAGAGGGACATTTTAGTTAAGGAATATTTTACGGGTAATATGGTATTTTTTTGTGTGATAGAAAACTCTGCACAAGGTTCAAAAATTTGCACGATTTCTCGTTCTAGAATAAGTAGAAGCTATATCTGTATCTGTGCTCCCTGGAGCCCCAAGAACTCCGCTGAAGCATAGAAAAAAAATCTGATGTGGGTAGCACATGACTTTTCTTATATAATGCAATGACTATACTACTTTTACAGTAAAAAAAATAGGTTATTCTTATAGTAGATAATGATATTCTTCCTAAGATATTGAATTTTCATCAATTAATCGTCATTTTCATTGATTTAGCGTCATTTTTATCCATTTGGCGAGATTTTCATTAATTTGGCAACATTTAAAAAGTCGCCAAGTTAGCGACATTTCGTTAAACTCGTCGCTAAAATCTCGCCAAGCGATATGGACCGAGAAATAAGTTATTCTTATAGCAGATAAATGACTATTAGCGTTCAAATACAAAAGTATTACTCAAAGTATCTTTTCTCATGAATGGAACGAGCTAGATCCGCGAGAATGATGTCACCCAATTTATCGCATATTGCATATGAAAAGTGAACATATTTCTCAACAGTTAATATTTGTTTTTAATTTATAGGACGTTTTGATAAATTTATTTGAAAAATGTGCAATATATCGAAAATAGCTCTTGCTGGCATTCTAAAATTTATGTCAATCGTTTTCTAAGGAAACATTACATAAGAAATGTCTATTTGCGTAACTTTATTTTTGATTTTTTGATGATTTTTCAAAATTTCACTCGAAAATTTAGGGGGGTTCTGAGCATTCGATTGTGTTTAAAAACAATAAGCTTCCAGTATTCACGGATTGTAATTTTTGTACCAAATTTCATTCGAATCGCTTCATTCGTTCGTGAGATATCGTCTCCACAGACTCACTGACACACACACACACTCACGCATACTTTCACACACACACGCACACACACTCACACATACTTTCACACACACACACTCACACATACTTTCACACACACACACACACATAGACATCACCTCAGAAATGTTCGATTCGTGACCAGGTATGCTTGAAATGTGCTCTCCCGTCGAAAACTCGAATTCGAATTTTCGACCCAATCATAATACTTTCTTTGTACCTTATACTATGTATATAAAGAAAGTAACTAGAAGACACTTTCATAAAAATTAGTTCATTATTCCCAACATACATATGGGACCTACCTAAAGCACACATATCAAAAGTGGCAGAGGCTCTGTGGTCAAATTATTTCTATAACAGGGCTCCGCGGGACAAAACCTGTGAAAAAGGGGTGGGACAGTCCAGTGGTTAGAGATCGGGAATTGCACTTGGCCAACCCGAGTTCGATACCAGGCGCGGCCCAAATTCACCTCGTGTTCACGCCGAGTACATTCGCATTACATATGGTCCGTAAGTTCTTCAGACAGGTTAGTGGTAGGGCACTGTCTCGGCAGTCCAAACAGATACCTTACATATTCAGGTAAGTCGGACGGTCTGGGTCGAAGAAGAAAAAGTGTGGGAACCACTGATCTAGATAAAATTAAAAAAGTAACTATTTTTAATCAAATTATGGAATTTATATTTTAATGTTGTAATAAACATCCTTGAAACTATTATTCTTTGGGATACCTGAATGAAAATAATAAAATAAAAATTAATGAGAAATAGGCACGGGTTTAGTATTTTAGTTCCAGATAAAAAAAATATTGTTTCAAGACAAATTAGGTTCAGATTGTATGTTTGATTTCACATTCTTAGGTTATATATTGTTCTATGTGGCTAAGAAGGTAAATTTTTCACGTATAACAACTAGTGTTTTATTCAGTCGTCAAAACTTGTTTGCTACCATTTATAATGCACCCAACTGGTATATATCTGAAACAAAAGTCGTTAGTTCAGTTCACCCTGTTCGTAATCGTCTAACTCATAAAATTTGTGCCAGCACGTAGGGAACAATGAGGCAAATTATTTTCACCAAGTGTTATTGGTCGCAACGGCAATGTTTAGAAATAGTTTTAAAAAGCGTGTTTCTGGTGTAAATAGCATTTATGGTTAAGATACCTCCAGCTGAAATCTGAGCTTTACGAAAAATGTAAAGACTTTGAACGCAAAGAGCAACACTAAAAAGTTTATACTAAATAGGTAAAGTAGATATAGAACGCTTTGCGGACTAGAAAGAGTTAAGATTTTTTCCATCTATGTAAAAAAAACTTTAGAAACTGCATGTATACATGTTTAGAGTCCCTTACCACTCATAGCGTTTTCATTTCCAGATTCGCAAAATGTATAAGTATCAATTTTCTGATCTGCAAATAAAATACTAAAACTTATCCTGCCTGAAGACGTAAATGATTGATTTGCTTCTAAGAAAAATAGTTCGCAGGATGCGCAATAGATGGTGCTGTCGATAGACAAATTTACAGAAGACTGCGCCATCTATTGCTCATATCCCGAACTATTTCTCTTTGTAACAAATCAATCATTTGCGTCTTTTTCGAGTAAAAGTTTTAGTATTTTAGCTGCAGATAAAAAATATCATGTTTCAACTCAAATTTGGTTCCGATTGTAAGTCAGATTCAACATTCTAAAGTTTATTAACGAATAATATATTGCTTTATGTGGCTAAAAAAGGTAAAGTTTCCACGTAGTATAACAACTCGTGTTTTCTTTAGTTGTTAAGAACGGTTTGCTATCATTTATAATCCACTCAGATGGTATATATGTGAAACAAAAGCTGTTAGTTCCGTTCACTATGTTCGTAATCGTTTAGCTCATAAAATTTGTCAGCAGGTAGGGAATAATTAGACAAATTGTTTTTACTAGGTTTTATTTGTCGAAACAGCAATGTAACAGTCGTAACAGCAGATTTAGTATTGTTTCAGATGCGATTGCTCATGACTGGACAAATGGAAAAAAAAATCGTATTTTTCTTTGTCTTATTTTTTTAAATATATTTTAATTCTTATGTTCCCATCCCCTTTAAATTTTTACACCCTCGTTTCCTAATCAACCATAAACGTCCATGTTATTATTTTTGGAACTGGATACTTCTGAAATGCTTTTCAGATGTGTTTGTTTATTACTTTTTTTACAACTGAGAAAAAAATGAAAATCTGGTCTTTTTCTTCTCCTCCTCAAAAAATTAAAAATGTGATAATTTTCTCCCAGTGTCGACGTATCCAATTTTCTGATGCCCCACGCGAATATTTTTGTTCTTTATTTCTCCCCACCCCATTTTATTACTCTCTCTCTCTCTTTGTAATTTGAAGAGTACGTCATATTTTTTCTGTATTTGGGTTTGTCTCCAAATACATTTTCCGATTTTCTTCGTCCATTACTTTTCAAAAAAAAAATCGAATTTTTTCTTCCTCCCCTATGTTTCTCCAGTGATTAGGGGGGGGGGGGGACGTTTTTCTCTATCTCGATGTCTGATTTTTGATACCCTACTCTATTCAATATTATTTATTATTTCTATATTAACACTTTCCAATATAGTTGAAAAGTGTTTATGACTTTGGTCATTCGGTCTGTCTGTCTGCCCGTTCGCACGAAAACTGCCGTAAAAATAAATCAAAATGAAATTTTAGTATATTGTGTGAGGATTCTATTCATGATTAATGTATACTAATTTTACTTTTTATTATGCAAATTTATGTACGAAACGCCTCAACTCTGTTTTCGAGGAATCACGTACTCACGACTGACTAGGACTATAAAAGAGGCAAACGTTAGATCGGATATATTCGGATATGCGGATTGGAATTCGATAAGAATGTAACCGTGAGTCGTCGTGCAGCTTAGGCTAGTATTGTGATACGAGAGTGCGCGGAGGTGTGTGGTGATCCTGTTCAATGAATGAAAGAAAGTACTCAGCGATACTCAGAGATAGGTGTTGAAAAATTAGACTGGCCCTCACAGAGTCCCGATCTGAATCCCATTGAATACCTCTGGGATGAATTGGAACACAGAATATGCGCCAGGCTAAATCGCCCATCTTCCGTGGCCGGACTCACTACAGCTCTCATCGCCAAATGGAAGGCAATTGCAGCTCAAATATTTCAAAAGCTGGTTGTTGTTGTTGTTGTTGTTGTTGTTGAGACCCAGACCGTCCGACCTACCAGAAAGGTGTAAGGTAACTGTTTGGACGGCCGGGAAGTGCCACCCAATTTAGACCGGAACCCAGTGGGGAAGTCATCCACAGGGACCGTACCCTCCTTCCCCTACCACCAACCTCTCGGAAGGACTTACGGACCCACATGTTTAATGTGATCGTACTCTGCATGAACACGGCGGCAGTTGTGGCAGCGTGCAAATCTAGCTCGCAAACCACCGGGCTACCGCGCCCGAAATGTGCCAACAGCACACGGTGTTCCCAGGTGGTCACCCACCCAAGTACTAACCGCGCCCGATGCTGCTTGACTTCGGTGATCTAACGAGAACCGGTGTTTTCAGCACGGTAGGGCCGTTGGCTTTCAAAAGCTGGTGAAAAGTCTCTCCAGATGAGTGCAGGCTGTGATGGATGCAAAAGATGACCCAACGTTCTATTAATATATGCAACATGCCTCTTTGATTTCACAATGGTAGGTGTCCGGATACTTTTGGTCATATAGTTCCCTTATTCCTCCCACAAGAAAAATTTCACACAATCTAGCCTACTTTCCCCTAGCGTAGTCGTATGACTAACATCCATAATGCTACAGAGCTTGAATACGAATACGATATGTATCAGATAAAAATTCTATGGCGGCACAGACGCAGGGTAACAGTACATACAAGCAGACAAAAGATACAAAGATATAGAGCACATCAGTGACATAAGCAGGGATGTCATAAATCATACTCGCCCTGCCATTGGTGGAAAAATCATACCACAATCCGCTATGCATCGCATAGTGGACGAAGAGAAAGCATGTGTCCGAATTATACAAGGTAGGATCAAAAAGTTCGGAGACTGTGCTGATATCTCCAACCCTGATTGGAGGAGAGAGGAACTATTTTACCATGGTGGCATGTGAAAAGGAAAAATCAGGCCCGCAGTGCAGAGTTTTTCCAGACAATGCGTGTCAGTGAACTGTAGTCGTTCGTGTTCGTCGAAAACGGAAATGAAGTTTGAAGAACAACATGTGAATATCAAATTCTGCCAGCATTTAGGGGAAAATGGCCGACAGAAACATTGCACGTCGTGTCAGTGAACTGTAGTCGTTCGCGTTCGTCAAAAACGGAAATGACGTTTGAAGAACAGCGTGCGAATATCAAATTCTGCCGGCGTTTGGGGAAATCGCCTATAGAAACATTGCACCTGCTGCCGCAAGTACAATGTTTCTGTCGTTGTTCTTCAAACGTCATTTCCGTTTTCGATGAACGCGAACGACTACAGTTCGCTGACACGCATTGTCTGGGAAAACACCTGCTTCTTCCTTTTGACATCTCACGTCACATGTGCTTCTACGCCACGGTAAAATAGTTCCCCTCTCCTCCAATCAGGGTTGGAGATATCAGCACAGTCTTCGAACTTTTTGATTCTACCTTGTATATCATCTACGCTTATTGTCTACAAAAAGCCAGCTCCACGCCTTTTTCTTCCAAAATATGCATCTTCATTCCCTGCAACACTTTTTTTTTTCTATTGTTTATCTTGAAAATAAATACCAACGAAGATTTTGTATAAATAAATAAATATGCAAAGTTTGATATCGATTGGATGCAGAAACTAGAGTTCGCAAAAACAAGCCACACAAATATATCAACACAAATATTTGAGTTGAAAGTGATGCTCGCGTGCTCGTAATTAGTTCTCTATAGGGATGGTCCATATAGGAAAACGAAATTCTGTACTGTAACCCCTCCATTTGGACATAACTCCCCTTTCTAAGATGCTGGCTATGCCTATTATGTTTGGGTGCTTTGCTTGGGTGGCAAACCGGGTATAGCACATTTACAGATTTATCACTGTGTGAATGATGTGCTACAAACAGGGACGAATATTGATAGTACAGTCAAACCTGTTTGAAAAGGAACCTATAGAACACAGAATACTGTTTAAAATGGAAAATATTTTTATCCCCGTCAAAAAATATAGCGAAGTTAAGTTATTTTCCCCTGCGTGAAACGGAACCTGCACAACGCGGAAACGGATGACCAACTTAAAATAATTTGTTAATAAAAGCACCTGTTGTAACGAACAAAGGATGGAAAAATCATCCAACTATTTTAGCCATTTATTTTCAAGAGCACCATTTTTCACAAAACTTTCTATTAAATTATATCATGATTTTCTGAAAGCTGTTTCAGAACTTCAACAATTTTCAGTTAATCAGGGAGACTGCTAGAAATATTAATCAATGCACGATTTTAAAGTTTCATTATTAGTAAGACAAATAACTAAGAAACCATTTTGGATTATTTTAAAAGTTCATCTCAATAAACCATTTTTTCTTTTTTTAATTTTATTTTTGTTCATTTGTTTCATGGCAAGCAGTAATATTTTGCCTGTAAGTAGATTCATCTATGTTTTAAGGTATGGTAATAAGCCAACAGTTGAGGACATGGGGTATACTATATTTTTATGTGCATATATTCCTGCGATCAGTGTTTCTTTCAGAACTTTTTGGCTGGGGCGAATGAAATTTTAATAGGGGCAAGTTTAAATATTCACATAAATAGATAAAATATTCACATAAATCTAAATATTCACATAAATAGAAACTAGGTTAACATAAAATTATAAAATGCCTGAAAGAAACACTGCCTGTGATTGTAGTATGCAAAAATGTACGTATATACATATTTGTTGTTGTTGTTTCTAATCCCTAATTGGTCCAACAAATAATTAGACCAATTCCATCAGTTCGTGAACTTCTAAAAAGTCTAAAAACAAAAGAGAATTTGAAAACATCTCATCCAACTTAAAATCAATACAGTTTAAAATATGCTCAGGCGACGCCTGAGTAGTCCTGCACTTAGTGCAGAGCTTAAACCTTCCGTCCATGCGCATAGGTGAGACTCCTCAAATGTCCACTAACAAAGCCAGACAAACAGGTTTGCATCTCTGACCCTTAAAAGAAAGGGCACCACTAGGGCGCCTTCCAGAGTACCAGGCATGTACCGGAGAGACATTCCAGAGATCGCTGCAAGTCCTCCTGCACTCCGAGAATACCTCACTAAAAGTAGAAGGCATATCATGCCGGGAAGATTCCATAGAAGCAGCCCTCACCAACGAGTCCGCGTTCTCGTTTCCCACTACACCCACGTGGGACGGAATCCATTGGAAATGCACCTCAAACTTCTCAGAGCCTATTAATTAACATTAAGATGGAAATTCCTGCTCTGTCACCAACACTCCTCCAGTTACTAAGGTACTGAATTGAAGATCGGCTGTCGTTTAATATCCAAATGCTCACAAAATCAGGCTCTGCAATTTGCTCAACATAGCTAAGGCCTTTTTCAATAGCTATCAGTTCCGACCTGAAAACCGAACAGGAATTTGAATTTCTGTATTTAAAACTTGAAGTAGTAGTGGGAGTCCTGATGAATACACCACTATCAGAATAACCATGATCACTCTTGCAGCCGTCTGTATACACCTGAAGAGCGTCTCCAGGTATATGGCTGATAGTTTCAAGAGCCATTTGTCTCATAAATTCGGGGTTGTCAGCATCTTTTTGAACAGGGTACCAAAGATCTGTATGATAATGGACGGCCTTGAATTCTTTTACAGGGCTAAAGCAGTTACCTTACACCTTTCTGGTAGGTCGGACGGTCTGGGTAACAACAACAGGGCTAAAGCAAGACCGCAAAGAGTGATGCTCTATTCGGCATTGAGAAGGCAAAGTAATTATGTTTTGCAAAATTGCCTGGGAAAAGGGACTGTTTCTTTTCAGTCTTTGATTATTATCCCAGCTCTTGAGATAGGAGGAGGTTCTATTCTGGTCTCCAATACCATTCTGGTCTCCAATAAGCTTGCTATAATATTTCACAAGAGCAGAGTTTCTTCTCAGGCTCAGCGGCTGTAGGTCACACTCAAATAGAACAATATTGTTGGGGTAGCTACGCCTCATGCCAGTAATGATTTTCGCTGCGCTGACCTGTACTCTTTCCAGCTTATCGAGGTTGGAGTCTGAAGCACAAAAATAGATTGGAGACCCATACTCCAAGATTGGTCTAATAAGGGAGGTATAAGTCAGCTTCAGAGTTTTGGCGTCTGCTCCCCAATCACGCCCAGAAATGTATTTGAGGATATTTAGTTTTCTCCTGCATCTCACCTCTAGAGCTTGTATATGCCTATTACTAAGAATTTCTTGGTCCATAATAAATCCCAAATACCTAGCATTCTTTTCAAAATGCAAGGCTTGGCCGTTCATGGTTGTGTTAGATTGATAATTATAAATATGTCTATTAGTAGTATAAAAACTAGTTACAGATTTAGAAGCATTAAAAGTCAGCTTATTAAAAGTTCGCTCACCTCATTAAGCGCAAGGTTTATGTTATCCTCTATGCTCTTGACGTTGGTACTAGAGTGCCAGAGGACAACATCATCGGCAAATATACCAACTTTACATTTCTTGGATATCACTTTTTCTATTCCTGCAAAGAAAAGCGAGAAATCATAGGTCTCAAAACTGAGTTCTGGGGGACTCCCTGATTAAGCCTGAAATCCTTAGACAGGGACTTGTTAATTCAATTATGTTAAATATACATATTTAACATAATTAAATTAGCTATTATGGTATAATATAGTATTCATCAGATGTTTCTAAATACACTTTTCAGAATTTTTAAAGTCTGATGTATAGGTGAGCAATTACATATGGGCTATGTGAAAGCCCCAGGCCGTCCGGCTCGTCCAGAGGACTTGGAGCAACAAAATGGAACATATGGGCTATGTGCATTTCCAGCTAAACCTTAAACTTCGCATTTCCTAAAAGGACCTGCATGAAACGGAAACCATTACAAGACGGAAACTTCGGGGCTCGACAGCTGAGTGGTTAGAGTGCGGGGATTGCACTCGGATGACCCGAGTTCGATTCTCGCCTCTGCCCAAACTGTCGCAGTGTTCACGGGTAGTACGATCACATTAAATTTGTGGGTCCGTATGTCCATCCAAGAGGTTAGTGATAGGGGAGGGAGGGTACGGTCCCTGTGGATGGCCCTCCTCCCCGGCCACTGGGTTCCGGTGTAAATTGGAGGTACTTCCCGGCCATCCAAACAGATACCTTACATTTTCTGGTAGGTCGGACGGTCTGGGTAAAAAAAAAAAAGACGGAAAATTCTTCCGGTTCTCTGAAATTTCGTTTAAGCCAGGTTCAACTGCATAGGTATTAGCTCTGGCCATCCCTTGTAACTGCTCTACACCCTTTGGGTGAGCCAGACGGTCTGGGTAATAAATAAGTATAGAAATCACTTTTAAAAAACCCGCCGTTTAATTTTCTAAAAGCTTTTGGATCAACGTTGTGCCCATAAATTTGTTCGTAATTGTTATCGCTCTGCTTTGAAATATGTTAAATGCCCACCTGCTCTTGCTTGCATTCTAACTCAGTATCGACAGATGTTCTACTGTTCGCACATTATCGATTCTTTGCATCTTTCAATATCGTAGGTGTTTGCGCACATTTCATATCAACTACCATCTGTCTGCATGGAACGCTATCACCGAATATTGTGATAAGAGACAGACTGTCACTCAGTGCCTCAACTTTTGTTCTGGAAATTCGAACCTCCGAAATATTTATTTCCAGAGAAGCGTTCTAACATGTTCTTCCTCTAAATAGAAGCCGAGACACATTGTTTTCAACGAACTCGCCGTTTACTCGCCGAACACTTTACGACATAGTTGAAAAGTGTTTATGACTTTGTTCATTTTGTCTGTCTGTCTGTCCGTTAGCACAATAACTGCCGTAGAAATGACTTTATCAAAATGAAATTTTAGTATATTGTTCAAACGGTCTATGGGACCTATGGGAATATAAATGAATAATATCACCCAATTAGTTTTGGATTAAACCCGGGTTGAAAAAATGAAATATATTGAAAATAAATAAAAATTAAAATAATAATTACACCCCTTATATGAAGAGATTGACTATAATATGAAGAGATCACGTGACCCACTTTAAAATAAAATATGACATCCATCTTGTGTCCAAATCGTGATTTTTAAAGTTCTTTTTAATTCATATTTAGTGTTGTATCCGTCCTAAAACTGCTTTATTTTTGCTTAAATTCTGTGCGTCTATACATACTGAAACAACGCAATTACAATATATTTGAGTTTAAATGATCATCAAACTTTAATTATTCCCACCACGAAGTCTAATTTTCACTTATGGAGGACGTAAACACCAAAAGATGTAGAATGAGTTGCATAAAAATTTCTACATTTCTCTAATGCAAAATTATTTAGCTCATTGAGTCTGCAATATAGCTGATATAAATGAAACATTCATTGATTTTACACAGAGAACCAGAGGATTTTTTCGATGAAATTTTAAGCATAGAGTTGAATTACTTGTACCTCTATGGTTTTAAGCTTTTAAATTAAAAATAAATTATTATAGTATTGTGATGAATGAAAGGAATGGAAAAACGTTTATGAATGAAATGCTGGTTTTATAGAGAGAGCCAGGTGATTTATATTTCAATGACATCAGTTGAATAAAGTTCATTTGTTTTCGATGAAGTTTTCAAATATAATAAATTATTGTAGTAATATGATAATTTTAATAATGTTACCGAGGAATGTATCGCATTTTAGAGATGTTTAAACCAGGCAATTTATATTTCAATGTCGTCATTTGAATGAAGTTCATATTTTTCGATGAAGTTTTAAGTTTTCAAATATAATAAATTAATGTAGTATTGTGATAATTTAAACAATATTACCGAGGAATGTATCGCCTTTTAGAGATGTTTATATAAAATTGGATTGACGTTGGAAAATGTTTCATAATCAATGCTTTATGCATGATTGATCTTTCTTGTATATTTCATCCTTGTGTCATCATTTCCCCCATCATAATCTTTTATTTCATATATAAGGATTAATAATATCGCTTAACCATCATTATGAAGTCTTGTATTTAGAAGGACTTCAACCTCCGACTTGCTGATCACGAGACAAATCGATTTATTTATTCGAGCTCTGGAAAGAAAAACAAGTTTATTTGTTAAAAACTAAATTTATCATTTAAATAATCCTCTAAAAAGAATCTTCTCTCTACATATCCCACTGACTAAAATAAATATAAATTTAACGTTTCAGAATATGAGATTTTGTGCAGAAACATACTTTGCTACTGAGATAAAACTTTAAAAATTTTATGTTCTTCAAACATCTCCCCCCCCCCCCATGCATAAAATTTTCAAAATAAGACTGTAGTATCAATATAATTGTAAATTTCATAAGGATACATCAATTTCTTCACGGTGTTGCGATTTCAGTTGTGAGCAGTGTACATTTATGGCCTTGAACGTCTATCGGAGGGCAAGTGCTCTCCTTACCCTCCCCTATATGGACGCCCATGACTATAGTGTGCAACGTTTCAGCTATCTCTGTCACTGAACTTTTGGAGGTTCTGGAAAGACTTTTATACCCCCCCCCCCCATTTTGTCCGCCCTTAGGATAGGCATAAAAAACTCAGCTCCGTAAGGTTTTGTCCCGTGGTTGATAATGTAAGTATGCAAAGATTTAGCCTTCTATGTCAACAAGCGGGTTTCTGGAGAGTCTAAAACGACCCTATTTTCCGCCCCTAGGGAAAATAGAAAATTCGGCTCCATTGGGTTCAATCCTGGGGGCCCGCCAAGAATTTTTTTGTGGGGGGGGGGGGGGTACAAACTGAAAGATGAGACGTGTAATACCGACCAGCTTGATACCTACACTTGTGACCTTGAACGTCCAGGGGAGGGCAAGTGCCCCCTTGTCCTCTCCTATGGGCGATCATGATAATTTGCTTTGCATTCTTACGTCGAAATGTGTGTTAATACACATTTCAACATAAGATATCATAAGTCAACTTAATACACATTTCAACATAAGATATCATAAGTCAACTTAACACACATTTCAACATTCAGTCATTCTTGACCCAATTAAATGCGAAATTCATTGCTACAAAGATCCAGATAATCATGCCGACATCCTTTAAAACCTGTACGAACATGGCGCAATATCGTCAGAGTTTTTCCTTATTTCTTGGAAAGCAGCTTTTTCTTGTCATATGACCTTCCAATAGAATGGAGGTGTAACAGCCAGGTCGAGGCACAAGGTTCCGAAGAAAGTGATTTTGCAAGCTGTCGAACGAATTAATTATATCTTGGCTGTTAAAAGAAAATTACGCCCTCTATTTTGCGCATTATTTCGCAGTTCCAAGAAAAAATACTGATGATTATAGACATTGAATTGAAATAAATATGTACTTGCTGAAACCCAACACTACAGGAAGAACTTCCACTAAATTATAGTGCCCATCTGATTAACGTTATTAGTCATGAAAAATTAAAATTTGGATATGAATAATATCTATGGTTGAGGTATATCTCTGGCTCAAATCGGTGCATTAAAATGTAAAAAGTTTGGACGCCTATGTCTCAGATATATAAAAATATAAGCAATTTGCATTCGCTTTGCTGGAAGTAGAGTACGATTCATAAATATGCAAAAAAAATCTGATGTGGGCAGCACATGACTTTTCTTATATAATGCAATGAATTTACTAGTTTTACAGTAAAAAAAATAGGTTTTTCTTATAGTAGATGCTTATTTTCTTTCCAAGATATTGAATTTTCATTATGGACGGAGAAATAAGTTATTTTTATAGCAGATAAATGACTATTGGCGTTCAAATACAAAAGTATTACTTAAAGTATCTTTTCTCCTGAATGGAACGAGCTAGATCCATGAGAATGATGTCACCCAATTTATAGCATGATAATACATATGAAAAGTGAACATGTTTCTCAACAGTTAATATTTTTTTTTAATATATGGGATTCTTTGATACATTTATTTAAAAAATGTGCAATATCTCGAGAACGATTCCTGCTAGCGTTCTAAAATTTATGTCAATCGTTTTCTAAGGAAAAATTACATGAGAAATGTCTATTTGCGTAGCTTTATTACAGGTTCTGATTTTTTCAAAATTTCACTCGAAAATTTAGGGGGGTTCTGAACATTCAATTACGTTTAAAAACAATAGGCTTCCAATATTCACGGATTGTGATTTTTACCAAATTTCATTCGAATCGCTCCATTCGTTCGTGAGATATCGTCTCCACAATATCACACAAACACACACACACACAGACATCACCTCAAAAATGTTTGATTCGTGATCAGGGATGCTTAAAACGTGCTCTCCCGTCGAAAACTCGAATTCGAATTTTCGACCCCGTCGTCACAATACTTTCCTTATACATTATGTATATAAGAAAATTAATAATATTTAAAATGCGAGACACTGTGTTTTTATCGCTGAATTGTTGTACATTTGGCTATTTTCCGGATGACAATATGTAAAACTAGTTCAAAATACCCAATTAACTTATATTTCGCGCAGCTCTAAATAAATAATTATCAATATTGATAGCATCCTCAATAAGCGATATAGTCCATATATTAACATATTTCAATAATTAATTTATCAATTAGGCGTCGTTTTCATTAATTCAGCGTCATCTTTGCAATTTTGACGATATTTTTGTCAATCTGGGACGAAATTTCACCAAATTGGCGATACTTTGATAAATTATTCGCCAACTTCGCCAAATGCATCGCCAAGTGTTACGGACAAGCGGAGAGAAGAACATTTCCTATACAGAGGGTATGCACGTCATATGACGGAAATCAGAATTTGCGAAATATTACTTCCCATGAGGCGTCATTTTTATCAACTTGGCGACATTTCTGTCACTTTGGCAACATTTGAAATATCCGCCAAGTTGGCGACGTCCCGCTCAATTTCTCGCCAAGCGTTACGGACAGATGAAGATATGGATTATTCGTATAGTCCATTCTTATGTTCTTTCCAAGATATTGAACTTTCATCAATCAGTCATCAGTTTCATTGATTTAGCGTCATTTTTTTACTAATTTAGCGACATTTCCTTTAATTTGGCAACATTTAAAAAAGTCGCCAAGTTGCCGACATTCCGCCAAAATCTCGCCAAGAGCAGAAAAAAGTTAATTTTATAGCAGATAAAGGATCATTGACGTTCAAATACAAAAGTATTACCCAAAATAACTTTTCTCATGAATGGAACGAGTTAGATCCACGAGAATGATGTCACCAAATTTATCGCATGATATTAATTATGAAAAGTGAACATATTTCATAATAGTTGACATTTTTAATTTCCTTATATACATAATGTATAAGGAAAGTATTGTGACAGGGTCGAAAATTCGAATTCGAGTTTTCGACGAGAGAGCACGTTTCAAGCATCCCTGATCACGAATCAAACATTTTTGAGGTGGTGTGTGTGTGTGTGTGTGTGTGTGTGTGTGTGTGTGTGTGTGTGTGTGTGTCAATGAGACTGTGGAGACGATAACTGACAAACAAATGGACTGATTCAAACAAAATTTGGTACAAAAATCACAATCCGTGAATACTGAAAGCCTATTGTTTTTAAACGTAATCGAATGTTCAGAACCCCCCTAAATTGTCGAGTAAAATTTTGAAAAAATCATCTAAAAATCAAAACTTTTAATATAGTTACGCAAATAGATATTTCTAATGTAATTTTTCCTTAAAAAACGATTGACATAAACTTTAGAATGCTAGCATGAACCGTTCTCGAGATATTGTACATTTTTAAAATAAATTTATCAAAAATTCCATAAATTAAAAACAAGAAAGATCAATCATGCTTAAAGCATTGATTATGAAACACTTTCCAACTTCAATGCATTTTTATTTAAAACAGTCGAAAATGCAATACATTCCTCGGTAATATTTTAAAACTTATCATAATACTACATTAATTTATTATATTTGAAAAATTAAACCTTCATTGAAAAACATGAACTTCATTCAAATGACGGCATTGAAATAAAAATTGCCTGGTTTAAATATATCTGAAAAGCGATACATTCCACGGTAATATTTTTAAAACTATCATAATACTACGATAATTTATTATATTTAAAAACTTCATCGAAAACAACTGAAATTAATTCAAATGACGTCATAGAAAAAATAAATAAAAAGAACGAATATGAGTCTGCAGGGAAAGACATCAGAATTTTTAACAATATTACAACAATGATTTATAGAAGTGAACGGGGATTATTTTCAGGCCATTTCGAAAAAAATGTATGATCTATATTTAAAGATCCATCAAATTTTTGTCGAATAAAATGTTCAACAAATTTAAGCTGTGTACCAAATTTTAACTCTCTAGGACGTAGGAAAGTGCATTAAAAATGCCATCAAATAAATTTATCATGAAGAGTTATATAAAATTTAAAAAAATGAAAAATTGTTATCTACCAAATTTATTTTAAAATGTGAAGCCACTCCCATATGCAAAACGTTTAAACAAATGGAGAGATATTTATTATATAATATATCTCTCTTTTCTTTCTGGAAGATATCCCAAAGTCAGAATTTAATTGAATTTGTTTTTTTCCCTATATTAAATAATTTTTAATTAAAAAACTACTTAACATATTTTACTGAATTTTTTTTTATATATTCTATGGGATAATGTGAATATTTTCTAAAAATTTCGAAGCAATTCGTGAATTTTAAATTTACTTAAAAAATGTTTGAAAAATTAGGTCCCATAGGGTTCAATGTATTTCATTTTTTCAACCCGGGTTCAATAAAAAACTAATTGGGTGATATTATTTATTTATATTCCCATAGGTCCTACAGACCGTCTGAACAACATACTAAAATTTCATTTTGATAAAGTCATTTTTACGGCAGTTATCGTGCTAACGGACAGACAGACAGACAGACAGACAGACAGAATGAACAAAGTCATAAACACTTTTCAACTTTGTTGTAAAGTATTAAAAAATGAAAAATTGTTATCTACCAAACTTATTTTAAAATATGAAGCCACTCCCATATGCAAAACGTTTAAACAAATGGAGAGATATTTATTATATAATATCTCTCTCTTTTCTTTCTGGAAGATATCCCAAAGTTAGAATTTAATTGAATTTGTTTTTTTCCCTATATTAAATAATTTTTTTAATTAAAAAACTACTTAACATATTTTACTGAATTTTTTTTTATATATTCTATGGGATAATGTGAATATTTCCTAAAAATTTCGAAGCAATTCGTGAATTTTAAATTTACTTAAAAAATGTTTGAAAAATTAGGTCCCATAGGGTTCAATGTATTTCATTTTTTCAACCCGGGTTCAATAAAAAACTAATTGGGTGATATTATTTATTTATATTCCCATAGGTCCTACAGACCGTCTGAACAACATACTAAAATTTCATTTTGATAAACTCATTTTTACGGCAGTTATCGTGCTAACGGACAGACAGACAGACAGACAGACAGACAGAATGAACAAAGTCATAAACACTTTTCAACTTTGTTGTAAAGTGTTAAAAATATATTAACTGTTGAGAAACATGTTCACTTTTCATATGTAATATCATGCGATAAATTGGGTGACATCATTCTCGTGGATCCAGCTCATTCCATTCATGAGGAAAGATACTTTGAGTAATACTTTTGAATTTATACGCCAATAATTATTTATCTGCTATAAGAATAACTTATTTCTCCTTTTATAACGCTTGGCGAGATTTTGGCACCAAATTTGGCGGAATGTCGCCAACTTGGCGACTTTTGAAAATGCTGCCAAATTAAAGGAAATTTCGCCAAATGGATAAAAATGACACTAAATCATTGCATTATATAAAGAAAGTCATGTGTTGTCCACATCATATTTTTTTCTTTTAGCTTTATGTGATTTTTTGATTAATTTATTTGAAAAATGTGTAATATCTCGAGAACGGTTCATGCTAGAGTTTTAAAGTTTAGGTCAATCGTTTTCTAAGTAAAAATTACATAAGAAATGTCCATGTATGTAACTCAATTACAGGTTTTGAATTTTTAATGTTTTTTTCAAAATTTCACTCGAAAATTTAGGGGAGTTCTGAGCAATCGATTGCGTTTAAAAAAAATCTGATGTGGGCAACACATGACTTTCCTTATATAATGCAATGAATTTACTGCTTTTACATAGTTAAAAAAAATGTTATTCTTATAGTAGATACTTATATTCTTTCCAAGGTATTGAATTTTCTTCAATTAGTCGTCATTTTCATTGATTTACCGTCATTTTTATCAATTTGGCGAGATTTTTGTTAATTTGGTAATAATTAAAAAGGTCGCCAAGTTGGCGCCATTCCGCCAAATTTGTCGCCAAAATCTCGCCAAGCGTTATGGACGGAGAAATAAGTTATTCTTACTATTGGATAAATAACGTTCAAATACGAAAGTATTACTCAAAGTATATTTTTTCGTGAATGGAACGAGCTAGATCCACGAGAATGATGTCACCCAATTTATCGCATGGTATTACATATGAAAAGTGAACATGTTTCTCAATAGGAATTTTTTTTTAATTTTATATAACTTTTTGATAATTTTTTCGAAAAATGTGCAATATCTCAAGAACGGTTCATATTAGCTTTCTAAAATTTATGTCAATCGTTTTCTAATGAAAAATTACATAATATATGTCTATTTGCGTAACTTTATTAGCGTTTTAGATTTTTTGACGATTTTTTCAAAATTTCACTCGAAAATTTAGGGGGGTTCTGAACATTCGATTGCTTATAAAAACAATAGGCTTCCAGTGTTTACGGATTGTGATTTTTGTACTAAATTTCGTTTGAATCAGTCCATTCGTTCGTCAGTTATCGTCTCCACAAACTCACTGACACACACACACACACACACACACACACACACACACACACACACACAGAGAGAGAGAGAGAGAGAGATACATCACATCAAAAATGTTTGATTCGTGATCAGGGATGCTTGAACCTTGCTCTCCCGTCGAAAACTTGAATTCGAATTTTCGACCCCGTCACAATACTTTCCTTATACATTATGTATATAAGGAAAGTAATACTTAACTTATACTTCGCGCAACTCTAAAAAATCTGATGTGGGCAACACATGACTTTCCTTATATAATGTAATGAATTTACTACTTTTACAGTAAAAAAATAGGTTTTTCTTATAGTAGATACTAATATTCTTTCCAAGATATTGAATTTTCGACAATTAGTCGTCATTTTCATTGATTGAGCATCATTTTTATCCATTTGGCGAGATTTTCATTAATTTGGCAACATTTCAAAAAAGTCGCCCAGTTGGCGACATTCCGCCAAATTCGTCGCCAAAATCTCGCCAAGCGTTATGCACTAAGAAAAAAGTTATTCTTACAGCAGATAAATGACTATTGGCGTTCAAATACAAAAGTATTATTCAAAGTATATTTTTTCATGAATGGAACGAGCTAGATCCACGAGAATGATGTCACTCAATTTATCGCATGGCATTACATATGAAAAGTGAACATGTTTCTCAATAGGATTTTTTTTTTTTTATGTGACTTTTTCATAATTTTTTTGAAAAATGTACAATATCTCGAGAACGGTTCATGTTAGCGTTCTAAAATTTATGCCAATCGTTTTCTAATGAAAAATTACATAAGAAATGTCTATTTGCGTAACTTTATTAGCGGTTTTGATTTTTTGACAATTTTTTCAAAATTTCTTTCGAAAATTTAGGGGGGTTCTGAACATTCGATTACGTATAAAAACAATAGGCTTCCAGTGTTTACGGATTGTGATTTTTGTACCAAATTTGGTTCGAATCGGTCCATTCGTTCGTTAGTTATCGTCTCCACAGACTCACTGACACACACACACACACACACACACATACTTTCACACACACACACATACTTTCACACACACACACACACACACACACACACACACACACACACACAGACATCACTCCAAAAATGTTTGATTCGTGATCAGGGATGCTTGAAACGTGCTCTCCCGTCGAAAACTCGAATTCGAATTTTCGACCCCGTCACAATACTTTCTTTATACATTATGTATATAAGGAAAGTAACAATCATCAATATTGATAGCATCCTCGATAAGCGATAGAGTCCATATATTAAAATACTTTAATAATTACTTCATCATCTAGTCGTTATTGCTTTCCTTATATACATAATGTATAAGAAAAGTATTGTGACGGGGTCGAAAATTCGAATGAGTTTTCGACGGGAGAGCACGTTTCAAGCATCCATGATCACGAATCAAACATTTTGAGGTGATGTCTGTGTGTGTGTTTGTGTGTGTGTATGTGTGTGTTTGTGTGTGTGTGAGTCAGTGAGCCTGTGGAAACGATATCTCGCGAACGGATGGAGCGATTCGAATGAAATTTGGTACAAAAATCACGATCCGGCAATACTGGAAGCTTATTGTTTTTAAACGCAATCGAATGTTTAGAACCCTCCTAAATTTTCGAGTGAAATTTTGAAAAATCATCAATCAAAATCAAAATCTTTAATAAAGTTACGAAAATGGATATTTCTTATGCAATTTTTCCTTAGAAAACGATTGACATAAACTTTAGAACTCTAGCATGCTCCGTTCTCGAGATATTTTAGTTTTTTCGTATTTTGTTTACGCCACCTCTGGAAATAAGTCCAGTTGCCAAATGAGAACGAAAATTGAATTGAAAGTGAATTAAATTTAATTAAAATAAAGAGAACGTGGATATAAGTCTGCAGGGAAAGTCATGTGCTGCCCACATCAGATTTTTACTTTCCCTGCAATACATGGTAATGTATAGGGAAAGTATTGGAATCATGCCGAAAATCGCAACTCGAGTTTTCGATGGATCTACAAGTTTCGAGACCTCTAGAATACGAAAAAACCATATTTAGCGTGACGTCTGTGTGTGTCTATCTGTGCAATGTATGTATCCACTCTAACTCAAAAACTAATGGACCGAATTTCATAAAATTTGGTAGGTAAGTCACTTGGATGTGCTCCTGGTGTTGATTAGTATTTGGTACAATTCGTAAAAACAGAACCCGCCTTTTTTTACGAAATGGCAAGCAAAAATTTCATGTATCCACTCTAGCTAAAATACTATTTGACCAAATTTCACAAAATTTGGTAGATAAGTCATTTGTGGGATACTCTGGCACTGATTAGATTTTGGTGCGATTCGGAAAAGAACAACCAGCTTTTTTTTATGAAATGGCCGGCCAAAATCGCTAAAATCTAAATAAAAAGACTAAGTAGTGTATGCTCAAATGTATCACTTAAATTCTTGTTTTATACGCAATTTTTGAAGAGGAAAATAATATAACACACTACATCATACTTTAGGACTAACCGTTCTCAAGATATTTGAGATTTCTTGCATTTTTGTTACGCAGACTTCGGGAAAATGTCCAATTACCAAATAAAAACAAAAATTGAATTAAAAATGCAAATTTAGCGTTATTTGGTTGAATTAAACTCAATCTAGTGAATTTTAAAGAAATAAAGGAAATATAAATTCAAGTCTGCAGGGAAAGTCATTTGCTGCCGACATCAGATTTTTACTTTCCCTGCAATACACGGTAATGTATAGGGAAAGTATTGGAATCATGCCGAAAATCGCAACTCGAGTTTTCGACGGATCTACACGTTTCGAGACCTCTAGAATACGAAAAAACTATTTTTAGCCTGACGTCTGTGTGTGTGTCTGTCTGTCTGTGCATATTTTGTATCCACTCTAACTAAAAAAACTAATAGACTGAATTTTACAAAATTTGGTAGGTAAGTCACTTGTGGGCGAATCTGGTGCTGTTTAGTTTTGGGTACGAATCGGGATAAAAGAAACCGCCTTTTTTTTACGAAATGCCCCGCAAAAATTTGTATCCACTTTAGCTGAAAAACTAATGAACCGAATTTCATAAAATTCGGTGGATAAGTCACTTGTGGGCCACGCTGGTGCTGATTAGATTTTGGTAGGATTCGGAAAATAATAATCTGCCTTTTTTTGCAAAATGGCCCGCAAAAATCGCCAAAATCTAAAATAGAAAACTACGTATGCTCAACTATATCCATTAAATACTTGTTTAATACGTAATTTTTAACGAAGAAAAGAATAAGAACAACCTCTTTACACTAGGACTAGCCGTTCTCGAGATATTTTAATTTTTACGTATTTTCTCTGCACCACCTTTGAAAATAATCCAGTTATCAAATGAGAACGAAAATTGAATTAAAAGTGAATTAAATTTAATTAAAATAAAGAGAACGTGGATATAAGTCTGCATGGAAAGTTATGTGCTGTCTACATCAGATTTTTACTTTCCTTATATACATAATGTATAAGGAATGTATTGTGACGGGGTCGAAAATTCGAATTCGAGTTTTCGACGGGAGAGCAAGTTTCAAGCATCCCTGATCACGAATCAAACATTTTTGACGTGATGTCTCTGTGTGTGTGTGTGTGTGTGAAAGTGTGTGTGTGTGTGTGTGTGTGTGTGTGTGTGAAAGTATGTGTGTGTGTCATTGAGTCTGTGGAGACGATATTATTAATTAACGAAAATCTCGCCAAATGGATAAAAATGACGCTAAATCAATGAAAATGACGACTAATTGACGAAAATTCAATATCTTGGAAAGAATATAAATATCTGCTATAAGAATAATCTATTTTATTTTACTGTAAAAGTAGTAAATTGATTGCATTATATAAGGAAAGTGATGTGCTGCCCACATCATATTTTTCCAAATGTGATATAATGCGAAAATGCTGCATGAGAAAAGAGTTGACCGATATAATTTGCAATTTTTGCATGTAAATTTTATTATACGAGTATAAGTCGTTTCATGAATTAACTACCAACATCTCAAAATCGGAGCAGGCCAGGGTTTTAAAATCGATATTCTTTGTTTCCTACTGATAATAAAATTACTGTATAATTTGATTTCTGATGATTATAAAATATCTTTTATAAAATGATCATGTATATCGATTATCAAAAGATTTTATATGATTGACTGACAGTTATTTATTTTATATTAAAAACGTTTTATATTGAAAAATAGTTTTCATAAAATGATCATGTACTTTGATTATCAAAATATTTTACATGAATGACTGTCATTTATTTATTTTATATTAAAAAACCTTAAATATGTGGGCTTTCTGTATATTTGTACTCGCTAAAAGTAAATAGCATTTCATACTTCATAGATAATATAATCGTACAAAATGTTGTCGCCCATTCGTTATTTGGATATCGTGTTCACAGATTCTTACATGCATAAACAGCCATTTACACATGTAGATCATGTTAAATTTGAGTTGAAGAATATTTTCAATATTTAAATCCGTCAAAAAAATAAATTTAACCCTTCAACCCGTCACACTTTCCCTTTATATACATAAATGTAGAGAATGTAACAAATTTCTGATCGGACTTATATTTTAAAAATATAAACTATTGAACAATTTAAAATAGAATTATTTATATAACTTTAAAAATAAACTTATTCTTGTATAAACGGTGATTTTATTTAAGGATTTATTTAAAAATGCAAAAACTATATTGGAAAACAACAGAATCCGTCAAATTCATATTTTTAAGCGCAGCCACAATAGCGAAATAATGCCAATTCTAGAAAACCCATGATAAACTGGCTTATTTACTGGCGACGGCAGCTCAATGATAAGCGGCAGACAATGCTTTGAAAATAGCCAATGTTCATATTCGTTCATTCAAACTGACAATAGTATTTGAAACTATATACTCTATCTGGGTTGCTCTGAATTCGCGGTCCTACGACGAAACCACGGTGTAGAAGATTCTTGTAGTGCTGCCATCTTATAACGCATTCAGCAACTACATTGTCGATGTTAATTGTTCAATGTGCTACAACATGACAGCACTACACTTTTGTGGAAGGACGTTTTGAAAAAACTTGCAAAATTTTTTAATACATTTATATAAATAAAAATAATAATGTAGGGGCTTTTTATGAGGAAGTCGCGCGCCTTGCGCCCTCTGAGCACGAGCCCCCACTGGTGTACACAGATATTTTATTATTTTATATTGCTTTAGTCAGTTCAGTAATTGCCAACTAGGGTTACGTACAAATCTGCAAAGCACAACTTGCCACCTTTTCACAACTGAGTAAACAAAATTTAAATTATTAAGGTTTCAATATAACAATTGTACTAACACTAAAATATTACAAAATCTAAACACAATATTTACTTGTAACTAGTAAAGTGAAAATGCTTGTTTTTATATTTCAGTTCAGTAATTAGTAAATAGAAATAGACAATAAATGCAATATTTTATTCAAAAGTATAAGCCAATTATTATTTAAGAAACCTATTGCTTTACCATCTATTTTGTAATTTACCCCTGTTGAATCTAATTTGTGTGAGCCGGGTAGGACCGGCTCTAGACAATTTTGCGTCCTAGGCAAGGTGAACGACCCCCCCCCCCCCCCAATATACACGCCAAAAAATGTGAACATTGATTTTCAAGAACAGTTGTCTGGTAGTCGTGGATCAAATAAAAAGCATAAAACTTAAAACTGCTAAATTTATTTCAAATTACAAGAAGTGATAAGCAATCATTCACTATTATTCGCAAATACAAAGGAAAAAAATCTGATGTGGGCAACACATGACTTTCCTTATATAATGTAATGAATTTACTACTTTTACAGTAAAAAAATAGGATTTTCTTGTAGTAGATACTAATATTCTTTCCAAGATATTGAATTTTCGACAATTAGTCGTCATTTTCATTGATTTAGCGTCATTTTTTTCCATTTGGCGAGATTTTCGTTAATTTGGCAACATTTCATAAAAGTCGCCAAGTTGGCGACATTCCGCCAAATTCGTCGCCAAAATCTCGCCAAGCGTTATGCACTAAGAAATAAATTTTTCTTAAAGCAGATAAATGACTATTGGCGTTCAAATACAAAAGTATTATTCAAAGTATCTTTTTTCAAGAATGGAACGAGCTAGATCCACGAGAAGGATGTCACTCAATTTATCGCATGGTATTACATATGAAAAGTAAACATGTTTCTCAATAGGAAATATTTTTATTTTTATTTTATATGACTTTTTGATAATTTTTTAAAAAAATGTACAATATCTCGAGAACGGTTCACGTTAGCGTTCCAAAATTTATGTCAATCGTTTTCTAATGAAAAATTACATAAGAAATGTCTATTTGCGTAACTTTATTAGTGGTTTTAATTTTTTGACGATTTTTTCAAAATTTCATTCGAAAATATAGGGGGGTTCTGAACATTCGATTGCGTATAAAAACAATAGGCTTCCAGTGTTTACGGATTGTGATTTTTGTACCAAATTTGGTTCGAATCGGTCCACTCGTTCGTCAGTTATCGTCTCCACAGACTCACTGACACACACACACATACACACATACTTTCACACACACACACACACACAGACATCACTTCAAAAATGCTTGATTCGTGATCAGGGATGCTTGAAACGTGCTCTCCCGTCGAAAACTCGAATTCGAATTTTCGACCCCGTCACAATACTTTCCTTATACTTTATGTATATATAAGGAAAGTAATATTTTAGCACACCAGTCATTTCAAACTAATGGGCACTCTATATAATGCATACCTCGCCACAGGTAACATAAAGTATATACTATGGCGGGAAAGTTACTTGACGTAATCATCCCACAATGTTATCACAATATTTTGTTTAGAGTCAGATAGAGAAAGAAACAAATAAGATCAATCTTGCATGAAGCATTGCTTATGAAACACTTTTCAACTGCAATGCAATTTTATTTAAACATCTCTAAAATGCGATACATTCAGCGGTAATATTTTTTAAATTATCACAATACTACAATAATTTATTATATTTGAAAACTTAAAACTTCATCGAAAAAAATGAACTTTATTCAAATGACGTCATTGAAATATAAATCGCCTGGTTTTCTATGTAAAAGCAGTAAATATTTCATTCATACACTTTTATTCCATTCCTTCCATTCATCACAATACTACAATAATTTATTTTACTTAAAAACTTAAAACCATGGAGGTAAAAGTAATTTAACTCTATGCTTAAAACTTCATCGAAAAAGTCTGCTATAAAATCGTCTGCTTCTCTATGTAAAATCAATGAATGTTTCATTCATATCAGCTATATTGCAGACTACAGAGTTAAATAATTTTGCGTTAAAGAAATTCATCAATTCTTATACAACTCATCTTACAGCTTGATGTGTTTACATTCTCCATAAGTGAAAATTAGGCTTCGTTTTGCGTTAAAGAAATTCATCAATTCTTATACAACTCATCTTACAGCTTGATGTGTTTACATTCTCCATAAGTGAAAATTAGGCTTCGTTTTAGAAATAATGAAAGTTTGACGATCATTTAAACTCAAATATATTGTAATTGCGTTGTTTCAGAATGCAGATGCACAGAAATTAAGCAAAAATAAAGTGGTTTTAGCAGAGGCATAGCTGCCTCTGTAGCGCCCTGAAGCGAATCTCGCTCTATCGCCCCTAAGCCTCCCCCCAAGCAAGGTCCATCCTTAGTGACTCATACAAAAGTAGCAGAAAAGATACAACTACAGTACACAACTGTCCTGTTACGCTTTTCCGTAAAATTTACGTATTTTTTGGTATTTGTGATAAATTCTGAATACAAATAAAATCAAATAAGAGTACATAAGATTATATTAAGATAACCAATCATACACGTCTATGCCTACTTACATTAATGTATTGGTAATTGTTATATTCACACCATTAACAATCAGGAATCAGATGAAAGTTAATCAACTAAGTGAATGTACAAAATTGCACTTTGCTTAACGTTCTTTAAAAATTGACACTTCTTGCTTTGGACGTAGTAAAGCGAGTGATTATTGGATCTATATCGATATTTTTCGCCCAATCATTCAATCGAAAGAATGGCAGGAGACGACAGTCGAAGTTGAGACATCGTCGATCTGGGATACTGCTTGATAAGCTTCAGCTTTGAGAAACTTCTCTCAGATGAAGCAACAGTGACGGGGAGTGTGAGAAATAACAAACCAGCTGTTATAATGTCGGTGAACGAACTAGACGCTTTGCTGTGGCACAGAAGCATCTCTGCAGCATCTTTGATAGATGTCTTAGTTTGGAGTTCAGCTGCAAAGCACGTTCTGAAACGAATGAGATGAGCTCCCAGATTTGGCGATATGTTAAGGGGGTAAGCGTCAACAAGTTTATCCGCGATTTTAATTACTTCGTTGTCTGACATACTGCTGTCTGTCAGAACCTTTGGTGTCAGAACCGCTGTTCCGGATCTGATAGTCGTTGATCAGATATTAATTCGCCATTCATTCTCGTTTTTCTTTGAACTGTGACGATACGCCCCAGACTTTGGCCAAACCACTGGCTTCATTTTGAACTTCAGGCCAACGTTCACGCAACAGAGTCAGTTTATTGACTAGGGAATCTATCAGTTTTGAGGTCTTCCCTATGTCTTCCTCTTTGCTTTGAAGAAATTTTGAAATAATGTCGACACTACCGAGAATATTTGATTGCACAACAAGAATCACGGTCGAGAAGTCTTCGAAATAGTTCAGAAAAGACGCTGCACTGTTTCTCTCCTCCGAAGACTTACTAAATACAGAGATATGTGTCATCAACCTCATGACGTCTGGATAGCGGATACGTAACGCGTCAAGTGCTTGACAGCGTGAGGACCACTGCGTAAGGCAAACCCGCTTTATAGTAGTCTTCATAGGTCCCTGTTGAAGCTGATTCCAACGACTGATGAAGTCTGGATGAAAAACCCATAGACTCCTTGCAGTCGGTCAAAGAAGCTGCGGAGCCCTGTGATACCAGCAACAGCATCGTCAATCATCAGATTCAGGCGGTGGGCGAAACAATGCACATATCACGCCTCCAGATTATGCTACCTGATCCGTGTTTGAAGTCAAGAATATATGCCGCTCATGTTAGCTGCTCCGTCGTAGCCCTGTCCGCGCAATCTGTCATCGATGGTGAACTTGCTGACTAGTCCCATAGCGATTTTCTCCAACTCCTGGGAGAACTGACTATTTATTGGTGTGAATTCAACAAACGACTCCTGAATATCAATTGCAATGGGTTGGTCATTTTCATCCCGTTTAATGTCAACATACCGAATGATACAGCTCAGCTGATCGACTTTCGCTATATACTGTGTCGAGTCAAGTAAAATTGAGGTAAACGCAGCTTGTTTCATCTCATGCGCGATTTGTGTTAATACTTCTTCTGCAAGAAGATTGATAATCTCGTTTTGAATCTCAGAATTTGGATAATTCACTGTCCCTTTAGGACGCTTAATAAGCTCAGCAGGGATGTCATCGTACCGCTTTAACAAATGTATGGCTTTCAGGAAGTTCCCGATTGTTACAGATCCGCAATCTGTTTTACGATGTTCTCCAAAAGCTAAGTCGTTCGTGCTTAGAAATAAAGTAACATCTATGATGCGTCGAAGCACAAGGCGCCAGTAAAGCGTCATTGTGGCTTGCAACAAAACGAGTTTGCCTAATCGTTGCATCGGATCGTTGGTCCAATCGACTCCGCTGTGTTATCATGCTATTTGCCATGGAACCTTCAGTATAAAATACTATATACGTAATGTTCTATTAAGATTTTGGACATGTCAGGTCCAAATTTGTAAATCTTATTTGCAAATCGCTTCTCTAATTTGTAAATCTTAAGATTTTGATACGACAATGCGATTCGTCGTTATTAATGGCTGTAACGAAATTATATATAAAAAAAAAAAATTACATCGGCCGAGGCGCCCCTCAGCTCATGCGCTCTGGAGCAATTTCTCCACTTCGCTCCATGATGCTACGCCACTGGGTTTTAGGACGGATACAACACTAAATATGAATTAAAATGAACTTTAAAAATCACGAATTTGACGCAAGATGAATACCATACTTTATTTTGAAGTGGGTCACGTGATCCCTTCATATATTGCGGGTGTAATTATTATTTTAATTTTTATTTAAAAAACTACCAAATATATTTTGTTGAAATTTTTTTCTTATTTTTTATGGGATAATTTGAATATTTCTTAAAACTTTCGAAGCAATTTGTGAATTTCAAATTCGCTTAAAAAATGTTTGAAAAATTAGGTCCCATAGGGTTCAATGTATCTCATTTTTTAAACCTGGGTTCAATTCAGAATTAATTAGGTGATATTCCTTTATATTCCCATATGTTCCACAGACCGTAAACATACTAAAATTTCATTTTGATAAAGTCATTTTTACGACTGTTATCGTGCGAACTGACATACAGACAGAATGGACAAAGTCATAAACACTTATCGACTATGTTGTAAAGTGTTAAAACCAGGAACAGTTAAAAATGTTTCATAAAAATTCCAATTTCAGACACATTAAAATCTCACATTGCGTGCCCATTCCTTCGTAACTTTTATCATCAATTCAACCAGACCAAGTGCTGATTCGCGCGTATTTAATTGTTACCAAACCAACTAGTCTCTTTTCCAACATTGTACAGCGTATGTCAGTTTCTGTATATGTTTGCGCTTTATGAAAATACTTTCACCACTTGCCACCGATACTGGAAGGGTAAGAAGATACTTAGAGCAACGAAAACATTAAGCACATTATTCAAGATTTTTGTTGTTGTATGAAGAGAAGATCTTCTTTTGGTGGCGTAGACTTTGGAAGTCTGCGAGCTATTGCTATAAGCTCGCAACACAGATCTTCAACATCAATATATGTGTTTCATAATGCAATCAGCATTTTTCAATATGTTTGCAGCCCTTAATTAGATTTTTAGTTGATTTCAACATCAGACTCAGACATGATGCATTATTTGAAGGCTTGATTACATAAACAAAAGTACAATAATTGTCATTTGTTCAATGTGATAAGCATCAGGTGTGGAGTCTAGAATAATCAGTGGCGTACCGTTGGGGTGGCAGTCGGGTGCAGTTGCCCTGGGCGCTAACCACATAGGGGTCTCAAAATGAGAGAAACAAGAAAGATCAATCATGCTTAAAGCATTGATTATGAAACACTTTCCAAATTCAATGCAATTTTATTTAAACATGTCTAAAATGCAATACATTCCTCGGTAATATTTTAAAACTTATCACAATACTACATTAATTTATTATATTTGAAAACTTAAACCTTCATCGAAAAAAATTAACTTCATTCAAATGACGGCATTAAAATATAAATTGCCTGGTTTAAACATCTCTAAAATGTGATACATTCCTCGGTAATAATTTTAGAATTATCATAATACTACGATAATTTATTATATTTGAAAACTTCATCGAAAACAACTGAAATCCATTCAAATGACGTAATAGAAAAAATAACACGCCTGGCTCTCTCTATAAAAGCAACATTTCATTCATAAATAATTCCCCCATTCATGTCATTCATCACAATACTATAATAATTTATATTATTTAAAAATTAAGACCATGGAACTACAAGTAAGTAAACCTCTATGCGTAAAACTTCATCGAAAATTATCGTCCTTCTCTTTCTAAAATCAATGAATATTTCATTCATATCAGCCATGCAGACTCCATGGACTAAATGATTTTGTGTTAAAGAATTACAGCGATTCTAATACAACTCATTCTACATATTTTGCTGTTTACATTTTACATAGGTGAAAAATAGGCTTAATAGTAGAAATAATCAAATTTGTATGAGCATTTAAACTGAAATATATTGTCATTGCGTTGTTAAAGTATGTAGATGCACAGAATTTAGGCCAAAATAAAGTAGTTTTAGGATGGATACAACACTCAATATGGATTAGAAAGAACTTTAAAAATCACGATTTTGAGACAAGATGGATGCCATATATCATTTTGAAGTGGGTCATGTGATCGTTTCATATCATGGACACGTGATCGCTTCATATAAGAGGTGTTATTATTATTTTAATTTTTATTTAAAAAACTACAGAATATATTTCGCTGAATTTTTTTTTATATATTTTATGGAACAATTTGAATATTGCCTAAAATTTTCGAAGCAATTTGTGAATTTTAAATCCGCTTAAAAAATGCTTGAAAAATTAGGTCCCATAGGGCTCAATGTATTCCATTTTTTCAACCCGGGTTCAATCCAAAACTAATTGGGTGATATTATTCATTTATATTCCCATAGGTCCTATAGACCGTCTGAACAACATACTAAAATTTCATTTTGATTAAGTCATTTTTATGGCAGTTATCGTGCTAACGGACAGACAGACAGACAGACAGACAGACAGACAGACAGACAGACAGACAGACACAGACAGACAGAATGAACAAAGTCATAAACACTTTTCAACTTTGTTGTAAAGTGTTAAAAATGGGGGAAATGACCAAGTGCAAGGCATACAAGAAAGATCAATCATGCATAAGCATTGATTATGAAACACTTTCCAACTGAAATGTAATTTCATTTAAAAATTTCTAAAATGTGATTCATTCAGTGGTAATATATTTTACATTATCACAGTACTACAGTAATTTATTATACTTAAATATTTAAAACTGTATCGAAATATAAATCATCTGATTCTTTATGCAAAATCAATGAATATTTCATTCATATAACTTGTATTCCAGACTCCAGAGCTAAATAATTTTGTGTGAAAAAAATTCAGCAATTCTTATGTAATTCATCTTACAATCGCTTGAGATATTTGCATTCTGCATATGTTAAAATTAGGCTTCCTTGAAGAAATAATAAAAGTTTAGGGATCATTTAAAATCACAACTATTGTAATTGCATAGGCACGGAATTTAGATACACAGATAATACACAGATAATATATATGTGTATGTGTATGTACTCAAAGTATTGGAATCGTGCCGAAGATCGGAACTCGAATTTTCAAAGGATCTACACGTTTTGGGACTTCTAGAACACGAAAAAACTACTTTTAGGAAGACGTCTGTGTGTGTAAGGGTGTATCTGTGTATGTTTCTGTGTGTCTGTGTGGATATTACATCCACTCTAATTGAAAAACTAATGGACCGAATTTCATACAATTTGGTAGGTATGTTTTTTGTGGGAAATCCTGATGTTCATTAGATTATAGTACGATTCGTAATAAAAGAATCTGCCTTCTTTGCGAAATGGCCGCAGAAATTGCCTTTATCCACTCTAGCTAAAAACTAATGAACCAAATTTAACAAAATTTGGAGTATAATATTTCAATAACCTACAAGTGATTTATATACCAAATTTAACAAAATTTTGTATATAAATCATTTGTAGGTTATTCTACTAAGATTCGGGAAAAAGGAACGGGCTATTTTTGCGAAATGGCCAGCAAAAATCGTTATATATAAAAATAAAAGACTACGTGTGCTCAATTATATCAATTAAATTCCTATTTTATATGTGATTTTTGACAACAAAAAGAATAAGACTAACCCCATTATTCTAGGACTAGCCGTTCTTGAGATATTCTAGTTTTTTCGCGTTTTCGCTACGCCACCTTTGACATTAAGTTCAGCTATCAAATGAGAACCAAATTTAAGTTTAACGTGTAAATTCAATGTCATTTAAAATACTTATGTTGTGCAGATAAACTCAAATTATCATTGAATAAATAAAGAGAACGAATATGAGTCTGCAGAGAAAGACATGTGCTGTCCACATCAGAATTTTTAACAATATTACACCAATGATTTATGGAAGTGAACGGGGATTATTTTCAGGCCATTTCAAAAAAATGTATGATCTATATTTAAAGATCCATCAAATTTTTGTCGAATAAAATGTTCAACAAATTTAAGCTGTGTACCAAATTTTAACTCTCTAGGACGTAGGAAAGTGCATTTAAAATGCCATCAATTAAATTTATCATGAAGAGTTATATAAAATTTAAAAAAAATGAAAAATTGTTATCTACCAAATTTATTTTAAAATATGAAGCCACTCCCATATGCAAAACGTTTAAACAAATGGAGAGATATTTATTATATAAAATCTCTCTCTTTTCTTTCTGGAAGTTATCCCAAAGTCAGAATATAATTGAATTTGTT
Organism: Amaurobius ferox; assembly: GCA_951213105.1. Taxonomy (NCBI): domain Eukaryota; kingdom Metazoa; phylum Arthropoda; class Arachnida; order Araneae; family Amaurobiidae; genus Amaurobius; species Amaurobius ferox. The sequence continues at coordinate 172,107,537 of OX578135.1, read as the reverse complement.
TTTTTCCCTATATTAAATAATTTTTTTAATTAAAAAACTACTTAACATATTTTACTGAATTTTTTTTTATATATTCTATGGGATAATGTGAATATTTCCTAAAAATTTCGAAGCAATTCGTGAATTTTAAATTTACTTAAAAAATGTTTGAAAAATTAGGTCCCATAGGGTTCAATGTATTTCATTTTTTCAACCCGGGTTCAATAAAAAACTAATTGGGTGATATTATTTATTTATATTCCCATAGGTCCTACAGACCGTCTGAACAACATACTAAAATTTCATTTTGATAAACTCATTTTTACGGCAGTTATCGTGCTAACGGACAGACAGACAGACAGACAGACAGACAGACAGACAGACAGAATGAACAAAGTCATAAACACTTTTCAACTTTGTTGTAAAGTGTTAAAAACGAACATAGATTAAATATTAATAATTAGTAAATGAGTGTGTGAATAATTTTACTGCAAGTTTGGGTATTATAAACTATTATTATTATTATAATTATTTATTTATTTATTTAGGCTCGTCCATAACGGTAAAGTCATAAAGTGGTTTACTGTGAATATTGAATAATGAGCAGCGGCAGTAGAAAAGAATCTGGAGCCGCTGGGCACAAACGGAGAAAAGTGCTGCAATAGAAATCGGGAAATCCAGTCAATTGATGGGCAAGTTCCTTCAGAAACAAAAAGAAAATGACCCAAACAGAGTTGGAGTGCATGGTGCTAATACCGAATCTGATGAATTGACTACTGCGAGTACTATGGAGCCTGTAGAAGTCTCTGAGGTAGCTGTTAGTGCTATGCCAATTCCTCCTGCTGAAAGTACTGAAGCGTCAGTGGAAATATCGGAAAGGGTTCAGACTTTGTATCCTACTATTTTATCGAAAAAAGATATAGGCCCACTGGACTTTCATTCTGACCTGAGTGGACCCATTATAACACATGAAATTAGAACTAAAATGATTACAATAGGATCGGAAGTATTCCAAAATGCAGATGGTCCATTTTCTGCAACTGATGGTCGCTCTATGACTAAGAAATAGTTTACCAGAGAGCTTTCTGATGGGAAGAAGGTGAACCGAACCTGGTTACTTTTTTCACCTCAAAAGGCAGCAGCATACTGCTTTTCTTGCCTTTTATTCTCATGTGCTCCTGAAAACCACAAATCAAAATTTGAGCTTGGTTATGGATTCCAAAATTGGAAGAAATTGAATGAAAAAATCCCTGAACATGAAAATGGAACATATCATCGGGTGTCATTTAATACTTGGAAAGAAATGGAACGGCGTCTCCAGACTAAAAAAAGCAATTGATCAAACATTCCTCAACAAAATCCAATCGGAACGGGAAAAATGGCGAAGAATATTGGAGCGAATCCTTGACTGCATCAAATATTTGGAATCACAAAATCTTCCCTTGCTCGGGCATCGAGAACAACTATCCTCAATTTCAAATCCTGAAAACTTTTTGGCGCTGATCAAGTTGCTGGTGCGATATGATCCATTGCCAGACTGTCATCTGGCCTATGTCAAATACAATCCTGGCTTACCCTCTTATCACCCTCTGGCTTACCCTCTTATTACCCTCCTGACTTACCCTCTTAACACCAAGAATACAGAATTAGTTCATTGGTCTTCTAGCTGAAGATAGACGGAACTCAATTCTGCAAAAAATTCGGAGGAACAAATATTTTGGTATTCTGTTTGGCTCAACCCCGGATGCTGCACACCGTGAGTAGATGTCTCAGGTTATTCGGTATCTCGACATTGACTTTGAAGAAAGAACTGCTATGGTCAAAGAAGCATTCATTGACTGCATAGAAATTCACGAGAAAGATGCTGCTGCGATTGAGAAAGTAATTCATAACCAAACTAGAATCGGATGAGCTGCCTCTGTCTGCGGTCATTTATCTGGTGTGCAGCAAAGAATTTTGAATCGGAATCCCAAAGCTTTGTTTTTTAATTGTGACAACTACAACCTAAATTTGGTCGGAGTGCATGCTGCTGGAAATGAAATTGTGGCTATCACATTTTTTTGGAACTGTTGAGGCATTATATGTATTCTTCTCTCAGTCAACAATTCGGTGGCAGCTGATATCTGATGTTGGTGTGTCGTCAAAAATGAGTCTGAAACTCGTTGGAGTGTCCGAGAAACAGCTGTTACAAGTAAGATTGTGAGATTGTGAATGTGCTAGAGAGGATGTGTTTTGACAAGTACTCCACACAGAAAACGAGAAATGATGCAGATCAGCTTCTGTCAAACATTTTGAGATTCAATTTGTTGACATTTCTCCCATTTTGGAGCTCAAATTTGTCTTTGATGAATAGAGTCCAAAAGAGACTGCAGGATCCTAAATTAAATTTCAGGGAAGCGTCAGCTGACATGAACTCTCTTGAACAACATTTTACTGAGAATCGTGAAAAGCTGTGTGATGAATCAGTTTGCAAAGGAGAAAGAAGTTGCATTGTTTGGGGCCTTCCAGTTCAGAAAAGAGTAAAACGTGTCACAATGATGCCGGGTGAACAAGCAAGAGATGCTGGCTTATCCGCCAAAAAAGAAATTGGGTGAATCCTACGGAGCATCGTTGACCGCATTGGAGCAGAAATCAGAGAGCGTTTCCAGCGATTGCGTGACCTTGAAACTTGATTTGGATTTTTCCTGAATATTTAGAAACTTCTTAGTAGTCCCAATATGGATAAGGCATTGGAAATACAATGTTGTGCTACTGTCAGCTACTACAAAAATGATTTTGATGGGAAGAAGCTGCATCAGGAAATTTTGAATTGTGCAATGTTGTTAAAAAATCGAAATGAGAGCGATGTGATTGAGCCGATACATCCATTAGAATTGCTGAATTTCATTATCTTATATGGAGAGGAAGTGTACCCTAATCTCCAGACTGCTTTGCAAATTCTGCTCACAATTTCAGTATCAATTGCTAGTTGTGAAAGTTCCTTCAGCAAACTGAAATTGATTATGTCTTATTTGAGATCATCTATGGGACAAGAACGCTTGAGTAACTTGGCATAGTTGAGTATTGTGGGGGAAACATTCGAGAAAATCAATGCTAACAAAGTTATTGATACCTTTGCAATCGCGAAAACTCGAAGGGTTCGTTTGTAGGATATGATCTCTTGAGACTGAGACAATATTTAATAATGAAAAATATTGTGCTAATATCTGTTCAAATCAAAGCTGTTCAATAAATCTAGAAATTTCAATAGTTCCAAGATGAATAATATGTGTGTGTGTGTGCGTGCGTGCGTGCGCGAGTTCGTAATCTGGTAAGGGAAGGAGGGGCGCAATTCAACACCTTTTTTTTGTGCCCCACCCGCCAAAAACTCACGGTACACCGCTGAGAATAATTGAATAGTATTTAGCTGAATTTGTATGTATGCGTTCAAATTTTGTGATTTATCGCACCAGCTAGAAGTTGTATAAGCTCATTATGGATATATTTTCTTAAATAGTGAATTTCTTGACCTTTAACTTTATGATAATGTTCATTCATGATAGGATTTAACATGGCTAGTTATTCAACAAACTTTAAAAAATGTTCAATGCTAGTATTGTTCAAATTTTTATTTTTACAGAGGAATATCAAATTTTGAGCAATCAAGTGTTGCAAGATTTGCTGCCCATATTGTGCTTCTTGCCTAATTTTCTGTTGGTTAATGACATCCAGTGCTTTTCCTTGAGAAAAGCTTAATTAAGTTCAGGCCAGGCTTGATAGTTTTGTAAATGATCAGTAATTTGCTCATGTGCATAAAGAAGTGCTGCAAGTCGAAAGGTCTAAGGCAAGCGTTTTGTAGTGCTCTCTCGACGGCCCTGGTCGTGGGTTCGAATTCCACTGGCGCACATGGATATTGTAGTGTCCGTAAAGGATGTAATGTGTTACACTTCCCCATGATGCAACAGGGCAACGTCATATGACGGAAAAACGGTTCACGATGCGGCCGATGTAGGGGCAAATGATTAGTTAGTTGATCAAGTGGTCATTAAAAAGAAAATGTTCTTCCAGTCTTTCGAACCTGTTTCTTCTAAGGATGAAGCAACATTTTTTGCTAAACAACTTAAAAACTAAAAGCATCTCTTGAGGTTGAATATATATATATATATATATATATATATATAATTGAAGAATTTTTATTTTACTTGTATTATATAAACCTGAGATGGATCATCTGTATAGCAAAAGTGAAAGGAAGATGGACTGAAATGTAAATGGGATATCAAAAAGACTATACATCAAGCTGTTGAATATTTTAAAAAGAACATGATAAGTAAACATTATAAATAAAACGGGTACTAAATTGGTATAAAATACCCCTTTTTCCCTGTTGCATATATAAGTTAAGGAATGGAATAAGAATTACATGTGGTAAAGATGGGTGAAAATTTTTTTTGTAACTACACATTTAGATGAAGGTATTGTTATATAAATCATATCTGTAATGCAGGTACTTAAGGTACTAATCCCCTTGTTCCCTGCATAAACATACATGGTGTAAATGCAAGAAAGGTGTTTAAGGATGAAAAGTAGCAAAACAGAAACATTTTTTTACACGATGAGCTAGGCCTTTTCTAGCTTCCAAAATTTTTTTTGAAATTGAATAAATTAAATAAAGTATAAAGCATTTCCGAAACCATGTACGTTATCAAGGGCCATACATGTTTCGTTAATGCGGATTCCACGTTTCTGTGTGCATTACTGTAAATTGCATTACAGAAATAATGCACATGGCACAACGTAGAAGAATATATATATATATATATATAAAAACCGGTCCAAATAAGCTTAATTAAAGCGTGTGAGTAAATTTTTGTTCATTTGTTTAAAAAAGTTGTTGCCACAAAACGGATGGGAGCGCGACTACACCGTATGAAAAATTGAATGAATAAATTTAATTAATCCCTGCTTTTACAGTTTCCAGACAAAATCAGATACATTTATTGCTTAAGATTAAAATATTTTACACATTACGTTACGTAGGCTAGTATTTAAGTTTTTAGAAAATAATATACAAAATTTTTTTGTATGGAAATAAATCGTTTCATTGCATTTCAAAAAAATCTGATGTGGGTAGCACATGACTTTCCTTATATAATGCAATGAATTTACTCGTTTTACAGTAAAAAAAAAAAAAAGATTATTTTTATAGTAGATATTTATATTCTTTCCAAGATATTGAATATTCGTCAATGAGTCGTCATTTTCATTGATTTAGCGTCATTTTTATCCATTTGGCGAGTTTTTCGTTAATTTAGCAACATTTAAAAAAGTCCCCAAGCTGGCGACATTCCACCAAATTCGTCGCCAAAATCTCGCCAAGCGTTATGGACGGATAAATAAGTTATTCTTACAGCAGATAAATGACGATTGGCATTCAAATACAAAAGTATTACTCAAAGTATCTTTTTTCATTTATGGAACGAGCTAGATCCACGAGAATGATCTCACCAAATTTATCGCATGGTATTACATATGAAAAGTGAACATATTTCTCAATAGGAAATATTTTTATTTCATTTTATATGACTTTTTGATAATTTTTTTGAAAAATGTGCAATATCTCGAGAACGGTTCATGTTAGCATTTTAAAATTTATGTTAATCGTTTTCTAATGAAAAATTACATAAGAAATATTTATTTGCGTAACTTTATTAGAGGTTTTGATTTTTTGACGATTTTTTTAAAATTTCACTCGAAAATTTAGGGGGGGTTCTGAACATTCGAGATTGCGTATAAAAACAATAGGCTTCCAGTGTTTACGGATTGTAATTTTTGTACTAAATTTCGTTTGAATCAGTCCATTCGTTCGTCAGTTATCGTCTCCACAGACTCACTGACACACACACACACACACACACACACACACACACACACACACAGAGAGAGAGAGAGAGATACATCACATCAAAAATGTTTGATTCGTGATCAGGGATGCTTGAACCTTGCTCTCCCGTCGAAAACTTGAATTCGAATTTTCGACCCCGTCACAATACTTTCCTTATACATTATGTATATAAGGAAAGTAATACTTAACTTATACTTCGCGCAACTCTAAAAAATCTGATGTGGGCAACACATGACTTTCCTTATATAATGTAATGAATTTACTACTTTTACAGTAAAAAAATAGGTTTTTCTTATAGTAGATACTAATATTCTTTCCAAGATATTGAATTTTCGACAATTAGTCGTCATTTTCATTGATTGAGCATCATTTTTATCCATTTGGCGAGATTTTCATTAATTTGGCAACATTTCAAAAAAGTCGCCCAGTTGGCGACATTCCGCCAAATTCGTCGCCAAAATCTCGCCAAGCGTTATGCACTAAGAAAAAAGTTATTCTTACAGCAGATAAATGACTATTGGCGTTCAAATACAAAAGTATTATTCAAAGTATATTTTTTCATGAATGGAACGAGCTAGATCCACGAGAATGATGTCACTCAATTTATCGCATGGCATTACATATGAAAAGTGAACATGTTTCTCAATAGGATTTTTTTTTTTTTATGTGACTTTTTCATAATTTTTTTGAAAAATGTACAATATCTCGAGAACGGTTCATGTTAGCGTTCTAAAATTTATGCCAATCGTTTTCTAATGAAAAATTACATAAGAAATGTCTATTTGCGTAACTTTATTAGCGGTTTTGATTTTTTGACGATTTTTTCAAAATTTCTTTCGAAAATTTAGGGGGGTTCTGAACATTCGATTACGTATAAAAACAATAGGCTTCCAGTGTTTACGGATTGTGATTTTTGTACCAAATTTGGTTCGAATCGGTCCATTCGTTCGTTAGTTATCGTCTCCACAGACTCACTGACACACACACACACACACATACTTTCACACACACACACATACTTTCACACACACACACACACACAGACATCACTCCAAAAATGTTTGATTCGTGATCAGGGATGCTTGAAACGTGCTCTCCCGTCGAAAACTCGAATTCGAATTTTCGACCCCGTCACAATACTTTCTTTATACATTATGTATATAAGGAAAGTAACAATCATCAATATTGATAGCATCCTCGATAAGCGATAGAGTCCATATATTAAAATACTTTAATAATTACTTCATCATCTAGTCGTTATTGCTTTCCTTATATACATAATGTATAAGAAAAGTATTGTGACGGGGTCGAAAATTCGAATGAGTTTTCGACGGGAGAGCACGTTTTAAGCATCCATGATCACGAATCAAACATTTTGAGGTGATGTCTGTGTGTGTGTTTGTGTGTGTGTATGTGTGTGTTTGTGTGTGTGTGAGTCAGTGAGCCTGTGGAAACGATATCTCGCGAACGGATGGAGCGATTCGAATGAAATTTGGTACAAAAATCACGATCCGGCAATACTGGAAGCTTATTGTTTTTAAACGCAATCGAATGTTTAGAACCCTCCTAAATTTTCGAGTGAAATTTTGAAAAATCATCAATCAAAATCAAAATCTTTAATAAAGTTACGAAAATGGATATTTCTTATGCAATTTTTCCTTAGAAAACGATTGACATAAACTTTAGAACTCTAGCATGCTCCGTTCTCGAGATATTTTAGTTTTTTCGTATTTTGTTTACGCCACCTCTGGAAATAAGTCCAGTTGCCAAATGAGAACGAAAATTGAATTGAAAGTGAATTAAATTTAATTAAAATAAAGAGAACGTGGATATAAGTCTGCAGGGAAAGTCATGTGCTGCCCACATCAGATTTTTACTTTCCCTGCAATACATGGTAATGTATAGGGAAAGTATTGGAATCATGCCGAAAATCGCAACTCGAGTTTTCGACGGATCTACACGTTTCGAGACCTCTAGAATACGAAAAAACTATTTTTAGCCTGACGTCTGTGTGTGTGTCTGTCTGTCTGTGCATATTTTGTATCCACTCTAACTAAAAAAACTAATAGACTGAATTTTACAAAATTTGGTAGGTAAGTCACTTGTGGGCGAATCTGGTGCTGTTTAGTTTTGGGTACGAATCGGGATAAAAGAAACCGCCTTTTTTTTACGAAATGCCCCGCAAAAATTTGTATCCACTTTAGCTGAAAAACTAATGAACCGAATTTCATAAAATTCGGTGGATAAGTCACTTGTGGGCCACCCTGGTGCTGATTAGATTTTGGTAGGATTCGGAAAATAATAATCTGCCTTTTTTTGCAAAATGGCCCGCAAAAATCGCCAAAATCTAAAATAGAAAACTACGTATGCTCAAATATATCCATTAAATACTTGTTTAATACGTAATTTTTAACGAAGAAAAGAATAAGAACAACCTCTTTACACTAGGACTAGCCGTTCTCGAGATATTTTAATTTTTACGTATTTTCTCTGCACCACCTTTGAAAATAATCCAGTTATCAAATGAGAACGAAAATTGAATTAAAAGTGAATTAAATTTAATTAAAATAAAGAGAACGTGGATATAAGTCTGCATGGAAAGTTATGTGCTGTCTACATCAGATTTTTACTTTCCTTATATACATAATGTATAAGGAATGTATTGTGACGGGGTCGAAAATTCGAATTCGAGTTTTCGACGGGAGAGCAAGTTTCAAGCATCCCTGATCACGAATCAAACATTTTTGACGTGATGTCTCTGTGTGTGTGTGTGTGTGTGAAAGTGTGTGTGTGTGTGTGTGTGTGTGTGTGTGTGTGAAAGTATGTGTGTGTGTCATTGAGTCTGTGGAGACGATATTATTAATTAACGAAAATCTCGCCAAATGGATAAAAATGACGCTAAATCAATGAAAATGACGACTAATTGACGAAAATTCAATATCTTGGAAAGAATATAAATATCTGCTATAAGAATAATCTATTTTATTTTACTGTAAAAGTAGTAAATTGATTGCATTATATAAGGAAAGTGATGTGCTGCCCACATCATATTTTTCCAAATGTGATATAATGCGAAAATGCTGCATGAGAAAAGAGTTGACCGATATAATTTGCAGTTTTTGCATGTAAATTTTATTATACGAGTATAAGTCGTTTCATGAATTAACTACCAACATCTCAAAATCGGAGCAGGCCAGGGTTTTAAAATCGATATTCTTTGTTTCCTACTGATAATAAAATTACTGTATAATTTGATTTCTGATGATTATAAAATATCTTTTATAAAATGATCATGTATATCGATTATCAAAAGATTTTATATGATTGACTGACAGTTATTTATTTTATATTAAAAACGTTTTATATTGAAAAATAGTTTTCATAAAATGATCATGTACTTTGATTATCAAAATATTTTACATGAATGACTGTCATTTATTTATTTTATATTAAAAAACCTTAAATATGTGGGCTTTCTGTATATTTGTACTCGCTAAAAGTAAATAGCATTTCATACTTCATAGATAATATAATCGTACAAAATGTTGTCGCCCATTCGTTATTTGGATATCGTGTTCACAGATTCTTACATGCATAAACAGCCATTTACACATGTAGATCATGTTAAATTTGAGTTGAAGAATATTTTCAATATTTAAATCCGTCAAAAAAATAAATTTAACCCTTCAACCCGTCACACTTTCCCTTTATATACATAAATGTAGAGAATGTAACAAATTTCTGATCGGACTTATATTTTAAAAATATAAACTATTGAACAATTTAAAATAGAATTATTTATATAACTTTAAAAATAAACTTATTCTTGTATAAACGGTGATTTTATTTAAGGATTTATTTAAAAATGCAAAAACTATATTGGAAAACAACAGAATCCGTCAAATTCATATTTTTAAGCGCAGCCACAATAGCGAAATAATGCCAATTCTAGAAAACCCATGATAAACTGGCTTATTTACTGGCGACGGCAGCTCAATGATAAGCGGCAGACAATGCTTTGAAAATAGCCAATGTTCATATTCGTTCATTCAAACTGACAATAGTATTTGAAACTATATACTCTATCTGGGTTGCTCTGAATTCGCGGTCCTACGACGAAACCACGGTGTAGAAGATTCTTGTAGTGCTGCCATCTTATAACGCATTCAGCAACTACATTGTCGATGTTAATTGTTCAATGTGCTACAACATGACAGCACTACACTTTTGTGGAAGGACGTTTTGAAAAAACTTGCAAAATTTTTTAATACATTTATATAAATAAAAATAATAATGTAGGGGCTTTTTATGAGGAAGTCGCGCGCCTTGCGCCCTCTGAGCACGAGCCCCCACTGGTGTACACAGATATTTTATTATTTTATATTGCTTTAGTCAGTTCAGTAATTGCCAACTAGGGTTACGTACAAATCTGCAAAGCACAACTTGCCACCTTTTCACAACTGAGTAAACAAAATTTAAATTATTAAGGTTTCAATATAACAATTGTACTAACACTAAAATATTACAAAATCTAAACACAATATTTACTTGTAACTAGTAAAGTGAAAATGCTTGTTTTTATATTTCAGTTCAGTAATTAGTAAATAGAAATAGACAATAAATGCAATATTTTATTCAAAAGTATAAGCCAATTATTATTTAAGAAACCTATTGCTTTACCATCTATTTTGTAATTTACCCCTGTTGAATCTAATTTGTGTGAGCCGGGTAGGACCGGCTCTAGACAATTTTGCGTCCTAGGCAAGGTGAACGACCCCCCCCCCCCCCCAATATACACGCCAAAAAATGTGAACATTGATTTTCAAGAACAGTTGTCTGGTAGTCGTGGATCAAATAAAAAGCATAAAACTTAAAACTGCTAAATTTATTTCAAATTACAAGAAGTGATAAGCAATCATTCACTATTATTCGCAAATACAAAGGAAAAAAATCTGATGTGGGCAACACATGACTTTCCTTATATAATGTAATGAATTTACTACTTTTACAGTAAAAAAATAGGATTTTCTTGTAGTAGATACTAATATTCTTTCCAAGATATTGAATTTTCGACAATTAGTCGTCATTTTCATTGATTTAGCGTCATTTTTTTCCATTTGGCGAGATTTTCGTTAATTTGGCAACATTTCAAAAAAGTCGCCAAGTTGGCGACATTCCGCCAAATTCGTCGCCAAAATCTCGCCAAGCGTTATGCACTAAGAAATAAATTTTTCTTAAAGCAGATAAATGACTATTGGCGTTCAAATACAAAAGTATTATTCAAAGTATCTTTTTTCAAGAATGGAACGAGCTAGATCCACGAGAAGGATGTCACTCAATTTATCGCATGGTATTACATATGAAAAGTAAACATGTTTCTCAATAGGAAATATTTTTATTTTTATTTTATATGACTTTTTGATAATTTTTTAAAAAAATGTACAATATCTCGAGAACGGTTCACGTTAGCGTTCCAAAATTTATGTCAATCGTTTTCTAATGAAAAATTACATAAGAAATGTCTATTTGCGTAACTTTATTAGTGGTTTTAATTTTTTGACGATTTTTTCAAAATTTCATTCGAAAATATAGGGGGGTTCTGAACATTCGATTGCGTATAAAAACAATAGGCTTCCAGTGTTTACGGATTGTGATTTTTGTACCAAATTTGGTTCGAATCGGTCCACTCGTTCGTCAGTTATCGTCTCCACAGACTCACTGACACACACACACATACACACATACTTTCACACACACACACACACACAGACATCACTTCAAAAATGCTTGATTCGTGATCAGGGATGCTTGAAACGTGCTCTCCCGTCGAAAACTCGAATTCGAATTTTCGACCCCGTCACAATACTTTCCTTATACTTTATGTATATATAAGGAAAGTAATATTTTAGCACACCAGTCATTTCAAACTAATGGGCACTCTATATAATGCATACCTCGCCACAGGTAACATAAAGTATATACTATGGCGGGAAAGTTACTTGACGTAATCATCCCACAATGTTATCACAATATTTTGTTTAGAGTCAGATAGAGAAAGAAACAAATAAGATCAATCTTGCATGAAGCATTGCTTATGAAACACTTTTCAACTGCAATGCAATTTTATTTAAACATCTCTAAAATGCGATACATTCAGCGGTAATATTTTTTAAATTATCACAATACTACAATAATTTATTATATTTGAAAACTTAAAACTTCATCGAAAAAAATGAACTTTATTCAAATGACGTCATTGAAATATAAATCGCCTGGTTTTCTATGTAAAAGCAGTAAATATTTCATTCATACACTTTTATTCCATTCCTTCCATTCATCACAATACTACAATAATTTATTTTACTTAAAAACTTAAAACCATGGAGGTAAAAGTAATTTAACTCTATGCTTAAAACTTCATCGAAAAAGTCTGCTATAAAATCGTCTGCTTCTCTATGTAAAATCAATGAATGTTTCATTCATATCAGCTATATTGCAGACTACAGAGTTAAATAATTTTGCGTTAAAGAAATTCATCAATTCTTATACAACTCATCTTACAGCTTGATGTGTTTACATTCTCCATAAGTGAAAATTAGGCTTCGTTTTGCGTTAAAGAAATTCATCAATTCTTATACAACTCATCTTACAGCTTGATGTGTTTACATTCTCCATAAGTGAAAATTAGGCTTCGTTTTGCGTTAAAGAAATTCATCAATTCTTATACAACTCATCTTACAGCTTGATGTGTTTACATTCTCCATAAGTGAAAATTAGGCTTCGTTTTAGAAATAATGAAAGTTTGACGATCATTTAAACTCAAATATATTGTAATTGCGTTGTTTCAGAATGCAGATGCACAGAAATTAAGCAAAAATAAAGTGGTTTTAGCAGAGGCATAGCTGCCTCTGTAGCGCCCTGAAGCGAATCTCGCTCTATCGCCCCTAAGCCTCCCCCCAAGCAAGGTCCATCCTTAGTGACTCATACAAAAGTAGCAGAAAAGATACAACTACAGTACACAACTGTCCTGTTACGCTTTTCCGTAAAATTTACGTATTTTTTGGTATTTGTGATAAATTCTGAATACAAATAAAATCAAATAAGAGTACATAAGATTATATTAAGATAACCAATCATACACGTCTATGCCTACTTACATTAATGTATTGGTAATTGTTATATTCACACCATTAACAATCAGGAATCAGATGAAAGTTAATCAACTAAGTGAATGTACAAAATTGCACTTTGCTTAACGTTCTTTAAAAATTGACACTTCTTGCTTTGGACGTAGTAAAGCGAGTGATTATTGGATCTATATCGATATTTTTCGCCCAATCATTCAATCGAAAGAATGGCAGGAGACGACAGTCGAAGTTGAGACATCGTCGATCTGGGATACTGCTTGATAAGCTTCAGCTTTGAGAAACTTCTCTCAGATGAAGCAACAGTGACGGGGAGTGTGAGAAATAACAAACCAGCTGTTATAATGTCGGTGAACGAACTAGACGCTTTGCTGTGGCACAGAAGCATCTCTGCAGCATCTTTGATAGATGTCTTAGTTTGGAGTTCAGCTGCAAAGCACGTTCTGAAACGAATGAGATGAGCTCCCAGATTTGGCGATATGTTAAGGGGGTAAGCGTCAACAAGTTTATCCGCGATTTTAATTACTTCGTTGTCTGACATACTGCTGTCTGTCAGAACCTTTGGTGTCAGAACCGCTGTTCCGGATCTGATAGTCGTTGATCAGATATTAATTCGCCATTCATTCTCGTTTTTCTTTGAACTGTGACGATACGCCCCAGACTTTGGCCAAACCACTGGCTTCATTTTGAACTTCAGGCCAACGTTCACGCAACAGAGTCAGTTTATTGACTAGGGAATCTATCAGTTTTGAGGTCTTCCCTATGTCTTCCTCTTTGCTTTGAAGAAATTTTGAAATAATGTCGACACTACCGAGAATATTTGATTGCACAACAAGAATCACGGTCGAGAAGTCTTCGAAATAGTTCAGAAAAGACGCTGCACTGTTTCTCTCCTCCGAAGACTTACTAAATACAGAGATATGTGTCATCAACCTCATGACGTCTGGATAGCGGATACGTAACGCGTCAAGTGCTTGACAGCGTGAGGACCACTGCGTAAGGCAAACCCGCTTTATAGTAGTCTTCATAGGTCCCTGTTGAAGCTGATTCCAACGACTGATGAAGTCTGGATGAAAAACCCATAGACTCCTTGCAGTCGGTCAAAGAAGCTGCGGAGCCCTGTGATACCAGCAACAGCATCGTCAATCATCAGATTCAGGCGGTGGGCGAAACAATGCACATATCACGCCTCCAGATTATGCTACCTGATCCGTGTTTGAAGTCAAGAATATATGCCGCTCATGTTAGCTGCTCCGTCGTAGCCCTGTCCGCGCAATCTGTCATCGATGGTGAACTTGCTGACTAGTCCCATAGCGATTTTCTCCAACTCCTGGGAGAACTGACTATTTATTGGTGTGAATTCAACAAACGACTCCTGAATATCAATTGCAATGGGTTGGTCATTTTCATCCCGTTTAATGTCAACATACCGAATGATACAGCTCAGCTGATCGACTTTCGCTATATACTGTGTCGAGTCAAGTAAAATTGAGGTAAACGCAGCTTGTTTCATCTCATGCGCGATTTGTGTTAATACTTCTTCTGCAAGAAGATTGATAATCTCGTTTTGAATCTCAGAATTTGGATAATTCACTGTCCCTTTAGGACGCTTAATAAGCTCAGCAGGGATGTCATCGTACCGCTTTAACAAATGTATGGCTTTCAGGAAGTTCCCGATTGTTACAGATCCGCAATCTGTTTTACGATGTTCTCCAAAAGCTAAGTCGTTCGTGCTTAGAAATAAAGTAACATCTATGATGCGTCGAAGCACAAGGCGCCAGTAAAGCGTCATTGTGGCTTGCAACAAAACGAGTTTGCCTAATCGTTGCATCGGATCGTTGGTCCAATCGACTCCGCTGTGTTATCATGCTATTTGCCATGGAACCTTCAGTATAAAATACTATATACGTAATGTTCTATTAAGATTTTGGACATGTCAGGTCCAAATTTGTAAATCTTATTTGCAAATCGCTTCTCTAATTTGTAAATCTTAAGATTTTGATACGACAATGCGATTCGTCGTTATTAATGGCTGTAACGAAATTATATATAAAAAAAAAAAATTACATCGGCCGAGGCGCCCCTCAGCTCATGCGCTCTGGAGCAATTTCTCCACTTCGCTCCATGATGCTACGCCACTGGGTTTTAGGACGGATACAACACTAAATATGAATTAAAATGAACTTTAAAAATCACGAATTTGACGCAAGATGAATACCATACTTTATTTTGAAGTGGGTCACGTGATCCCTTCATATATTGCGGGTGTAATTATTATTTTAATTTTTATTTAAAAAACTACCAAATATATTTTGTTGAAATTTTTTTCTTATTTTTTATGGGATAATTTGAATATTTCTTAAAACTTTCGAAGCAATTTGTGAATTTCAAATTCGCTTAAAAAATGTTTGAAAAATTAGGTCCCATAGGGTTCAATGTATCTCATTTTTTAAACCTGGGTTCAATTCAGAATTAATTAGGTGATATTCCTTTATATTCCCATATGTTCCACAGACCGTAAACATACTAAAATTTCATTTTGATAAAGTCATTTTTACGACTGTTATCGTGCGAACTGACATACAGACAGAATGGACAAAGTCATAAACACTTATCGACTATGTTGTAAAGTGTTAAAACCAGGAACAGTTAAAAATGTTTCATAAAAATTCCAATTTCAGACACATTAAAATCTCACATTGCGTGCCCATTCCTTCGTAACTTTTATCATCAATTCAACCAGACCAAGTGCTGATTCGCGCGTATTTAATTGTTACCAAACCAACTAGTCTCTTTTCCAACATTGTACAGCGTATGTCAGTTTCTGTATATGTTTGCGCTTTATGAAAATACTTTCACCACTTGCCACCGATACTGGAAGGGTAAGAAGATACTTAGAGCAACGAAAACATTAAGCACATTATTCAAGATTTTTGTTGTTGTATGAAGAGAAGATCTTCTTTTGGTGGCGTAGACTTTGGAAGTCTGCGAGCTATTGCTATAAGCTCGCAACACAGATCTTCAACATCAATATATGTGTTTCATAATGCAATCAGCATTTTTCAATATGTTTGCAGCCCTTAATTAGATTTTTAGTTGATTTCAACATCAGACTCAGACATGATGCATTATTTGAAGGCTTGATTACATAAACAAAAGTACAATAATTGTCATTTGTTCAATGTGATAAGCATCAGGTGTGGAGTCTAGAATAATCAGTGGCGTACCGTTGGGGTGGCAGTCAGGTGCAGTTGCCCTGGGCGCTAACCACATAGGGGTCTCAAAATGAGAGAAACAAGAAAGATCAATCATGCTTAAAGCATTGATTATGAAACACTTTCCAAATTCAATGCAATTTTATTTAAACATGTCTAAAATGCAATACATTCCTCGGTAATATTTTAAAACTTATCACAATACTACATTAATTTATTATATTTGAAAACTTAAACCTTCATCGAAAAAAATTAACTTCATTCAAATGACGGCATTAAAATATAAATTGCCTGGTTTAAACATCTCTAAAATGTGATACATTCCTCGGTAATAATTTTAGAATTATCATAATACTACGATAATTTATTATATTTGAAAACTTCATCGAAAACAACTGAAATCCATTCAAATGACGTAATAGAAAAAATAACACGCCTGGCTCTCTCTATAAAAGCAACATTTCATTCATAAATAATTCCCCCATTCATGTCATTCATCACAATACTATAATAATTTATATTATTTAAAAATTAAGACCATGGAACTACAAGTAAGTAAACCTCTATGCGTAAAACTTCATCGAAAATTATCGTCCTTCTCTTTCTAAAATCAATGAATATTTCATTCATATCAGCCATGCAGACTCCATGGACTAAATGATTTTGTGTTAAAGAATTACAGCGATTCTAATACAACTCATTCTACATATTTTGCTGTTTACATTTTACATAGGTGAAAAATAGGCTTAATAGTAGAAATAATCAAATTTGTATGAGCATTTAAACTGAAATATATTGTCATTGCGTTGTTAAAGTATGTAGATGCACAGAATTTAGGCCAAAATAAAGTAGTTTTAGGATGGATACAACACTCAATATGGATTAGAAAGAACTTTAAAAATCACGATTTTGAGACAAGATGGATGCCATATATCATTTTGAAGTGGGTCATGTGATCGTTTCATATCATGGACACGTGATCGCTTCATATAAGAGGTGTTATTATTATTTTAATTTTTATTTAAAAAACTACAGAATATATTTCGCTGAATTTTTTTTTATATATTTTATGGAACAATTTGAATATTGCCTAAAATTTTCGAAGCAATTTGTGAATTTTAAATCCGCTTAAAAAATGCTTGAAAAATTAGGTCCCATAGGGCTCAATGTATTCCATTTTTTCAACCCGGGTTCAATCCAAAACTAATTGGGTGATATTATTCATTTATATTCCCATAGGTCCTATAGACCGTCTGAACAACATACTAAAATTTCATTTTGATTAAGTCATTTTTATGGCAGTTATCGTGCTAACGGACAGACAGACAGACAGACAGACAGACAGACAGACAGACAGACAGACAGACACAGACAGACAGAATGAACAAAGTCATAAACACTTTTCAACTTTGTTGTAAAGTGTTAAAAATGGGGGAAATGACCAAGTGCAAGGCATACAAGAAAGATCAATCATGCATAAGCATTGATTATGAAACACTTTCCAACTGAAATGTAATTTCATTTAAAAATTTCTAAAATGTGATTCATTCAGTGGTAATATATTTTACATTATCACAGTACTACAGTAATTTATTATACTTAAATATTTAAAACTGTATCGAAATATAAATCATCTGATTCTTTATGCAAAATCAATGAATATTTCATTCATATAACTTGTATTCCAGACTCCAGAGCTAAATAATTTTGTGTGAAAAAAATTCAGCAATTCTTATGTAATTCATCTTACAATCGCTTGAGATATTTGCATTCTGCATATGTTAAAATTAGGCTTCCTTGAAGAAATAATAAAAGTTTAGGGATCATTTAAAATCACAACTATTGTAATTGCATAGGCACGGAATTTAGATACACAGATAATACACAGATAATATATATGTGTATGTGTATGTACTCAAAGTATTGGAATCGTGCCGAAGATCGGAACTCGAATTTTCAAAGGATCTACACGTTTTGGGACTTCTAGAACACGAAAAAACTACTTTTAGGAAGACGTCTGTGTGTGTAAGGGTGTATCTGTGTATGTTTCTGTGTGTCTGTGTGGATATTACATCCACTCTAATTGAAAAACTAATGGACCGAATTTCATACAATTTGGTAGGTATGTTTTTTGTGGGAAATCCTGATGTTCATTAGATTATAGTACGATTCGTAATAAAAGAATCTGCCTTCTTTGCGAAATGGCCGCAGAAATTGCCTTTATCCACTCTAGCTAAAAACTAATGAACCAAATTTAACAAAATTTGGAGTATAATATTTCAATAACCTACAAGTGATTTATATACCAAATTTAACAAAATTTTGTATATAAATCATTTGTAGGTTATTCTACTAAGATTCGGGAAAAAGGAACGGGCTATTTTTGCGAAATGGCCAGCAAAAATCGTTATATATAAAAATAAAAGACTACGTGTGCTCAATTATATCAATTAAATTCCTATTTTATATGTGATTTTTGACAACAAAAAGAATAAGACTAACCCCATTACTCTAGGACTAGCCGTTCTTGAGATATTCTAGTTTTTTCGCGTTTTCGCTACGCCACCTTTGACATTAAGTTCAGCTATCAAATGAGAACCAAATTTAAGTTTAACGTGTAAATTCAATGTCATTTAAAATACTTATGTTGTGCAGATAAACTCAAATTATCATTGAATAAATAAAGAGAACGAATATGAGTCTGCAGAGAAAGACATGTGCTGTCCACATCAGAATTTTTAACAATATTACACCAATGATTTATGGAAGTGAACGGGGATTATTTTCAGGCCATTTCAAAAAAATGTATGATCTATATTTAAAGATCCATCAAATTTTTGTCGAATAAAATGTTCAACAAATTTAAGCTGTGTACCAAATTTTAACTCTCTAGGACGTAGGAAAGTGCATTTAAAATGCCATCAATTAAATTTATCATGAAGAGTTATATAAAATTTAAAAAAAATGAAAAATTGTTATCTACCAAATTTATTTTAAAATATGAAGCCACTCCCATATGCAAAACGTTTAAACAAATGGAGAGATATTTATTATATAAAATCTCTCTCTTTTCTTTCTGGAAGTTATCCCAAAGTCAGAATATAATTGAATTTGTTTTTTTCCCTATATTAAATAATTTTTTTAATTAAAAAACTACTTAACATATTTTACTGAATTTTTTTTTATATATTCTATGGGATAATGTGAATATTTCCTAAAAATTTCGAAGCAATTCGTGAATTTTAAATTTACTTAAAAAATGTTTGAAAAATTAGGTCCCATAGGGTTCAATGTATTTCATTTTTTCAACCCGGGTTCAATAAAAAACTAATTGGGTGATATTATTTATTTATATTCCCATAGGTCCTACAGACCGTCTGAACAACATACTAAAATTTCATTTTGATAAACTCATTTTTACGGCAGTTATCGTGCTAACGGACAGACAGACAGACAGACAGACAGACAGACAGACAGACAGAATGAACAAAGTCATAAACACTTTTCAACTTTGTTGTAAAGTGTTAAAAACGAACATAGATTAAATATTAATAATTAGTAAATGAGTGTGTGAATAATTTTACTGCAAGTTTGGGTATTATAAACTATTATTATTATTATAATTATTTATTTATTTATTTAGGCTCGTCCATAACGGTAAAGTCATAAAGTGGTTTACTGTGAATATTGAATAATGAGCAGCGGCAGTAGAAAAGAATCTGGAGCCGCTGGGCACAAACGGAGAAAAGTGCTGCAATAGAAATCGGGAAATCCAGTCAATTGATGGGCAAGTTCCTTAAGAAACAAAAAGAAAATGACCCAAACAGAGTTGGAGTGCATGGTGCTAATACCGAATCTGATGAATTGACTACTGCGAGTACTATGGAGCCTGTAGAAGTCTCTGAGGTAGCTGTTAGTGCTATGCCAATTCCTCCTGCTGAAAGTACTGAAGCGTCAGTGGAAATATCGGAAAGGGTTCAGACTTTGTATCCTACTATTTTATCGAAAAAAGATATAGGCCCACTGGACTTTCATTCTGACCTGAGTGGACCCATTATAACACATGAAATTAGAACTAAAATGATTACAATAGGATCGGAAGTATTCCAAAATGCAGATGGTCCATTTTCTGCAACTGATGGTCGCTCTATGACTAAGAAATAGTTTACCAGAGAGCTTTCTGATGGGAAGAAGGTGAACCGAACCTGGTTACTTTTTTCACCTCAAAAGGCAGCAGCATACTGCTTTTCTTGCCTTTTATTCTCATGTGCTCCTGAAAACCACAAATCAAAATTTGAGCTTGGTTATGGATTCCAAAATTGGAAGAAATTGAATGAAAAAATCCCTGAACATGAAAATGGAACATATCATCGGGTGTCATTTAATACTTGGAAAGAAATGGAACGGCGTCTCCAGACTAAAAAAAGCAATTGATCAAACATTCCTCAACAAAATCCAATCGGAACGGGAAAAATGGCGAAGAATATTGGAGCGAATCCTTGACTGCATCAAATATTTGGAATCACAAAATCTTCCCTTGCTCGGGCATCGAGAACAACTATCCTCAATTTCAAATCCTGAAAACTTTTTGGCGCTGATCAAGTTGCTGGTGCGATATGATCCATTGCCAGACTGTCATCTGGCCTATGTCAAATACAATCCTGGCTTACCCTCTTATCACCCTCTGGCTTACCCTCTTATTACCCTCCTGACTTACCCTCTTAACACCAAGAATACAGAATTAGTTCATTGGTCTTCTAGCTGAAGATAGACGGAACTCAATTCTGCAAAAAATTCGGAGGAACAAATATTTTGGTATTCTGTTTGGCTCAACCCCGGATGCTGCACACCGTGAGTAGATGTCTCAGGTTATTCGGTATCTCGACATTGACTTTGAAGAAAGAACTGCTATGGTCAAAGAAGCATTCATTGACTGCATAGAAATTCACGAGAAAGATGCTGCTGCGATTGAGAAAGTAATTCATAACCAAACTAGAATCGGATGAGCTGCCTCTGTCTGCGGTCATTTATCTGGTGTGCAGCAAAGAATTTTGAATCGGAATCCCAAAGCTTTGTTTTTTAATTGTGACAACTACAACCTAAATTTGGTCGGAGTGCATGCTGCTGGAAATGAAATTGTGGCTATCACATTTTTTTGGAACTGTTGAGGCATTATATGTATTCTTCTCTCAGTCAACAATTCGGTGGCAGCTGATATCTGATGTTGGTGTGTCGTCAAAAATGAGTCTGAAACTCGTTGGAGTGTCCGAGAAACAGCTGTTACAAGTAAGATTGTGAGATTGTGAATGTGCTAGAGAGGATGTGTTTTGACAAGTACTCCACACAGAAAACGAGAAATGATGCAGATCAGCTTCTGTCAAACATTTTGAGATTCAATTTGTTGACATTTCTCCCATTTTGGAGCTCAAATTTGTCTTTGATGAATAGAGTCCAAAAGAGACTGCAGGATCCTAAATTAAATTTCAGGGAAGCGTCAGCTGACATGAACTCTCTTGAACAACATTTTACTGAGAATCGTGAAAAGCTGTGTGATGAATCAGTTTGCAAAGGAGAAAGAAGTTGCATTGTTTGGGGCCTTCCAGTTCAGAAAAGAGTAAAACGTGTCACAATGATGCCGGGTGAACAAGCAAGAGATGCTGGCTTATCCGCCAAAAAAGAAATTGGGTGAATCCTACGGAGCATCGTTGACCGCATTGGAGCAGAAATCAGAGAGCGTTTCCAGCGATTGCGTGACCTTGAAACTTGATTTGGATTTTTCCTGAATATTTAGAAACTTCTTAGTAGTCCCAATATGGATAAGGCATTGGAAATACAATGTTGTGCTACTGTCAGCTACTACAAAAATGATTTTGATGGGAAGAAGCTGCATCAGGAAATTTTGAATTGTGCAATGTTGTTAAAAAATCGAAATGAGAGCGATGTGATTGAGCCGATACATCCATTAGAATTGCTGAATTTCATTATCTTATATGGAGAGGAAGTGTACCCTAATCTCCAGACTGCTTTGCAAATTCTGCTCACAATTTCAGTATCAATTGCTAGTTGTGAAAGTTCCTTCAGCAAACTGAAATTGATTATGTCTTATTTGAGATCATCTATGGGACAAGAACGCTTGAGTGACTTGGCATAGTTGAGTATTGTGGGGGAAACATTCGAGAAAATCAATGCTAACAAAGTTATTGATACCTTTGCAATCGCGAAAACTCGAAGGGTTCGTTTGTAGGATATGATCTCTTGAGACTGAGACAATATTTAATAATGAAAAATATTGTGCTAATATCTGTTCAAATCAAAGCTGTTCAATAAATCTAGAAATTTCAATAGTTCCAAGATGAATAATATGTGTGTGTGTGTGCGTGCGTGCGTGCGCGAGTTCGTAATCTGGTAAGGGAAGGAGGGGCGCAATTCAACACCTTTTTTTTGTGCCCCACCCGCCAAAAACTCACGGTACACCGCTGAGAATAATTGAATAGTATTTAGCTGAATTTGTATGTATGCGTTCAAATTTTGTGATTTATCGCACCAGCTAGAAGTTGTATAAGCTCATTATGGATATATTTTCTTAAATAGTGAATTTCTTGACCTTTAACTTTATGATAATGTTCATTCATGATAGGATTTAACATGGCTAGTTATTCAACAAACTTTAAAAAATGTTCAATGCTAGTATTGTTCAAATTTTTATTTTTACAGAGGAATATCAAATTTTGAGCAATCAAGTGTTGCAAGATTTGCTGCCCATATTGTGCTTCTTGCCTAATTTTCTGTTGGTTAATGACATCCAGTGCTTTTCCTTGAGAAAAGCTTAATTAAGTTCAGGCCAGGCTTGATAGTTTTGTAAATGATCAGTAATTTGCTCATGTGCATAAAGAAGTGCTGCAAGTCGAAAGGTCTAAGGCAAGCGTTTTGTAGTGCTCTCTCGACGGCCCTGGTCGTGGGTTCGAATTCCACTGGCGCACATGGATATTGTAGTGTCCGTAAAGGATGTAATGTGTTACACTTCCCCATGATGCAACAGGGCAACGTCATATGACGGAAAAACGGTTCACGATGCGGCCGATGTAGGGGCAAATGATTAGTTAGTTGATCAAGTGGTCATTAAAAAGAAAATGTTCTTCCAGTCTTTCGAACCTGTTTCTTCTAAGGATGAAGCAACATTTTTTGCTAAACAACTTAAAAACTAAAAGCATCTCTTGAGGTTGAATATATATATATATATATATATATATATATATATATATATATAATTGAAGAATTTTTATTTTACTTGTATTATATAAACCTGAGATGGATCATCTGTATAGCAAAAGTGAAAGGAAGATGGACTGAAATGTAAATGGGATATCAAAAAGACTATACATCAAGCTGTTGAATATTTTAAAAAGAACATGATAAGTAAACATTATAAATAAAACGGGTACTAAATTGGTATAAAATACCCCTTTTTCCCTGTTGCATATATAAGTTAAGGAATGGAATAAGAATTACATGTGGTAAAGATGGGTGAAAATTTTTTTTGTAACTACACATTTAGATGAAGGTATTGTTATATAAATCATATCTGTAATGCAGGTACTTAAGGTACTAATCCCCTTGTTCCCTGCATAAACATACATGGTGTAAATGCAAGAAAGGTGTTTAAGGATGAAAAGTAGCAAAACAGAAACATTTTTTTACACGATGAGCTAGGCCTTTTCTAGCTTCCAAAATTTTTTTTGAAATTGAATAAATTAAATAAAGTATAAAGCATTTCCGAAACCATGTACGTTATCAAGGGCCATACATGTTTCGTTAATGCGGATTCCACGTTTCTGTGTGCATTACTGTAAATTGCATTACAGAAATAATGCACATGGCACAACGTAGAAGAATATATATATATATATATATAAAAACCGGTCCAAATAAGCTTAATTAAAGCGTGTGAGTAAATTTTTGTTCATTTGTTTAAAAAAGTTGTTGCCACAAAACGGATGGGAGCGCGACTACACCGTATGAAAAATTGAATGAATAAATTTAATTAATCCCTGCTTTTACAGTTTCCAGACAAAATCAGATACATTTATTGCTTAAGATTAAAATATTTTACACATTACGTTACGTAGGCTAGTATTTAAGTTTTTAGAAAATAATATACAAAATTTTTTTGTATGGAAATAAATCGTTTCATTGCATTTCAAAAAAATCTGATGTGGGTAGCACATGACTTTCCTTATATAATGCAATGAATTTACTCGTTTTACAGTAAAAAAAAAAAAAAGATTATTTTTATAGTAGATATTTATATTCTTTCCAAGATATTGAATATTCGTCAATGAGTCGTCATTTTCATTGATTTAGCGTCATTTTTATCCATTTGGCGAGTTTTTCGTTAATTTAGCAACATTTAAAAAAGTCCCCAAGCTGGCGACATTCCACCAAATTCGTCGCCAAAATCTCACCAAGCGTTATGGACGGATAAATAAGTTATTCTTACAGCAGATAAATGACGATTGGCATTCAAATACAAAAGTATTACTCAAAGTATCTTTTTTCATTTATGGAACGAGCTAGATCCACGAGAATGATCTCACCAAATTTATCGCATGGTATTACATATGAAAAGTGAACATATTTCTCAATAGGAAATATTTTTATTTCATTTTATATGACTTTTTGATAATTTTTTTGAAAAATGTGCAATATCTCGAGAACGGTTCATGTTAGCATTTTAAAATTTATGTTAATCGTTTTCTAATGAAAAATTACATAAGAAATATTTATTTGCGTAACTTTATTAGAGGTTTTGATTTTTTGACGATTTTTTTAAAATTTCACTCGAAAATTTAGGGGGGGTTCTGAACATTCGAGATTGCGTATAAAAACAATAGGCTTCCAGTGTTTACGGATTGTAATTTTTGTACTAAATTTCGTTTGAATCAGTCCATTCGTTCGTCAGTTATCGTCTCCACAGACTCACTGACACACACACACACACACACACACACACACACACACACACAGAGAGAGAGAGAGAGATACATCACATCAAAAATGTTTGATTCGTGATCAGGGATGCTTGAACCTTGCTCTCCCGTCGAAAACTTGAATTCGAATTTTCGACCCCGTCACAATACTTTCCTTATACATTATGTATATAAGGAAAGTAATACTTAACTTATACTTCGCGCAACTCTAAAAAATCTGATGTGGGCAACACATGACTTTCCTTATATAATGTAATGAATTTACTACTTTTACAGTAAAAAAATAGGTTTTTCTTATAGTAGATACTAATATTCTTTCCAAGATATTGAATTTTCGACAATTAGTCGTCATTTTCATTGATTGAGCATCATTTTTATCCATTTGGCGAGATTTTCATTAATTTGGCAACATTTCAAAAAAGTCGCCCAGTTGGCGACATTCCGCCAAATTCGTCGCCAAAATCTCGCCAAGCGTTATGCACTAAGAAAAAAGTTATTCTTACAGCAGATAAATGACTATTGGCGTTCAAATACAAAAGTATTATTCAAAGTATATTTTTTCATGAATGGAACGAGCTAGATCCACGAGAATGATGTCACTCAATTTATCGCATGGCATTACATATGAAAAGTGAACATGTTTCTCAATAGGATTTTTTTTTTTTTATGTGACTTTTTCATAATTTTTTTGAAAAATGTACAATATCTCGAGAACGGTTCATGTTAGCGTTCTAAAATTTATGCCAATCGTTTTCTAATGAAAAATTACATAAGAAATGTCTATTTGCGTAACTTTATTAGCGGTTTTGATTTTTTGACGATTTTTTCAAAATTTCTTTCGAAAATTTAGGGGGGTTCTGAACATTCGATTACGTATAAAAACAATAGGCTTCCAGTGTTTACGGATTGTGATTTTTGTACCAAATTTGGTTCGAATCGGTCCATTCGTTCGTTAGTTATCGTCTCCACAGACTCACTGACACACACACACACACACATACTTTCACACACACACACATACTTTCACACACACACACACACACAGACATCACTCCAAAAATGTTTGATTCGTGATCAGGGATGCTTGAAACGTGCTCTCCCGTCGAAAACTCGAATTCGAATTTTCGACCCCGTCACAATACTTTCTTTATACATTATGTATATAAGGAAAGTAACAATCATCAATATTGATAGCATCCTCGATAAGCGATAGAGTCCATATATTAAAATACTTTAATAATTACTTCATCATCTAGTCGTTATTGCTTTCCTTATATACATAATGTATAAGAAAAGTATTGTGACGGGGTCGAAAATTCGAATGAGTTTTCGACGGGAGAGCACGTTTTAAGCATCCATGATCACGAATCAAACATTTTGAGGTGATGTCTGTGTGTGTGTTTGTGTGTGTGTATGTGTGTGTTTGTGTGTGTGTGAGTCAGTGAGCCTGTGGAAACGATATCTCGCGAACGGATGGAGCGATTCGAATGAAATTTGGTACAAAAATCACGATCCGGCAATACTGGAAGCTTATTGTTTTTAAACGCAATCGAATGTTTAGAACCCTCCTAAATTTTCGAGTGAAATTTTGAAAAATCATCAATCAAAATCAAAATCTTTAATAAAGTTACGAAAATGGATATTTCTTATGCAATTTTTCCTTAGAAAACGATTGACATAAACTTTAGAACTCTAGCATGCTCCGTTCTCGAGATATTTTAGTTTCTTCGTATTTTGTTTACGCCACCTCTGGAAATAAGTCCAGTTGCCAAATGAGAACGAAAATTGAATTGAAAGTGAATTAAATTTAATTAAAATAAAGAGAACGTGGATATAAGTCTGCAGGGAAAGTCATGTGCTGCCCACATCAGATTTTTACTTTCCCTGCAATACATGGTAATGTATAGGGAAAGTATTGGAATCATGCCGAAAATCGCAACTCGAGTTTTCGACGGATCTACACGTTTCGAGACCTCTAGAATACGAAAAAACTATTTTTAGCCTGACGTCTGTGTGTGTGTCTGTCTGTCTGTGCATATTTTGTATCCACTCTAACTAAAAAAACTAATAGACTGAATTTTACAAAATTTGGTAGGTAAGTCACTTGTGGGCGAATCTGGTGCTGTTTAGTTTTGGGTACGAATCGGGATAAAAGAAACCGCCTTTTTTTTACGAAATGCCCCGCAAAAATTTGTATCCACTTTAGCTGAAAAACTAATGAACCGAATTTCATAAAATTCGGTGGATAAGTCACTTGTGGGCCACCCTGGTGCTGATTAGATTTTGGTAGGATTCGGAAAATAATAATCTGCCTTTTTTTGCAAAATGGCCCGCAAAAATCGCCAAAATCTAAAATAGAAAACTACGTATGCTCAAATATATCCATTAAATACTTGTTTAATACGTAATTTTTAACGAAGAAAAGAATAAGAACAACCTCTTTACACTAGGACTAGCCGTTCTCGAGATATTTTAATTTTTACGTATTTTCTCTGCACCACCTTTGAAAATAATCCAGTTATCAAATGAGAACGAAAATTGAATTAAAAGTGAATTAAATTTAATTAAAATAAAGAGAACGTGGATATAAGTCTGCATGGAAAGTTATGTGCTGTCTACATCAGATTTTTACTTTCCTTATATACATAATGTATAAGGAATGTATTGTGACGGGGTCGAAAATTCGAATTCGAGTTTTCGACGGGAGAGCAAGTTTCAAGCATCCCTGATCACGAATCAAACATTTTTGACGTGATGTCTCTGTGTGTGTGTGTGTGTGTGAAAGTGTGTGTGTGTGTGTGTGTGTGTGTGTGTGTGTGAAAGTATGTGTGTGTGTCATTGAGTCTGTGGAGACGATATTATTAATTAACGAAAATCTCGCCAAATGGATAAAAATGACGCTAAATCAATGAAAATGACGACTAATTGACGAAAATTCAATATCTTGGAAAGAATATAAATATCTGCTATAAGAATAATCTATTTTATTTTACTGTAAAAGTAGTAAATTGATTGCATTATATAAGGAAAGTGATGTGCTGCCCACATCATATTTTTCCAAATGTGATATAATGCGAAAATGCTGCATGAGAAAAGAGTTGACCGATATAATTTGCAGTTTTTGCATGTAAATTTTATTATACGAGTATAAGTCGTTTCATGAATTAACTACCAACATCTCAAAATCGGAGCAGGCCAGGGTTTTAAAATCGATATTCTTTGTTTCCTACTGATAATAAAATTACTGTATAATTTGATTTCTGATGATTATAAAATATCTTTTATAAAATGATCATGTATATCGATTATCAAAAGATTTTATATGATTGACTGACAGTTATTTATTTTATATTAAAAACGTTTTATATTGAAAAATAGTTTTCATAAAATGATCATGTACTTTGATTATCAAAATATTTTACATGAATGACTGTCATTTATTTATTTTATATTAAAAAACCTTAAATATGTGGGCTTTCTGTATATTTGTACTCGCTAAAAGTAAATA
The DNA here is from genome assembly GCA_951213105.1 of Amaurobius ferox. Taxonomy (NCBI): domain Eukaryota; kingdom Metazoa; phylum Arthropoda; class Arachnida; order Araneae; family Amaurobiidae; genus Amaurobius; species Amaurobius ferox. The sequence continues at coordinate 172,078,819 of OX578135.1, read as the reverse complement.
GCATTTCATACTTCATAGATAATATAATCGTACAAAATGTTGTCGCCCATTCGTTATTTGGATATCGTGTTCACAGATTCTTACATGCATAAACAGCCATTTACACATGTAGATCATGTTAAATTTGAGTTGAAGAATATTTTCAATATTTAAATCCGTCAAAAAAATAAATTTAACCCTTCAACCCGTCACACTTTCCCTTTATATACATAAATGTAGAGAATGTAACAAATTTCTGATCGGACTTATATTTTAAAAATATAAACTATTGAACAATTTAAAATAGAATTATTTATATAACTTTAAAAATAAACTTATTCTTGTATAAACGGTGATTTTATTTAAGGATTTATTTAAAAATGCAAAAACTATATTGGAAAACAACAGAATCCGTCAAATTCATATTTTTAAGCGCAGCCACAATAGCGAAATAATGCCAATTCTAGAAAACCCATGATAAACTGGCTTATTTACTGGCGACGGCAGCTCAATGATAAGCGGCAGACAATGCTTTGAAAATAGCCAATGTTCATATTCGTTCATTCAAACTGACAATAGTATTTGAAACTATATACTCTATCTGGGTTGCTCTGAATTCGCGGTCCTACGACGAAACCACGGTGTAGA